>CM053577.1:14795935-14818484 GCA_028646485.1 Cryptoprocta ferox
CTCAGTTCTCGAATTCTCTTTTCGTGTTCCTGTATCAATTTCTCTCTCTTTTTCTCGGCTTCCTCTTTTGCTATAACTGTGTCTTCTAATTCACCTCTTCTCCTCTCTGCCTCTTCAATCTGTGCAGTGGCTGCCTCCATTTTGTTATGCACCTCATTTATAGCCTTTTTTAACTCGTCACAGCTATTTTGAAGGTCCCTAGTCTGTGTATCAATAGCTTCTTTGATGTTTGTTTCAAGTCCAGCAATTAATTTTATTACAGTTGTTCTAAATTCTTGTTCAGCGAGGTGCCCGTACCCACGGCCATCACGTCCCGCCCTCCGGTCCAGTCGGCGCCACGGGCCGAGCCAAGAGTGGAGCCGAACCGCAGTGGCCGGCTGTGCCAACAATTTTTTTTAATGTTTATTTTTGTGAGAGAGTGAGAGAGAGAGAGAGAGACAGAACATGAGCGGGGGAGAGGCAGAATGAGAGGGAGACACAGGATCTGAAGCAGGCTTCAGGCTCTAAGCTGTCAGCAGAGCGCCAGATGCGGGGCTCGAACCCACGAATCATGAGATAATGACCTGAGCTGAAGTCAGATGCTTAACCAACTGAGCCACCCAGATGCACCCCCCCCACTTTGTTTCTTTCAAAACTATACATTTCTTTTCTAAATTTCTTTAGAATTAGAATTAAGGTAGAATTAAGGTAGAATTTTATATGAAGAATCCTTAAAAATTATTTTAATATGATACCTTAATCTTATGGATGAGAAAACCAAGACTCCAAACGAGGAAATGACTTATCTAAGGGCACACAGCTAGTAAAGGACAAAGAAACTGAGACCAGGACCTTGACACACTAATTCCCACCCCAGGGTGTTCTTTGTCCTGCATGCTACCTCTCTCCTGTTTCCATTCTTTTATGTTTTTGTCTACTTGCAACATGTATTTGCTAACTGATACACACCCAAATTGTGTACCAGACAAATCAGAATGACTAAGTTTTATGTAGTGGAGCAGAATAAAATATCTTTCTAATAAACAGTGACAAATATTTGTTACAAAAGTACTGTGCAAAAGATACCTTTTCAGGATAGGATATATTTTCCAAATTAAATTTTTAGTGGAAACAGCAGAGCTATTAAGAGTAACTGGTGTAACTGATTTGATGGTAGCTCTGCTTTTTCGTTAAAGAGGATGAAGCAGAGGTAAGTGGTACTGAAGAAATAATAACTAAAATTCTAAAAGATGAGATACATTTGGGTAAAATTCTTTAACTGTAATCAGCTATGGAAATATCTATTACAGTCATGTATATCATGGGATTATTAAAAGTTCAGAGCTTGGATTGTTGGGTTTAGACCCTTTGTTTTAAAAATGAGGACTTTTGGGGTACCTGGTGGCTCAGTGGGTTAAGCCCCTGACTGCTGATCTCAGCTCAGGTGTTTATCTCAGGGTCATGAGTTTAAGCCCCACGCTAAGTATGCTAGACATGAAGCCTACTTAAAAAAAATAAACAATAAAAATGAAGACTTCAAAGTTTGCTTGACTTAAGGTCATTTAACAACCCCTGGGAAGTAGAACTGAAATCTGATTCTCCATCCTTTCTTGGGATTAAGAAATAAAAGAAAGAAATTTATCAGTTGTTGTTTTCTTTTTATTTAAGAAAACATATGTTTATGTTTATGTTATGTTTATGTTCATGTAGAAATACAAATACAGAAAATATTAAAAATCATAAAGAGGCAAACACATCATGCATTTTTATACCTGGTTTCTTTATATGAGATGGCAGTCTATTTTTGAACAACTAATGTTTTTAAAAACTTTTAATGTTTTATTTTATTTTTGAGAGAGAGAGGGACAGCATGAGCAGGGGAGGGTCAGAGAGAGAGGGAGACACGGAATCTGAAGACAGGCTCCAGGCTCTGAGCTGTCAGCACAGAGCCTGACGTGGGGCTCGAACCCATGAACCGTGAGATCGTGACCTGAGCCAAAGTCGGACGCTCAACCGACTGAGCCACCCAGGCGCCCCCTCATTTTTAAGGATAGTATTACAATTCAGTGTTATAATTGAATTTATTTGTGGATAATGATTTATTTAATTATTTATCCATTAGCAGATGTTTGCGTTTTTAGTTTACTTCCAAGTGTTTAGTAAGTGATGCTTCAATGAACATGTCTTTGTTATCTTAGTGTGTATTTTAGATTAGTTCTTTAAGATAATCTTAAAAGTATAAATATGTATAAGACTCTTGATAAATACTTCCATATTCCCCTCCAGAAATGTGTCCACCAATTGGAAAGACTGTGTGAGTGTGTGTGGGGGGAGTGTCCATTTTTCCACTCTCTGTTTCTCTGGCCGCCTTCTGTAAATCAAGCTTCCCTAATGTTATAGCTCCAAAAATCTAATCATTCAAACATGGGAAATGTGGGGCGCCTGAGTGGCTCAGTCGGTTAAACGTCCAACTTTGGCTCAGGTCACGATCTCATGGTTTGTGAGTTCGAGCCCTGCATCGGGCTCTGTGCTGACAGCTCAGAGCCTGGAGCCTGCTTCAGATTTTGTGTCTCCCTCTCTCTCTGCCCCTCCCTGGCTCTCACTCTGTCTGTCTCTCTCTTTCAAAAATAAATAAACATAAAAAATTAAAAAAAATCAGGAAGTGATTGTATGAATGGACAGTTAAGTTTGGAGCAAATGTGGAAAAGCGTTAAGGGTGAGTCAAAGTCAACTAAAATATTAAGTACGCCTCCGTCCTGTGCCTTGTCCCTGCCCTTCCTAACACCCTATCTCCACTCACTAAAATGTGAAATAAAATTTCACCTTATCTTACATGACCCTTGAGGTTTATAAGCCAGTGATTTGTTTAGGTGGGTTTCATTGTGGCACAGACTGGTTTCACCGTTCCAGCCCCTTGGCCTTCATGTCACCTAGCAGCAGCCTACGAGATACCCTGCTTCCCCGGAGGCCCTGACAACAACTCGAGTGGCAGCCTGTGCCGGGCTGTGGGGGCAAGTAGTGGCTGTCGTTCAGCTCTGCTCTGCTCCCCAAACGAAACACCTCTGCTGTGTGTGCCTGGAAGAACAGACACTCTGCCAGTTCCTGCAGGGCAATGGCCGGCAGCCCCAGGGCCACCTCTCCCTCTGCTGGGGACATGCCATGTATCTTGCTGGCTGGAAAAGGACAGGCAGTATGTTGCCAGGAGCCAGGTTCTTAAATGCCATGGGTCTGTGCAGAGAGGAGACCCTCCAGTGGCTGCAGGGGCTGCAGGAGCCTCGTGAGTCATGCGGATAGACAGTGACCCAAATGAGTTGATTCCAGCGTCATCTAACAGGAAGCGGTGTCAAAAATTCTGCATATGTCCATTTAGAAGATAATTTCAGTTTTCATAGAAGATATATATGTGTGTTGGGGCACCTGGGGGGCTTAGTCGGTTAAGTGTCTGACTTCGGCTCAGGTCATGATCTCACGGTTCGTGAGTTTGAGCCCCCGTTGGGCTCTGTGTTGACAGCTTGGAGCCTGGAGCCTGCTTCGGATTCTGTGTCTCCCTCACTTTCTGCCCCTCCCCCCTTCATGCTGTCTTTGTCTCTCTCAAAAATAAATAAACATGAAAAAAAGATGTGTGTGTGTGTGTGTGTGTGTGTGTGTGTGTGTATTTAAAGGAACTTTTATAGCAGTTTTAGATTTATAGAAAAATTGTGAAGATGGTAGAGCTTTCCTATATATTCCATACCCAGTTTCCCCTGTTAGTAAGATCATGCATTAGAACAGTATATTTCCTGCTAGTGAGGAACCAATACTAATACATTATTATTATTTATTATTATTAAAGCTTATTTATTTATTTTGAGAGAGAGAGAGAGAGAGAGAGAGAGAGAGAGAGAATCCCAAGCAGGCTCTGAGCTATCAGTGCAGAGCCCCATGCAGGGCTTGAACTCATGAACTGTGAGATCACGACCTGAGCCGAATCAAGAGTCAGACGCTTACCCAACTGAGCCAGGCCTAATCCACTATTATTAACGAAAGCCCATGCTTTATAACAATTTCCTTACTTTTTGCCTAGTGTCCTCTTTCTAGTAAAGTATCTAGAATACCCTATTGCATTTTGTTATGTCTCTTGGCTATAGCAGTTTCTCAGACTTTCCTTATTTTTTATGACCTTGACAGTTTTGAGGAGTACCGGTCAGGTATTTTGTAGAATGTACTTCAACTGGTATTTGTCTGATGTTTTTCTCAGGCTTAGGCAGGGATTATGGTTTTTTTGGGGGAGGAGGATGACAGAGGTCAGATGGCATTCTCATTACATCATAGCAAAGGTATATACTATCAACATGATTTATGACTATTGATGTTGACCTTGACCATCTGGCTGAGGGAGCATTGTTAGTTTTCTACACTGTAAAGTTACTCCCTTTCCATACTTGTATTCTTTGGAAAAAAGTCACTATGCACAACCCGCTGTTAGGAGTGGGGGTTAGCTCCTCCTCCTTGAGGATAAAGTATGTACAGAAGTTATTTGGAGTTCTCCTTCACAGGAGATTTGTCTGTTCTCCCCCATTTATTTATTTATTCAATCCTTTATTGATATCAGTATAGAATCATGGATATTTATTTTATACTTTTGAGTTATAATCTCATATTACTTTATTTTATTGTTCCAACTGTTCAGCTTTGAAAAAACCATATGTATTTTAAAACATAAAAACACTCTGTCAAAGAACTATATCAACTTCTGTAACAGGAAAAAATTCTTTTTATTTTCCATAATGGGTCTCATTTATACTATTCTTCCATCAAAGACAATTCTGATTGCTTGTGATCTAAAAATTAGTGTTTATTTTTGGTTGTGCTAAGATCAGAAGACAAGTGACAAGGTTTCAAGACTGAGTTAGGCAAGGGGTGCCTGGGTGGCTCAGTTGGTTAAGCGTCCAACTCTTGACTTCGGCTCAGGTCATGATCTCATGGTTTGTGAGTTCGAGCCCTGCGTTGGGCTGTGTGCTGACAGCATGGTGCCTGCTTGGGATTCTGTCTCCCTCTCTGCCCCTCCCCTACTCTCTCTCTCTCTCTCTCTCTCTCTCAAAATAAATAAAAATAAACCTAAAAAAAGACTGAGTTAGGCAAATGTGCGACTCAGTGTCATAAATACCTTCCTCATTTCTCTCTAAATCTGCTGGCGGTCTGTTGCTCTGGGGTTAAGGGTGAACCCCTTGACATGGCTGTCCCTAGATTGCATGGCATAGTCACCACGTTCACTATCATTTACCTCATTGGTTTCCAGTTGCTGAAACTTTTTAGGATTCTTTAAAGATTTTTGTTTTCACATGTTTTCTTCCCTACCAAAAAGCTTTTGCATTTACTAGTGTCTCTTTTTAGAAAGTTCCTCCATCAGTAGCCCTCACCTCAAACCTACGCTGCTCAGCCTTCAGTAATTTATCAATTAGTTCATGCAATTGTGGTGCCTGGCAAATCTGAAATTTGTAGGGCAGTTTTGCCCCCTGGAAACTCAGGCAGGAGTTCATGCTGCAGTCTTCAGGTAGAATTTCTTCTTCTCTGGGAAATTTCAGTATTTGCTATTAAGGCCTTCAATTGATAGGATGAGACCCACCCACATTAGGGAAGGCAACTTAAAGCCAGCTGATTGTAGATGTTAACCGTATCTACAGAATACATTCACAGAAACACCTAGATGAGTGTTTGACTAAATAACTGGGTACTACAGTCTAGCCAAGTTGATGCATCAAGCCAACCATTATCATGACCAAGATAGAAATGGGCTATGAATAGGAAAACATCATAATGACAGAACAATGAAGATGGGGATGAAGAAGGGGTGTGGGGGAGCACTTTCGTTGGAGTGGTCATGGGGAGATGACCTTTGAACTGAGGTATGGAAAGAAAGGAAAGAAGGGAAAGAATGAGTCATCTTGCGAATTTCCATTTCTACCAATTCCCAGATGATATTGATGTAGTTGGTTTGGCCCATACTTTGAGAATCATGGTGGCTTAAGGGTATAGTCCTTTTATTATACAATTAATCTTGGGATGGCCCCTTAACATCTCAGAGTGATCATTGTCCTCAAAATCCTTATTTCATGTGCCCTGAGAAGCTAAGAATTTTGTAGAGAAGGTAAAAGTCTCAGAAGGGAAGGACTGAAAGATCCTAGGACAAAGCAAAATTAAGGAGCCCCAGCAGGTAAGCGCTGCTGGGCTTACTGGGAGGTGACACTAAACACAGATTTCATCCATTTGTAATGATCTATGAGACCATTGATTCTATGTTGTCACTCAACCCACGAGGACCTCTGTGCCCAGTCTATGCAAAGAAAAGATGTAATGGACACACAGTTCTGGACTGTACCATGACCATAGCCTTGTGGAATGAGACTTACCAAGGCAGTAGGATTCAAGTACTTTGTTGTCAAATGATGTATATGTGCTTTGTGCAAAGGGGTTATGCCCATATTAATGTCCTTTTAGTAGGAGGAGAATCTTGTGCAGGAAGGGTTGCAAAGAACCCAAGATTGGAAGAGGGGCATCCAAGCCTTGTGAGCCTCACCCTCCATGTGAATGGGCACTGGGGGGAGGTCTGTAGCCAGTTTACCTGGATGACCCCTAAGACCCTGTCCAGCCCTCATACCCTGTGGTTACCTGGCTCGTTCTCACGGCATGCTCACAATACCCCTGACTTTGACATAATGTTCATGTCCCAGGCTGCTCTAGACAACAGCTATTACAGAGGTAGTTGGTAGTGGTCTGTTTCCTGAGAGAATCTTCCTGACTCTGCTGGCGCGGGGACCAACCAACAAAGTCAGATGTTCTTTGCGAGCCCTGCACGCCTGACTCTCCTGTCCACTCTGCAGCAAGAGGCTGCCTTTTCTGCCCTTGATCTTCTTCCAGATGTGCTGCGGGGCAGGGCGCTGTGCTGGACAGGGGCCGTGCTACCGGGGCCTGGTGCTCTGGTAACTGAACAGACCCTTTCTTCATTTCATCCTTGCTGGACTTGACTTAGGGAGTAGTTAATGAAAACACAGACCCCCTGGCTCCCTCAGTTTTGTGTTTTTAAACAACAGCACCAAAAAACAACCATTTATACATACCAATGTTGCTGAAGGAGGCATGTAGCTTTATATAAGTATATAAACCTCTTTATACAAAGGTATAAACTGAACCTCTTGGAGTGCCTTTTGTTGCCTTATTTTAAAAATCTGTAATTTGACAAATGAAGAATTATTAAGGCATTTTATTCTTCTGGACATCAGTGTGTCCTTGAAAAGAAGTAGCAGATATGTTGGCTTCCTTGGCTTGGCAAATTTCACCCCAATTAGTCTCAATCATCAGTTTTGGAATCCATTTGTTCTACTTATTGAAGGCAGTAGAAGTGTGTGAGAGGCTTGAATTCCTTGAAGGAATATAAATTTGACCATTATGCAGAAAAGAAGATCTCATGGAATATATTCACTGTGCCTTCAAATTTGTTCTGTGGGGCCAGTTGTTTCCCTGGATGAAATGCAAAGCAAATCTCAAGACTTTCTGGTCACTTCCAAGTAATAAAGGACCTCCAGTCACGAATTAATACAACCAGTCCAATGTAAATATCAAACCGTGTTGAGTTTCATTTACTGTCACATCTCTTCCCCTTTCCCACTTCGGTCCTCAAACAAGCTTGCTGAATGCAGCAAGTTCATGGTGATTGAGAGGGCATTTGGCGTCTTTTTCCTTCCCCCACATTTATTTCTCTTTGTGTGTCTTGCCAGCTGAATATTTGATCCCTGCAGGGCTGGAAATGGGTGTGCCCAGAGTAGAGGAAAGGGGGGTAAAATGCTGTGATGAGCTGGTGTCATGCTTTCTAGGTCTGGGAGGTGTTAGAAGCTCCTTCACAGGTGCTTTTGATACTCTCCCCACACCCTAGCTCCTGGGATCTTTCACTTGTGGATCCCTCTGCGGTAATAGCACAGCTTCTGGCTGGTTATGGATGGTTCCTCTTCAGCCTCAGGATTCAGTGAAGCACTTCCTGTTGAGGTCACCTGTCCCCTTTCAGCCTGTCCTCTTAGGCTGAATCCAAATTGAACCTACATTAGTTCTCTCTAGCAGTGGCCATCAGCTCCATCCTTTGCTTCCAGAAACTTTGTGAGCCTAACCCCGTCCTAACAGAACCATCTTTCCTTGCTTGTCTGCAGAGTAGTGGGCCAGGTTCTCTTGTCCTTCAGATTTCCAAGTGGATCAGACCCGCGAGGCCCCTGTGTCTGCCAGTTCTCAGCAGACACGTATCAAGTCTCCATAGGAGTTGCATGTGGCCCCTTTTTCAGGGCTTGGAATGAGTGTGGGCATGTCCTATGTCTTCCGTCTGAGGTGGAGGGGGACACACAGCAAATAACTTTCTCTGAAAATCCTCTCATTTCCCAACTACCGATCCTTTTATACCCTTGATGTGTGAGAGGAAAGTGAAGTCTCCCTTGCTACCTTTTCCTTTTTCTCCCCGAAATATTGCATGGTGGCCTTAGATTTCACTTTGGATTGTGCCATGTAATGTTTAGGGATCTTAGCCCAACATTGTGACAAAATGGCTCCATTTTAACATTCTGTTTGTGTGTGTGTGTGTGTGTGTGTGTGTGTGTGTGTGTGTATGGCTAATCTTTCTACTACCAGGAATCTCCATCCTGTCATCCTGAATCGATTCCTGAACTTAGTCTCCACCTTCAAGGAGTTTATGATATTATTTAGAAAATTAGCCTTATGAATGAAATGTCTGGACCTAAATAAAAGACTGTATAAAGCTGGATGTCATGAGATTTCCCAAAAATACCTATATAAGCAGTAAATGCTCTTAATTGATAATGAGGTGTTCATGGTGATTGAATAGAACCGTTGCATTTGGTAGTGAATAGAGAGAGCACCTCCAAGCTAGCTGGCCTGTCATTAAGTATGTGGCGTTAGGGGCCCTCAGATCCATTCTATTCTTTCCTCTTGACTTTGTCAGCCATGTAGTGAATCTGTGGCCCTTGGGCCATGTTGTTCCTGGGGGTCATTAGGAGGAGAAGGCTATGCTGTGGACGGAGCTGGGACTCCAGAATTTCAGGGATGACGAGCTTATCTTGGTATGGCTGTCACACGTAGAGACGTGGCTTTCAGGGCCTCTGCTGATGAGAACATGTATTCTCAGCCTATACTTCTTGAAGAATGGAAATTGTTCAATATTTCAGGTAGTAATAAATCTGGTAAATGCTATATTATTCAAAACAACAGGAGGCAAAATGTCAAAGAAACCTTTAAACTACATGGAGCTAAAAAATAAATGTGAGTAATGTTATTCATTCATTCATTCATTCATTCATTCTCTTTCCCTGTATTTACTGAGTACAAACATGTGCCAGGCAGTGTTCTCAAAATCTAGTAAGAAACACAACACTACAATGACATGTGTGGTTCAAAGTGACAAATCCTGTAACAGAAGGTTGTCTACTTTCTCCCCATGGAGGATTAAATCTAACTTGGTTAAATTGTTCATTTTAGATCTATGTACTTGTAATGTAAAAACACATTTTAAAAAAATCTCAGGGGAAGAGGATGCTATCTGTAATGATAGGTTATTTAGTTTCCTCTTAATGAATTTCTAAAAATTTGGAATAAAGTATATTTAACCATGGAAAGGAGTCTGAGTATAAAACTTCTTTGATGCCTATGCTATGGATCAGAAAACTTATAAATATATAACAATAGGGTTTCTTTCCAATATAAAAACAACTATTTGGCTTCTTTTGCAAAAAATGAAAATCAGTCGTAAATATGAAACCTCTTCTTTCCATGAAAAATACATTGAAGGTTACAATCATTTTTTTCCTGTCTCTTATTGGAACCCACAATCTGCAAATCCAATGGTTGTGTTTATTAATATGATATAAATGGAAAGACTAAAAGATATGATTAAGGAAAATTGGGTGATTTGTGGTTTCAACTTTACCAATAATTTTGTACATAGAGGGATTCTAAATTAGACTGTAGACACATTTGCCATTTGAGTTCCAAGCCTTTTATTTATTTATTTTTTATTAAAAATTGTTTTTTAAAAATGTTTATTTTTGAGAGAGAGAGAGAGAGAGAGAAAGCATGAGAGGGTAGGAGAAGAAAGAGAGGGCGACACAGAATCTGAGGCAGGTTCCAGGCTCTTAGCTGTCAGAGCGGGGCTCAAACTCATGAGCTGTGAGATCATGACCTGAACCAAAGTCAGATGCTTAATCAATTGAGCCACCCAGGCAGCCCGAGTTCTAAGCATTTTAGTTATATATCAAAGCATCTTAACACCTGATATTGATAGTCTGCCTCAAAATATTTCTTTTTATTTTTATGGAAGCTGCAGTCTTTTTCCTGAGATGATTTTGTCAACAATCTACCATTTATTTACAGAGGTTTAAAATCCGCTGAAGGATGTTTACTTGCACTGTACAATGCCTCAGTGGGAGTGACAGAAGGTAGTTTGCAATGGGTCTGAAAACATTGTAAAATAGTAAAAGCTGGCATTTCAACAATTCATTCCAAAAACACACTGGATTCATAAGTGAGTTTCTGTTTTTCAAGTTTACATAGCTTGCTTCTGGTGTTAATGTCCTACTCCACACCTAAGGTGCCACTATGCGTGGTTATTTTTTATCCTCACAGAAACAGTCCTGATTTGTACTGAAGTTCAATGATGTTGTGTTAAGCAAACTGTCACTTTGGAATGGTAGTAAGCAAGCCTTCAATAACAGCTCTTTATTTCATCTAAAACCTTAAAACCTTTGGGCCACACAACTCTCACCTCTATCACCCTTTCTGTTACCTTTAATGCATTATTAGCTTGTACTTCTGGGACCCCAGTAATTGTTAACCACTGGAAAAATAATGGTGAAAATTAACATGTAGACATGCATTTCCTATATAATTGCATTTAATCTTGGCAACGACCTTTCGAGGTAGGAATTGTCCCAACTCTATAGGTCGCAAAGACTTTAATTTGTTCAAATTCACCCAACCTCTAGGTGGTGGAGCTAGTATTCATACTAAAACATGTGAAAAGATGCCCATCCTCACTGATAGGAAGAAAGTCCAAGTTAAAACTACATCGAGATACTAGATTGAGAAAGATCAAAACGTTGAATGATCCACCATATTTGTGAGGGTGTGGGATTCAAACTGTACGGCCGCTGTAGAGGGTATTTTGGCAACCTCTGCTAACATGATATTGCACCTATTTGCATCCATGAGGATTGACTAATTGTAGCATTGTTGATACTGGCAAAAGACTGGGGACAAACTTAATGGCCATTAGTGGGGAACTGGTAAAATAAATTATGTTTCTTCCACACAGTGGAATACTATGCATTGATTAAAAAAGAGGAAGATGTGTCTGTAACAGAATAGAAAGCCATCCAAGAAATATTATTAAAGAAAACAAAACATATGACAGGAAACAGACTATAGCCTACTGTTTGGGTTTTAAAAAAAGGCCGTGGGAGATAGAGAGAGAGAGAAAGAGAGAGTGAATGTAAAGGTGTGTTTTCTTCTATATGCATGAACCATCTCGGGAAGGAAAAACATATTTTTTATTTATTTATTTTTTTAAAAAGTTTATTTATTTTGAGGGGGAGCATGTGTGCAAGCAGGGAAGGGGCAGAGAGAGAGAGAGAGAGAAAGAGGGAGAGAGAGAGGGAAATGCCAGCAGGCACCATACTGTCAGCACAGAGCCCAGTGCAGGGTTCGATCTCACCCACTGTGAGATGATGACCTGAGCCAAAACCAGGAGTTGGACACTTAACTGAGTGAGCCACCCAGCTGCCCCTAGAAGGAAACTTTTAAAAACTGTTAACATCCTTTGCCTCCAAAGGGGAAATTGGTGAGTGACAGGCAGAGGTGAGAGGAAATCTTCTCAAGATGTCTTTAAAAATAGCTTTGGCAGTTTAAAACAGTAACTGTATTATATGCTTAAAATTTTATTTTATTTTTAAAAACAATTTTTTTAGCATTTATTTATTTCGAGAGAGAGAGAGACAGAGTGCAAGCAGGGGAGGGACAGAGAGAGAGGGAGACACAGAACCCAAAGCAGGCTCCAGGCTCTGAGCTGTCAGCACAGAGCCCGACATGGGGCTTGAACTCACGAGCCGTGAGATGATGACCTGAGCCAAAGTCGGATGCTCAACCGACTGAGCCACCCAGGGGCCCCTATGTACTTAAAATTTTATTTTTTTATTTTTTATTTTTTAAAATTTGTTTATGTTTTTTTTTAAATTTATTTTTGAGAAACAGAGAGAGACAGCGTGAGTAGGGGAGGGTCAGAGAGAGAGGGACACACAGAATCCGAAGCAGTCTCCTGGCTCTGAGCTAGCTGTCAGCACAGAGCCCGACGTGGGGCTCGAACCCATGAACCGTGAGATCATGACCTGAGCGGAAGCCGGACGCTTAACCGACAGAGCCCCCCAGGTGCCCCTGTACTTAAAATTTTAAAGTGAAGTAATATCTGTAAAGCATATGATAGATGCTCAATTAACTACCATCCGGATTTACCTTTGGACTCTGACGAGGTTTAGAGATATCAGTAAAGAAATCAACTCCTAGAGAAAGGAGAACGGATGTTTTGGTTGCTGTCATACTGATCTGAAAGAAGAGTCTCCAATTTGGTGATCATGCTCATACTGCACTAGCTCAGAGTGGACAGAAATAATCCTCACCACCAAACCAGCTTACAGAGAGTTGGAGACAGTCTGGTTTCCTTTGCCAACGTCTTTCCTCCCCACACACAGCCTGGGGTGATAGATAATGAAACTCAATCACAGCAGCTGGGAATGAGACCCCCAAGTGGTACAGGCTGAGACTCAGAAGGTTCTGTCTCAGACTTCTATGGAAATTCCTTTAAACCACATGAAGAGTATAAAACTGAGGTTGCATGTGCTCCTGTCCACTCAGCAAATGCTAGATTACCCAAAATATTAAGCAGGCCTGGCGGGCAGAGATGCAAAAGGATGTTAAGAATATAGTAAGGGGTGGTTTGGGGTCTATTGGGAAACATTTATTTGAATGCAGCATTTATTTTCAAGAATAAGTATATCTAGATTCATGAGCAAAACTCTATTTAGTTCAGTTGCTCTGATGCCTGCTCTGAAAAAGCTAAATTATTGCATCACAAAGAGTCTGAGACCACATTTTTCATGAAGAAAAGCCCATGGGAATAGGACTGTCAGACTTAAACTTGAGACATTTGACAAGCATCTATAACATGACTTTATTGGTTTAATGTTCCTCTGTCTCCAGCATCACAAAGGAGCGAGGGAGTAAATTTTAGGTATTTGGAATATTTTACCTTCGGTTTTCCTTTGGGAAAATGGTCAGTCTCTCTGATTGGACTGCTGCCTTGGCCCTCAGGCACTGACTGTGCTGATTGCTTATGCAAGAACAAAGACTGTCCCTATGAGGAGAAAGGGCATGTCTTTATCATGGCACCCAAAGTTTAACCAAGGGGTGGTTTGAGAGAGCTCATTTCCATTTTGAATTTTCAAACCTCTGGAGAAAGACAAGCACAGGACACCATTTCTAAATACCTCCTCCCAGATCCTAGGCTCTGCTCTGCCTTTCATTCTCCTGCACTTCCACAAGGAGAGATTTCCTTGGTTTAATAAGGTTTCCTTTTTGTAAAATTCAAATTCCTGCATGTCACGTAAGAATGGAAATGAGTACAATCAGATGGGTTTCTATAAACTGAAATTAAGACCTTGAGCAACTTGGAGTTTTGATAGGATGGGGAGTTGGGAGGGTGAGGGAGGTGTTTGATTTGAACCCGGAGCACCCCATTGACATTTATTCCCCGGGCCCGGGACCATTGTGTTGAGGAAGGAATATCAGTGACTGGGGCCATTGAAAAGGAAGGCAAAGGAGTTGAGGACACACAAGTAAGAAAGAACACGTTGGCTCGGTGGACATATTTTACGTTAGAATTCTGGATCTCAGTGGGGCGACCTACATTAATTAGGGCTGGGTTGCAAGTCTTCAAGAAGACAGAAGCTTACCAGCAGGTAAGGAAAAGGTAGACATGTATTAAGGACAGAAAATTGAAGGGAAGGGTAGGGTAGAGAAAAGGGGAGAAATTACTATTTGTACAGTTAGCTACTTACTAGCATTCGACAGAAAAGTTTGTGGAATTATTCCTTCTCTGTATTTGTTGTGCAAAAAGGTCTTGGCAAATGTCATTGAGTGATGATGTCTTTACTTGAGAACTGGCCAAAAGTTTGCCACTAAATTCTTCTAAATCTTTGAGTGTTTATAATGTTGGTCCCAATAATCTTTCCAGTTCTTTTAAGAGGATATGGTTTTTAGGAAGGCTAGCATGTTTTGATCATTAAGTGGTTTTCTTGATGAGTAATAGGAAGGGTCTTTCCTTTAAGTCATTCAAGTTGGGTCCTCTTGATAGTTGAAATGTATCAAATAAAGTAAAGCAATTGGGGCACCTGGATAGCTTAGTCGGTTAAGTGTCACGATCAGGTCACGATCTCACAGTTCGTGAATTTGAACCCCGCATCCTGCTCTGTGCTGACAGCTCGAAGTCTGGAGGCTGTTTCAGATTCTGTGTCTCCCTTTCTCTCTTCCCCTCCCCCAATCACACTCTGTCTTTCTCTCTCTCTCTCTCTTTCAAATATAAATAAACATTTAAATAAACATTTAAAACATTTAAAGAAAATCAATTATTTTTTTTTTTTGGTTACAGGTATAATTGTTTGCAAGTTTGTACAATTTAGCTGATATAAGAAGGCTTTAAAGTTTTTTTGTCTGTCTGTTTGTTTGTTTTTAGCTAGAAAGCTTGATTCAAATGCTATGGTCATAAGAGTCAGACCCTAAATGGACTCTTTTCTGTGGAGTAATGGAGTAGCATAACTCACAACCACAAGTTGTGTCAATTTTTTTAAACTTATGTTCTCAAATCCTTCTCCCTATTTCTTTACCACTGATTTGAGAATGTGGAAGCAGTCTTGTGTTTTCCAAACCACTGGGGATTTCTAAGACTCTAAGAATAGCTCACTGAGCCACCAAGTTTATGTCTTTAATTTGATTTATGCTAATCATGGCCCACACTAAGAGAAGAAAGAATGCGGTATCTGCTCGGAGATGCTGGGGTGGGGTAGAAACCCTAAATTTGAAGGCCCAGTTTCCAGTCCACGTCCCCTAGCCATATGACTTTTTGGACAAGTTGAGCTTCAAATGGCCAATCCATAGTGGGTGCTCAATACATATCGAATAAATGAAAATGCAAGTAAAAGTGTCTGGTTGGCTCTCCTAGCTGGCAAAAGATCAGGGGTAGAGATTTCCATTTTTAAGTTTTCAATGTACAGATGAAACTTAAACCCCTAGGAGTGATCGAGATCATCCAGGGTAGAAGTACAGAGGAGGCAGGAGGGCCTAGGGGCTGAACCTGGAGGAATATCAATCCCTGAGGGCAAACAGAGGCAGAGATGTTCTTGGAAGTGGCAGAGCAGGAGGGGTCATTAAATAGGAGTAAACACTAAACCCCTAGAGGTAACTGCTGTGAGGGCAGAGATATTCTCTTTGTTTATATTTGGGTGACTGCTAGGGACAGAATTGTTTCTCCAAAATCCATATCTTGCTTGAATCCCTAACCTCCAGGGTCAACTGTGTCTGGAAATAGGATCTTTAGATGGTAATTAAGGTTAAATTGGGTTGTAGAGGTAGAGTCCTAATCCGATCGGACTATGGCCTTATAGGAAGAAGAGAGCATTTTCTCCGCTGGGTGAGGATACAGGGAGACGGCAGCCTTATGAAAGCCAGGTAGTGAGCCCTCGCTAGAAGCTGACCTTGCTGGCACTCTCATCTCAGACTTTCAGCCCCCAGAACTGTAAGAAGATAAATGTCTGTTTTTAAGCCACTTAGCCTATGATATTTTGTAACGACATCCCGAGCTAACTAGGGTAGCGTCCAACACTTAGAAATGGTCCTAGTAAATAGTAAGTAGTCAACATTTTGTAAAATTGAGGTATAAGTGAGATAACATTGTATTATCAATGTATTTTTTTGAGTCAACTGAATGAATGAGTCATTTCCTGGCATGCTCATAAATACATCACTTCTTTGACACGGTGTGATTATAAGTGAAGAAGTTGGGAGAAGGGAGGAACACTGGCTAGCATGGGGGTCCTGGATGCTTAGGGTGAGTGGGAAGGAGCCACTTTTCCACATAAGTATGGTGACAAACTGGGAAGAAAGACCCGAAAAGGCTCAAAATGCACAAATCTCCTTTTTTCCCATTTGGCTGAAACTTGGTTGATTACTAGGTGTGTGTGTGTGTGTGTGTGTGTGTGTGTGTGTGTGTGTGTGTATCCTCAACATTAGATGAGACTATTTAAATCAATGTGACTTTAGGTACAATCTGGATATTGCTCTGTACAGAGAATACTCCAAGCTGGCAATGAGATTCCTCAAGTACATAACAGATAAAGGGAGGAAAAGGGACACAGTGTAATAACCATTGGAATAATTGGAATTCTTTTATCACTCATGGCATTTATGGTGAAAGTACTTTCTAATGTGTCTTCTGCCGTATGTGATATAAGTAAATTATCTAAAAAAAGATTCTAGAATGTTAAAAAAATTTTTTTGAAGAAAATGTAAGGTGAAAGTTACTAAATTCTATTTAAGCTGGCGAATTAAATCCGAACCACTCACTGATTTATAATGAAGAGTAGCTATTCTGCCTGACAACCAAATATCCAAACTATCTCTATCAGCTCCTGGGTAGGAAGCCAGGAAATGGCATCTGAAGTCCCAGAGTTTGTGAGATTAAGGTTGTTGGGTTTGATTCTGGGCTTATAAGTCATTTATTTTTATTTATTTATTTTTACAAAAAGGTTTTTGGAGCAGCACGGGGGGAAAAGGCTGTTTAAGAACATATTAAAGAGTACTGATTCCAGGGACGCCTGGGTGGCTCAGTCATTTAAGCGTCCAACTTCGTCTCAGATCATGATCTCACAGTTCGTGAGTTCAAGCCCCACTTGGGGCTCTGTGCTGACAGCTCAGAGCCTGGAGCCTGCTTCAAATTCTGTGTCTCCCTCTCTCTGTGCCCCTCCCCCACTCACACTCTATCTTTCTCACTCTAAAAAATAAATAAACATTAAAAAAATTAAAAAAAAGAATATAGATTCCACTTGGCTTCTTGGTGACTTGAATCTTTGCAGGCTTATGTTACGTTTGATCATGGAAAATCTGTTACACTTAAAAAGGTTCATGCATAGAGTGTTAGCAAAATTCTGTGGCCTTGAAGGAGCTGAGCCCAGGGAAAGACTTCTGACCTAGAGAAACCTACCTCTACTTGGGTGCCTTGGCAAAACTGCATACCCAGCACCAGACTGGCTGTGTCACTGGTTGGAAATAGGGTATTATGTGCTCCAATTTGTAAGAGGTCACGGCCATAGTCTGGGCCAGGGGGCAAAATAAATCTATGGTGATAGATATTAGAACAGTGGTTGCCTGCAGGGGTTAGGAGCTGACTAGGGAGGGGCATGAAGGGAACTTTCTGGCGTGATAGAAACACTCCAGGACCTCACTGAGATAGCTGTATAGTTGTTACAAGGACATACCCATTTCTCTAAACTCATCAGACTGGACACAGATGAAATGTGCATCTCGCTGCACATAAATTTTTCCTTATTAAACAAAAATCAAAGCTCAATTGAAAAAAGTCTAGGAGCTAATTAAAAAGCCTTAAAACAAGTAGGCTGAATTCTGTTTAAAATCAGCAAAACTAAAAAGGAAATTCTTCATTTTCCTTTAGAGGAAAATGGATGGTGTCAAATAAGTACACAAAGACAAGCTCCCAAACAGAGCATTTTTAATCAAAATAATAATCGGTTTAGACGTAGCTAGACCCTCACGTCTCAGAGTGAAGGAACAATTTTATTACATGTTTATTTATTTTTGAGAGAGAGAGAATGTGAGTAGGGAAGGGGGAGAGTGAGGGAGACACAGAATCCGAAGCACGCTCCAGGCTCTGAGCTGTCAGCACAGAGTGGATGCGGGGCTTGAACTCATGAACTGTGAGATCATTACCTGAGCTGAAGTTGAATGCTTAACCGACTGAACCACCCAGGCACCCCTGGAGGTACCATTTCTAGGACTATAAGCTGTTTTGGAAATCTTTCTGCATGTATTTTCTTTCATGTTTCTGTTGTAGGAATAATGTTTTTGTAAATGTAAAATGCTTTGAATGGAGCTGGAGAAGAAGCTGTGTTTGGTCATAGTATTATCTGGTTATGAACTAAAAATTCAGAGCTCTCTTGTGAGTCGTGCTGCTAAGAATTGCAGGCTTCATCTTCAAGACTGTATAAATTTGAATTTTGACTTTATGGTCTTGCTTGGTGTGAGGATACAAAGATAATCTTTTAGCAAAAAGACGTTTGAAAATGGTAGAATGTTACATGGAAAGCTAGCTTTTAGAGATGGTTATCGGATAAATATAATATTATTTTTTCTTTTAAGTATCTGGATTAATCAATTAGCCAGTATTTGATGACCTGAAATGACCAGGCACAGTGCTAGGCACTCAGCGAATTCCCAAATAACTCTCTGCAGACTGTTCTCAAGGAGCTTCTGAGCAGGACAAGGGGATTAAAAATACATATAAATAATTCAATTCAAGGAAGAGTGTAATAAATGCATGAGAATACCACTGGCGTTCAATGGGGACGAAATTCCTTTTAAAAAAGGAGTAGAGGAAGACATTATGGATGTGGTGGCATTTGGGCTGGACGTTAAAGAAGGGCGTGCTTTCCCCTGACAAGCCAGCAATCAGAGGTCGTGGGCAGAGAGAATGTCATCAGGGAAGCTGTGAGTGCCTGGGGCATGAGGGTTTTGTTGGGCTACAGCACAGGCTGCAGGTTGGAGGAGATACACTGGGCAGGAGAAAGTCCTGAACTCCTGGGGAAGCTATGATCTGGGTAAAGGTACAGCTGGGTCATGAGAAGATGGATCCCGAAGCAGTAAGAACCAAGGAAGTAAAGGGCAGCAGGATCTAAGGAGGGGGAAGTAAGAGGCAGGCAGGTCGCTAGGAGGCTCTTACAACAGATCGGATAATGCGGCTGAAGGAGAATGATCGGAGTGGGGGAAAAGGGAGAGGCAGCAGATCTAGAATGTTCAGCAACGTGGAAGACAAGAGAGGGAGGGACAGCCGTCACAGGAAACTGAGAGACCGTCGTTCAACGACAGGAGGGACAGTGATGTTGTTCATGGGCCAGAGTGGAGAGGAACGTCATGTTTGTGGGAGAGAGGATGATGACTCATATTTTGAGCCAGCCAGCCATGCCCAGGAGACGCCGGAAAAGTGGGTCTGGATGGACACTCGGTGGTGGAGCTAGAGAAAGAGATGTGACCCTTGTCCCCCTGCAAGTACCTGTAAGTCACGGCCGCGGGTGAGCGTGTCCAGCATGATGGTGTGGAGAGGGAAGGGAAGAGACCTGGGGGCTGGCTGGACCGTGAGGTTGTTTGCCAGAAACGCTGAAAGAAAATTGGCTAGGTGCGAGACCTCCCCCAGCCCTGTCCCCAAGCCTGGGAGATGGACCAGGGAGAGGAAAGAGAATGCTGTAGAGAAAGCATTCAAGAAAACTGCATTTAGAGGACTAACCCTGATTGTTGGTCTCAGAATAATGAAAGCCTATGCTTATATGCAGATTCCCCTTCCTTTCTCCTCTCTTTTCATCCTTCTTTCCTCTCCTTTCTCCCCTCCTTCCTTCCCTTCTGCTTCCTTCCTTGCACATTCTGGTTTTATTTTGGCCTACTGCATGGGTGGCCACCGTTGACCGAAGGAGGAGTTAGGATTCACCGCGGTCACCTACAAAGGGGCAACTGGCTTTTCAGTATTTGTCTTTACAGCTGATTGTGGAGGCAGAGTGTCCCTGCCCCAATACTGCAACACTTTGGGTCTGTTAAAACATGAAATATATATTTGCAATATGACAACATTAACATTGTTGTAACTCTTCTTTTATATAACTTTTTACTTCTTTGTACTGCTCTCAAGAGCCACTCATAATATCTTGGTAACTGCATAAGGTCCCAGGGCCAGAGACTGGCCACTCCTGGCATTGTGATTAGAGTCATTTAATACCCAAGGCCATGACTAATGTCTGGCAACGAAAGCTCCACTAAGTGTCACGTGTCCTGGGACCTTGCATGAGGGCAAAAAGGGAGCACCTTATTATTGTGTGTTATTACCACGGGTAAGAGAAAAGTTGAGGACCAGGTCGATCCATCCAGGGCACCGTTGAGAAATGAGAGACCCTCTCCCCCCCACCATGATCAATACTAGTACAACCAGGAAGCCTAAAATCAGTTGAAAGTAGAGACACCCACCTTTGTCTTGTCTTCATACTCAGGCTTTTAATAATAATAATAATAATAATAATTATATATATATATATATATTTGTATGTTTACAGAAAGCAGTCAACTGAGCTATTCGTGGAAAGGTTTGTGGGTTTGGTTAACGAGGTGGAGAAGTATTACATTTCAGCTGGAAACACATCCCTAGAATGCCAAAACATTTCTTCCAAAGTCTGGTTTCCTGGTGCAATTGGAAGCACAGCAATAGTGTGTCTGTTCAGAAGCCGGGGTGGGGGGGTGGGGAGGCTGGGGCCAGCAAGGCATTTGATCCGAGTGTATTCCAGAAGGCTTTTATTGTTAAATTACATTCTTCAGGAAAAACCGCCCATGTCACATTTTGTAAACTTGATATCTATACACTTTTGATGGGCATTCTATTTTAGCCATAAGCCTATGATTTACAGCAAGCCTGTTTTCCCTCTTGCTTAGGGTGGCAGCAGAAAGCACGGGGTGCTTTCCAGGCTCCAAGGGTGAGGAGCAAACGGGGCCCCGGAGAGGGGGGGCGTTTGCTTCTCACCAACAACGCTGAGTCTAGCGGTGCCACTCTGCTCTCGGTGAGCAGACAGCAGGCATCTCCCCACTCCCCACTGCCATTCACCCAGCTGGGTGCAGCAGCTCCGATGCGTGCCTGCCGGGAGGGGCTGCAAGTGCCCTGCCTACTGGCTGCTTCCCTAATCCTGCCTTTCCACACACAAACACATCCACACACGCTCTGCCTCGCTCACGCACGGAGCTACACGCACATGCGAGCACATTCCTCGCTTCATTCTCTGGTGTCAGCCCCTGACTTCTACAAGCCCATGGAACATTTCTGGAAAGACGCTCTTCATCTAGCAGGGTAGGGTTGTTTTGATTTCTCTCTTTGTAGCTTTAGCATTTTGAGAAAGCAACTTACCTTTCTGGCCAGTGTCTGTATTCTAGCAGGAGAGATGAGGATTCGCTGCTTTCAGTGGGTTTCTGTGTGTATCTCCTTTTCCTTCCAGGACTTGTAGGATTCTTTGTGTCATTTAGGTATAATTGGGTGGGTGCTGGGTTTTAAGAGCCCTGTGAAGTGCTTTTGCATGTGTTTAAGAAAAGACATTTGAAAATTGGAAGTGTGATTTGTGGAAACGAAATCATCTGTAAAAAAATTGCTTTGGAAAGTAATGGTTGCTGGCCATAAAGAGAAATATCTGTGATTCACCTAATGTGTTTTTAACCCTTTCTTTGCCTACAACCTATGGCTATTGATGCGAAGCTCAGTTTTGTCTTCATATGAAACCAACTGCATCTGCATATTGTTCCAAATTGGTCTGTCTGTTCTTATAAGAACTAGGTAAAACGTGTACTTATTAGTATTAAAGAAAAAAACCCTACTCTTAGTAACAGTAACCTTGGCATTTATCTGTGCCATGAACATTGTTAGGTACTCTGTCAGGTGTTTGGGATAGCAGTTAAAGCAAAGCATTGATGGCCATATCAGATAGTTGTATCAGAGTCTATTAGGCTGGGGCAAAGGAAGTTTATTACGAAGTATAAACTACCCAGGACAGTGGGTGCACAATATATTTACCCTATCTTTTGTGTGTGTGTATACAGATACATATTGTTTGTGTGTGTATGCTTAGATTTTAATTCAGTTAAAAACTGTTTTTCTATTTCTTTTACATCAGAATATTTGATTCTGCATATCCTAGCCGCTGTGAACGGAGAAGGTCCAATTGCAGGAATAAAGAACAGAAATGTAGTATTGCATGTCAAAATTAGTTGGTTAGACCAACAGAGTAACATAGCAGCCAAAGAGTTGGTTAATGAATTGAGGTTACATTTTGTATGAAAAGGTCACATTTCATATTCAACTTTCTGAAGTTTTGGTTGCATAACCTGTGGGAGACACGAACACCCATGTCTGCCTAACCAGAGGTTTTTGTGAATCATTGTTCACATGAGAATTCATAATGGGAGCAAGGTCCAACACAAACATAAACCAGGCTGGGAGCATCTCACAAGATTGTGGCTAGAAGACCACTCTGGGACAATTTTGCAGATGAGGAAACTGAGGTCGGGCACTGTGCTTTTGATGGCAAAGTGCAGCTCTTGCTGTAGGTACACCTTTGTATCTCCGTGTGGGGGGGGGGGGGGGGGGGGGGGGGGGGGGGGGGGGGGGGGGGGGGGGGGGGGGGGGGGG
>CM053577.1:14828561-14846894 GCA_028646485.1 Cryptoprocta ferox
AATGCTAAGCATAGAGTTACCATATGAGTCAGCAATTCCATTCTTAGGTATATATCCAGGATAATCAAAAACAAGTCCACACAAAAACTTGTACACAAACATTCATAGCACCATTAGTTAGAACAGGCAAGAAGTGAAAACCCAAATGCCCATCAACTGATGAATGGAAAAACAAAATGGGGTCTATCCGCACAACGGAATCATAACTTGGCAATAAAAAGCATAAAACACTGACACCTGCTATAACATGGATGACTCTTGAAAATATTATGCTAAGTGAAAAAGCCAGGCACAGAAAGCCAGATATTATACTGTTCCATTCATATAAAATGTCCAGAATGGGTCTCCATAGAAACAAACATAAAGAAGTTGAAAATGTTCAAAACCTAGACTATGGTATCAGTTGCACAATTCTGTGAATACACCAAAAACTCCTGAACTTTATATACTTTAAATGGGCAAATTTTATGTTATATGAAATATATCTCAACAAAGCTGTTAAAAATGGTTTTTAAAGTACTATCACATACATTATCTCATTCAATTTTTATATTTGTCCTGAGGAAAAAGGGCTGTGAAGAGCAGGTGAGATAATAGATGACAAAACACAAAACAAAAACAGCGATTACTTTAAAATTAAAGAATGTCTATAGTCATAAAGAGTGGGCATTTTCTGCTCAAAAATATTTCTGTAGTAAAAGAGACTTACTAGGGGTTTGCCTCCCACAGCCCATCTGCTATTTCATGATTCATTCATTGAAGCCTCTTACAACTACCCAGAAAATATTTGTGATGCACTCACTAAACCTCTAGGTGTTCCCTGTACATTCGCGATCTAAGAGCTTTCAGGGTACAAAACGTTCAATCCATCATTCTTTCAATTTACACACTACTAATTGACTAAAAGGAAAGGGATTTTAGACCTTTGGTTAGTCCATATTTTTAGAACCATTCAGGAAACAGAAAAGTCTATTGTTTGCTGATGACAACAACATTGATGCATGGGGTAATACATGGAATGTAGAACAATCTAAGAAAAATGAGCCATTTAAGAAAATAATCAAAAGCAAAATCTTACGTAGCACATCCTCCCTAATAGTCATTGTTCTAGAAAGTTACATATATTAATTTATTTAAACGCCATAACAACCCGTTACTGACTGTAGTTTATGGATGAGAATGTGAGGCTCTGAGTAGCTTCCCCAGTGTCACACAACTAATAAGGGGCAGAGACTGGATTGGCACCAAACACGAATTCTGAAATCCCTGCCCTTGATCTACTTTACCCATTCCTTATTGAAATCCCACTTTGACAGGGAAAAGATACAACATATTATGTTTTCTCTAATAATATTTTTAATAAAAATAAAACAAAATCAAATGTGTATGGTCACCCTAATTTTACCTTCCATCTACCTGCATCTTTCTCAACCAGATTCATTTATATTGCATACAGCACTTCACTTTCAACCACCGTACCAAATGTAATCACAGTCATGTTATCTGTTAGCTAGAAGGCTTTAATAAGCATCTATGCTCTGTATTTTTATGGAAAATAAACTTGAAATATTAAAGAGTATATCTTTGAGGTTAAAGTACATAGGATATGTTATAAAACATAAAAACAATCATGAGCCGTTTAAGAAAATTACTGAAGTCCCTTCTGGTCTTTACGGGAACAGTTTTAAACAATCATCCTCTTCATGCATTATGTCTAAAATGATAGAATCCTCATAAATCTATAGAGAAAAGAGCAGACTTAAATTGATCAAAAAATGAGATAGTGGGGCTACATACTCCTAAAGAAAAGAAAGAGAGCATGGAACTCATTGTTCCTTTTTCATTAAGATGAGATATTTGTCCATGAATTGCACAACGTCTTCCCAGAGTAAAACAGAGCTAGCCAATAGCCCAATGGTAACAAAAGTAATGTATCTGCTTATGTTTTAAGGCCTGCAAGTTTGGTTAACTTTAGCACTTCCACTGTTTGTAAACTAAAGCATAGGCAGGTGGGATTCACATACTAACTTGCCCATAGTTACTTTAATGGGATATGCCTTAAAAGAAGCAAAATATAGAGATTAAAATGTCTTAAAAACAATGAAAAGCCTAAATCAAGAAATAGGAGTCATTGGTTGAGAATCATTCAATTATTCAGCGAGTTTCAGAAATTGCTAACTGTGAGCGCAGAGAATCCAGAAGAAAATATATTGCCTTCATTTTAATGATCCATACAGTTGGTTCCAAATGTTCAACCTAAAGAAATGGAAAGCAATTTTCTTTGATAGTCATCTTGGTATATGCAATCCTTACAAATGTATAAAAGCAAAAAAGTGTGGTTTGACAGTTTCCTATAGGGAACATACCTCTTAAAGCTATAAAGATACTGGAAGGACACAGGTAACACTAGAGACAAAAATCTAACGTATTATGCTTCCTTTAAGATCAACTGAAAAATTAATGATTCTCCTTGCACAGCGTTGGTGGGATTATAAAATGATGCAACCACTATGGAAGACATTATGGCAAGTCCTCAAAAAATTAAAAATATAACTATCATATGATCCAGCAGTCCCACTTCTGAGTATATACCCAAAATAATTGAAATCAGGGTGTCACTGAGAGAGTTGCACACTCTTGTTTATTGCAGTATCATTCACAACAGCCAAGAGGTAGCAGCAACTTACATGAACACAGCCAGATGAACAGTGCATGAATGTACATTCAGATATTCTCCTATCTCCCTTCTGTATTCCCAATCAGTCTATGAGGTCTGAAGGAAGGAAATCAGGACTTGCATTTCTTTGTATCTGTAGTACCCAACACAGTCATTCACACATTCATTCAAAAATATTGACTGAATCCTACTATATCCTAAGTCCCATTTAGGTATAATGACCATCATGGTACGAAACATGCTTCTTCACTAAATGAATGCATGGTGAACTTGATTATAATGATTCTGTTAAGCTGAATTCAACACATTATAATAAAAGCTTAAATAGCACTTATTATATGGCAGAAACTGTTCTAAGCATCATTATAAGTTGCAAGAGAAAATAACTGAGGCACAGAGAAGTTAAGCCAGTTACCCAAGATAATACAGTTAAGGACTGGGGAGGCCAAGATATGAACATCAGTAGGCTCGTTCCAGAGTGAGTACTCATGACTACTCCACTGTATTTGTCCCACAGGAATACTCTGCTAGGCTTAATGGAAAATGATATTAATAATACCCTGCTCTTATCCTCTATGAGCTCAGGGGCTAGCAGGGTAGAGAGAGTTATAATCTGAAATGGTAATTGTGATAACACAGAAATAAGCAGAGAAGCACAGAAGAGGATTCAATTAATTTTATTTTTAAATGTGGGGCTTTATAATGGGAAACATTTAAGGTAAGTTTTGGAAGAGAAGAAGAAACATAAAGGAGCCAGGAGGAGAGGGAGGAAGGAGAGAAAAAGAAGTAGGAAGAAGAGACAGGGGAGAAGACAAGGAGATGGCCATGATACTGGAAGGATTACCATCAGGGATAGAATGAGGATGGAAAATCAGCATCACTGGGGACTGTGGGGGAGCACCTCTCAGGCCCCAGTCAGAGATGGAGCAATTTTCTCCCTAGTAGAAGCCTGGCTGCCAGCAGCAGGAGCCCTACCTCTGCCTCCATCAGCCCTGGGGAAGCCACAGGTGGTCATGTGGAGTAGAAATGGTGCAAAGCCTGCTGCTAAGCATCAGTGGTCCTTGGGCCACACTCGCCCACCTGAAGAATGCAACATATGCCCTGAAATTTCTTAAACAAAAGCCTAGGGTTTAAGGAGAAGAGGTCGTTCAGCCTCAGCAATTTCTTACTTGACACATGTCCAGGGAATCAAAAGCAAAAATGAACTATTGGGACCTCATCAAGATAAAAAGCTTCTGCACTGCAAAGGAAACAATCAACAAAACTAATAGACAACTGACAGAATGGGAAAAGATCATTGCAAATGACATATCAGGTAAAGAGCTAGTATCCAAAATCTATAAGGAACTCACCAAACTCCACACCCAAAAAATAAATAATCCAGTGAAGAAATGGGCAGAAGACATGAACAGACACTTCTCCAAAGAGGACATCCAGATGGCCAACAGACACATAAAACGATGCTCAACATCACTCATCATCAGGGAAAAAGAAATCAAAACCACACTGAAATACCACCTCACACTGGTCAGAGTGGCTAAAATGAACAAATCAGGAGACTATAGATGCTGACAAGGAGGTGGGGAATCGGACACCCTCTTACACTGTTGGTGGGAATGTAAACTGGTACAGTCACTCTGGAAAACAGTGTGGGGGTTCCTCAAAAAATTAACAATAGAACTTCCCTATGACCCAGCAATAGCACTGCTAGGGATTTACCCAAGGGATACAGGAGTGCTGATGCATAGGGGCACATGTACCCCAATGTTCAGAGTAGCACTTTCAACAATAGCCAAATCATGGAAAGAGACTAAATGTCCATCAACTGATGAATGGATCAAGAAGAGGTGGTTTATATATACAATGGAATACTATGTGGCAATGAGACAGAATGAAATCTGGCCATTTGTAGCAATGTGGATGGAACTCAAGGGTATTATGCTAAGTGAAATAAGTCAGGCAAAGAAAGACAGATACCATATGTTTTCATTCATATGTGGAAAAGGAGAAACTTAACAGAGGACCATAGGGGAGGGGAAGAGGAAAAAATCTAGTTAAGAAGAGGGAGGGAGGCAAACCACAAGAGACTCTCAAATACTGAGAACAAACTGAGGGCTGATGGGAAATGGGGGAGAGGGGAAAATGGGTGATGAGCATGGAGGAGGGCACTTGTTGGGATGAGCACTGGGTGTTATATGGAAACCAACTTGACAATAAACTATATTAAGAAGAAAAAGAAGTGAGAATATCATTATGGTAAGAGCATTGCCCATAGCCTTTAGAAGTTCTGCCATTTCTTTCTAGTGTGGATCTGTAAAGTTTGCCTGATTTTTGTTGCCATCAAAATAGGAACATATTGTTCATAATAGTTAAAATTATTTTCAAGTCTGTGAATGATTTGTATACTAGAAGTAATAAATTAAGTCCTGCCACAAAAAAAGAAAAATAAGGAGAAGGGGTTGAAATGCTAAACAAATGAATAAAGAGAAATTTTCAGAGTGAACCACTTTCTGAATGACTGGGCACCAGATTCAAAGAAGTGTTAACCCAGACACAGACATGCATGCCTGAAACAAGTTCTTGAAATAGTCTTAGTTTCAACATAGAGAGAGAGAGAGGGAAAGAAGGAGAAAATACTTACCAAAAAATAACTAAGGAAGCTCCCAGAAAATCTGGAAAGTGTTTGTGGAGAATAACAGAGTGGCTCAAAACAGAGGTGGGGGCCAAGGTGAGAGCCATTTTGTCAGCTACGGGATCCACAGTGGAGTAAGAGCCTGGTAAGCAGCTCGAATACCAGTCCATTCATAAGTAGCAGAAAAAGGCAAAGATCTTCAGAAAGCCTTGGTTTCAACATGTATAGGAGATAGGAGGACTCTTGTGATAATACAGCCATAAATCTCAACTGATCTGTTAATCCTCAGTGACAAAACCATGTCCAGTCCAGATCTTAAGGAGTTCAATGCTTTTCACACAGTAGGTTCTCACTAAACATCTGTGGATGGATAATGGGCAAAAAGGGAAGGAAAGGGTATGAAGGAAAGAGGGAGAAAGGGAAGGAAGAGACAACAATGAGGATCATGTAGTAGATGATCGTGGATAGATTGCTAAGAAATAAAACTAAAAGGAAAGAAGGAAAGAACTTCTGGCAAAGAAAAAGTATCATGCCTATATATTAGGAAAAAAGTTCAAAGTCAACTCAGAGTTTGAACGACAAGGTGAAATAAAACAATATAATCGATGGCATGGCCATATTTTGAAAATAGGATCAAAGAGGTTTGGAGTTATAGCTCATAGGGACTTCTTGTCACTTGAGAGTAGATGGCCTTGAAGTATATTACAGACAGCATGCTAGAGACTTTTAGAATCCTAACAACCTCTGTTTTTTCACTTTGTTTGATAATATGTGATCAAAACTGGGCTTGGAATGCTCATGAGAAGAAAAGAAAGGAAGGAAGGAAGGAAAGAAGGTACGAAGGAAAGAAGGAAGAAAGAGAGAGAGAGAGAGGGAGGGAAGAAGGAAGAAGGAAGGAAGGAAAGAAGGAAAGAAGGAAGGAAGGAAGGAAGGAAAGAAGGAAGGAAGAGGGACGCCTGGGTGGCTTAGTCAGTTGAACGTCCAGCTTTAGTTCATGTCATGATCTCGCAGCTTGTGAGTTCAAGCCCCGCATGGGGCTCTGTGCTGACAGCTTGGAGCCTAGAGCCTGTTTCAGATTCTGTGTCTCCCCCTCTCTCTGCCCCTCCCATGCTCTCTCTCTCTCTCTCTCTCTTTCTCTCTCTCTCTCTCTCTCTGTCTCTCTGTTTCTCAACAATAAATAAATGTAAAAAAATTTTTTTAAGACAGAAAGGAAGAAAGGAAGGAAGGAAGACTATCTACACAGAAGATAAACAGAAGATATCTGGTGTTAGAAAAATTCTAGAAAGAAAGCCATGCCATGGTTTTAGACCTTTATCTTGAGTATCTGGAATAATAGAAAAATATGATTGGCTTCAGTTTAGGATTACAAAATATAACAACATCAACAGCCACTATGTTTTTATAACACCTACATGCCAGGGACTTTGCCAAATGCTTTTCATGCCTTTGCTCATTTAGCCCTCACAGCAACTCTGGGAGGTAGGTACTAGTATTATTGCCCCTGTTTGAAAACTTAGAAATTTAACACTTACCAGGATTAAGAAACTTGACCCTGAGTTACCTCGCAGTCAAGTCAAAATGGGTCCTACTTAGTGAAGCCTCATCTTATGAATAAGATAAATATAACATATTAGAAGACACTCAGAATAGAGAAAGCTCTACCAATAGCTCACATTCCATGACTTGAAAAATGGCAGCAAGCATCCTGCTGCCTTCAGTCACTAAGCAACACCTGCTTAGTGCTGAAAGCAGGCCCAATATTCCAAGCTAACAGAAGTAGGAATGGAGGTAAACAAGGTTTCAACATTGTCCCAATACTGCCTTTAATGGATATTTCACCACCAACAACTCCCAAGTCAATATAAAGCTCATCAGTAATTTCATCTTAACCAACTCCAATTCAAAATCAAGCCCACTATGACCACAGACATTGAATTCCAGCTTATGCTCATTAGAAATAATTTTATAAATGAGGAAAATATAAAATCAAACTAATCCATAAGAGACAAAAGCCTTCCAACTATAAGTTCTCATGGACTCATGGTAACTTATGATACTGCTTTTCTGGAATATGTGAGACTGGAAGGATGTCACTTGGAAACCATTTAAGAAATGTTATATTCAAAAGTCTTGATTCTCACATCCATTATGATGGCTTCTATCAAAAACCCAGAAAATATCAAGTGTTGGCCAAGCTGTGGAGAAATCAAAACTCTTAGTGACTGGTGGTTTGCATTGTAAAATGGTACAACCACTATGGAAGACAGTATGGAGGTTCCTCAAAAAATTAAAAATAAGATTACTGTGTGAACCAGTAATTCCACTTCTGGGTACGTATCCAAAGAACTTTGAAAGCAATGTCTCAAAGAGATATTTACATCTCCATGCTCATAGCAGCACTATTCACAATAGTCAAGAGGTGGAAGCAAGTCAAATATCCATTGACAGGTGAACGGATAAACTGATGTGGCATATACATATAATGGAATATTATGTGACCTTAACATGAAGGAAATCCTGTCAGATGCTGCAATATGGATGAACCTTAAATGCATTATTCTAAGAGAAATAAGCTAACCACAAAATGACAACCACCATATGATCCCACTTATATCACGTATCCAAAGTAGTCAAATCCATAGAAAAAGAAAGTAGAATGCTTGTTGCCAGGCACTGAAGGGAGGGGGGCTGTTTCATGAGCACAGAGTTTCCATTTTGTGAGATGGAAAGTTCTGGAGATGTGTTGCACAACAATGTGAATGTACTTAAAACTACTGAACTGTACTCTTAAAAATGGTTAATATGGCAAAGGCACACACAAACACACACACACACACACACACACACATCACTTATAAGGTAAAACTTCCATACTATTTGGGTCTGTTTGGTTTTTTTTTTGCAACATTGTCCTAGAGATTTTAAGGAATACATCTAAACTGTGAATTCCTGGAGGTTAAGGAAGAATAAAAAAGGGATAAATTATTTTTAAAAATTGAATGACTGTCCATAGAAAACAAATCTGTTTTGTGTTTATTAAGAAGTCAAACCTAGACAGAAGATTCAAGGAATTGTATTAAGGTTTATTCAGTAAAAGGCTTTAGAAAAACCAGACCTGGCCAACGGAACGGGTTTTGTTAAGGTAGTAAGCTCCTGGTCACAGATTCATTCAAACAAAGGAAGACCTGTATCTACCATCATTTGCACTATGAGATTGTGCCCTGACTGGAAAATTTTCGTCCATTAACTCTAAGATCTTTCTAGTCCAAATCCCATGATTCTATGTCAAAAGAATTCAAGTAAACAGAAACAGTGGTAACCTTTGATCATCCAGGAAAATCATTTACAAACCAAACCAAAAAGATTGACAGTTTTCGTTACATAAAAAGAAAGACTTCTCCATATCCACACCAAAACAAACCAAACAAAAACTACCACTGCAAAAAAAAATTAAAAGGCCATCAATAAAATGCAAAATAAAATTTGCATTCATTTAACACAAATGGCCTGGTAACTTCGTTACACAACAAAGCTGTCAACGATAATAAAAAAATTAAATCCACAATTTTAAAAAAGGCTCAAAAAATACTGATGGGAAATCGCAAAAGAAGAATGACCACAGCCAATAAACAAATGTTCATATCTGCAACCATTTCCTTATAATGCAATAGAGTGCAGATATTGGGGCACCTGGGTGGCTCAGTCAGTTAAGCGTCCAACCCTTGATTTTGGCTCAGGTCATGATCTCACGGTTGTGGAATCGAGCCCTGCATCGGGCTCCACGCTGAGCATGGAACCTGCTTAAGATTTTCTCTCTCCCTCTTTCTCTGCCCTTCCCCAAATCATGCGCTCTTTCTTGCTTTCTCTCTCTGTCTCTCTCACTCAAAATAAATAAATAAACATTTTTTAAAGATAGTATGCAGATATTAAAAATAACAAGACAGTTCTTTCTCTACTGATATGTAATAACCTACAAGATATTTTATGAAATAAAATCATAAGAACCAAACAAGATGGATAGCATGCCTCTGTTTGTGAAGGAAAAATAAACACATGTGTGTGCATGCACACACATGCACACACACACACCTGTGTTTGCTCATCTGCATCTTTGCATGTATATGAATAATTCTTTTAGGAAGACCACTAGAGAAAATGGTAACAGCCAGTGGTTGCCTTCTAAGAATTACTGATGGATGTCTGGGAAGCAGGTGTTGGAGGTATGTATAATTTTCACTGTATAATATTTTGTTTCTTTAACATTTTGAACCATGTATACTTATTCAAGGGATAAATAAACAAATAAATTTTTGTTAATTTTGTACTTCTTGCAAATAAAAAAATGCACATTGAAATAAGATTTTTTTCTTTTGTTCTGTCTTTTTAATAAAAATACTAGGAAGAATAATAACCCAGAGGCATCCAGTGTCCAGGCAAGTAGGCAGTCTCATTCACTGCTGGGACTCATGTAAATTGAGACAATCTTTCTGGAGGACAACTGGCAAGCTGAATAAAGGACTTAAAATGTATATATCCTTGGGGCACCTGATTGGTTCAATTGGTTAAGCATCCGACTTTGGCTCAGGTCATGATTTCACCATTTGTGACTTCGAGCCCTACATCAGGCTCTGTGCTGACAGCTCAGAGCTTGGAGCCTGCTTCAGATTCTGTGTCTCCCTCTCTCTGTCCCTCTCCCATTGTTCTCTCTCTCTCTCTCAAAAAATGAATAAACATTAAAAAAAATTTTAAATGTGCATATCCTCTGCCTCGGCCTCAATCATTCAGATTCTAGGAATCTGTCTTTAGAAAAATAACCAAGCACATGCCTAAAACTAAGGTAGCATGACATTTATTAGAGATTTGGAAATAACACAAATGCCTTTTAATAAGAATTTTAATTTTGTAAATTATGTACTTCTACATACAGTAGAGCATTACGCATCCAAAAAATTATGGTGGGGAAGAATAATAGAATGAGATAAAGTACAAAGCTCCAAAACACTTTGTGCAAATGAACTATCATTTTTATTATATAGAAGTTTATATGCATATGAAAATTCGGAAAGTGCAGGTAACTAAGTTTTCTTCCCCATATCTGTTGAATGGTGGGGAAATGGGCAGTGTTTTCTCTTACTTTCCCCACATTCTTGCCGTTCTCCGCATTAAATGCAGCTCAATTGTTAGGAGAATGGACTTACAAAATCAGGCTGCTGGGATCCAAAAGTCTATGCTGCTACTTTGTGCAAGTTACATAACCTTTCTGTGCCTCCATTATCATGCTTCATTTTTTCATCTATGAAATGGAGTAATAATAGTTACTACCTCAAAGCGCTATTGTGAGTTCAGGGGTTAATAGGAGCATACCACTTAGAATAGTACCTAGAATATAGCATCTAATACTGTTGCTGTTACTTTTAGAATTAGGTGGGACATCTTTCAAAAACTCAAGTTTATGATCTATTATACATTTCAGCTTTTACTTTATATCATATTCCTAAGAATAAAAAAAATGTATGTACTAGAGAACAACGAATGAAAAAATATCTTCCACAGAACAATCTTACAGTGGAATGTCTACTATTAATTTGGCCTTTCAAATTAAAGATGCTTAAAGACCCTTTCTATTATTCATAACCTTAAACAAAACCAAACAAATCAACTGATAAAACCACCTGCCCACCAAGGTGAAGCTTCTGCAATGGGATGTCCTAAGAGAGAACCTTCTCATTTGGACACCCAACCATAGATTCACAAGCAAGGTATGTTTTTCTATTTACCTTGTGGAAGAGCAGACTCAAAAAAAAATGCTCTAGGGATGTTCTATATGTGAAAAGAAACAGCACAAAACTTTTACCAACCTGTGGGAGACCGTGATCAGGACAATCCTACTGAAATGAGAAACCTGTTGCTAGGATTCCAATGCCTTAAAAATCTGAAGGACCACAGGGGACTGATGAAGTAGGCTTGGCAAAAAGAATCACAGCCCATGAGGATCACGACAATACATTATGCTAAGAAACCTAGCCCAGGATTATGAAGAAACCTGCAGATGTTTTATTAGCCATCATCTATCCCCAAAATAACACAACCATGAAAGACAGGGCTTTTTGTCTAATGAAGGATTGGCCAAAGTATATAATTTGCTCACAGTCTGCTTTATAAATGTTTTATTTTAGTCAATTTTTAAATGGTCCAATGCCCCAACAGAATCTGGAATTCATTTCAGTTTACACTTTCTTTGTTTCTTTTGGAGCTTGGCTTTGCCTCGGTATAGAAAGCAGCAAGCTGTCCAAAAGTGCAACAACAATTCCTGAACCTTCTGGCCCAGGTTGTAAGGCCCCCACCCTAGGCGATCAGGAGCGAAGAACTGGGTCAGGTGCCAGTGAGCAGCAAGCTGCAGTTCCTTTGAAGTTTTCATAAATTAACCTTGTTATAGCAGCTGAGGTGGTCACAATTTGGCATTTGAAGGCATTGGGACCGTCTCCAAAGACAGCTCAAGGGGAAATGCCCTTCAGTGACCCTTGGAATCTTAGCTGCCACTCTGGTCTTGGCAAATCATGAAGATAGAATTAACACTGGATTATGCCTACTTCTTTTTCTGCATCTCCCTTATACATAATAACCCCTCACAACGCCTTGCAAGCAGTCAGGTCTCTTACATGGCCAGCTGGCCGTCCAAGGAAGCCCAGGGAAATGCTTCATTATTTCAACACCTGTTTGTCTTTCCTAAAGTATCTCTATGCTCCAAAATAACTTCTCAGTTCTACAGCCATTAAAAATTCCCATTCCTGCACTGATAGAAGCTGGTGTGTTACGAACAAAACAATCTGATTCAAAAGCTTCATGCTAAGTTGGAAATTAAGTGACCTGTCTCAGTTTTAAAATGGAAAGGACAACCCAATTATCCCAAATGAATATATAACCAACAGAATGTGTAGAAGAAAATAATTACGTAAGGGGGAGGCATCCAGTGGAGGACAGAGGTATCGTTGTGACTCCAAGAAAATCAGGATGAACAAGATGGCCCATCACTTGGTGGAGACAGCTACACATGACCTGAGCATTCTAGAAGAGAATGTGAAGAAAAAAGAAATCCTAAGACATGGGAGAGCCAAATTTATCATGTCATTGTTTCGGGGGGGGTTTTTTCTCACCTACTCCGTTCCTTTTGTCTTAATTAATTTAGCATCTAATGGATGGTAGTTAAGCGAAAGGATTCAGAACTCAACGAAGGGGTCTCAAATTCCCATTCTACCACTTCCTAAATGCAAGGAATGAGGATAACAGGAACCTCATGAAACCACTGTGAGAATTAAATCTAATTATGTGAAGTGCACTTGACACATGAATGTGCCTAAGTTGTGGCAGATGATGATGATGATTATGACAATGATGACAATGATGATGACAATAATTAACAGTTATAGGGCATGTGCTATATGTAGCCCCAGGAGCTAGAAATGGCATATACTTCTCATCACAGGTAACACACAATTAAGCAGAGGAGACAGACATGCACTGAGTATTTATACTATGTGGTGATGCCACACACTTGATTTGGGTTCAAGGTACAGGATAATGTGATGGCCAATGACATGGGTTCTTGAGTTGGACTGCCTGGGTCCAAATCTGGGCTTCACTACTTGATAACCATGTGATTTGGGACAAGTCACTTAGTCCCTTAATGCCTCAGTTTCCTCAACTGTAAAACAGGGGTGTGAATAGAACCTATCTCATTGGGTTGTTATGAAGACTCAAAGAGTCAGTACATGTAAAGTACCTAGAACAGTGCACAGGATGTGCCAAGTACTTCCCAACTGAATGTTACTTATTGTTGTTATCTGGAATCTTCACAGGTCCAAAGGAAATGAGAACTCTGGATGAAGAAACAAGAGAAGCAAAGGGTAGTGGTCATGGGAGAAGAGAGACTAGAGCACAGGATGTGCGGCCAGGCAGCCCTGGGAGATGTGGCTGAGGAGGTTAGGCTCAAAAGGTCAAAAACTTTTACCTACCCTCTTGTCCAAAAGGCAATATCATGGCTTGCACACCCATCATATGTCATGGTTACAGTAACCCCAGCCTGCACAATTGCAGGATCTGATGGCCAGTAAAAAGAACTTCCACCCCTAAATATGCACCCTGCTAACATCTATGAAAACACAAAGTCTTTCACATCATTGGAGTTAATTTTCTGGATGATGGCACTATATCCAAAAAGTTCTCTTAAAATGCAATAGTTCAACTGGAAAGATAACCAAATTGAATTAGCACCTACTGACACAGAAGTATGAGTTATATACATTCCATATAATCACATATACACACACAAAATCAAGGAAACCCTATTTACCTGTATGAAGATCCTGAAAGTGAAAAGTATTTTTTATTTTAATCAGAGAAATAGCCATAGTTTCTTACTCATAACCAGAATGACTTCCATTAGAAAATACAAGCAAGTTCTTCATGCTTTGGAATTATATTGGCAGGCAAGACTACAAAATCTTGATCCCATTCCAACAGAAAAAAATCATATGCAATCTGTGACAATAACATATCAGTTACTTTTTTTATTTTAATTTAATGACTCATACTTTTTTTACAATATAAATTAACTGCCTTGATAAGGCTACTACCCTATGAACTTGAGCTGGCTGTTTATAGCAGCAATTTTATAATGATATAAAAATGTAATCCTGGAAAAAAAGAAGCATAGCTTTCTAAAATCTTATTTAAAAAGTTACTGATTATAACTTGAAGAAACTTGCATTTTCATATTTTATCTTTCTTAAAAAAAGAAAACTGTGAACAGATTTTTGGAGTAAACAGCAGCCTGTGAATAACAGTGATGTAATATATAAGGTGGAGAGGCCAATTCTGGGCATTTTCTGTCACTGCTCATAATTCCGCACACCCAATCTATGTCTTGCCTTCCAGTCACAGTGGGCCCATTTCATTATGACAAGCAATTTCTTTTTCTGATCAGTGGGAAAACAGCATTTCCTACTAATATAGGTCCCTGCTGCAGTCTATCAAGACATGACCATAGATTTAACCTCTACCTGGTTCTTGCAACTGCATAATGAAAGTGGCAGTGTAGACACCTTATTTTGTCTCCCTGATGAGGGAAGAAGGAAGATTAGGAAGCTTAGGAGAACTCAAATTCCCTGAACTTTAATCTCACTGTGATTCCCTGGCTATTATTCCATAAGGTCAGGATGAAATTTTATCAGTATTCCATTACCGGCAAGCCATGGCTGAGCCCTGGGATTGGTGTAAACTCTTAGAGAATTTATAGATGTCTTGTACAAAAACTCATGTGGGGAGGGGTGGGGGAAGCTCCTGGGTGACTCAGTCAGTTGGGTGTCTACCTCTAGATTTCGACTCAGGTCATGATCTCATGGTTCATGGGTTGGAGCCCCACGTTGGGCTCCATGCTGTAGGAGCCTGCTTGGGATTCTCTCTCTCTGTCTCTCTGCCCCTCTCCTTCTCATGCAAACTCTCTTTCTCTCAAAATAAAAAAGCAAAAATTTTTAAGAATTAAAAAAAAAAAGCATGTGGGGAGCAAGCACTGGCAAGAGGCCACAGAGACCAGTGATGTCTCAAACTGCTTCCCACGTGGCTTCCCGGTGCTAGGCCTCCACGTGGACACTACAAGCAGCTGTTCCACGTCCACATTGCTCTAGGGGCCTGGCCAGCCAAGCCCAATCCTTCTAAGGACTTAAACTGTAAAAAAAAAAAATTTCAAAAACCACATCTGCACCCACGTTTCTGTCTGCTAACCAATTTCTCAGGGGCAGAGGAAGAAGGCACAAAGAACAAGCATGCCCCTCACCCTTGGGTGACTCAGCAGGTGCCTTTCCAGAGAAAAGAGGCAAGTAAAATATCTTTTTATGATTCTTTTTATACAAAGATTCTTCTAACTGCAGTTTGTCTAGACAGAGCAAATTGAATCTATTTAATGACCTATTAAAAATTGTGTGAGCATTGTCTCAGAGATAAAAGGACAAATTAGGATGAGCATCTCACCAGGGAATACTGTTAGGGATGCCTGCAGTGCCATGCTTCATGCCTGTGACCATCACATGTCCATGAAACACAGGTAACCTAGTTCCTCTTGGTGAGGTCAAGTCATTCAACATGAGATATTGCTTCCTCGAACCTACTGGATCTGAGCGAACTCCAACCTGGAAGGGATTAATTATGAAGACACGTATTTGTTTGTTAATGACTCATGCAGTAAGGAAGCTAGGTCAAACAAAAAAAAAAAAAAAGGAAAGAACTTCTAAAAGGAAGTAGTGACAAAGTCAAACGAGACAGATTAGACTGTCTGCTGGCCGTGGGACCTGAACAAGCAAAACCTGAATCCCTCTGAGAAGGAGCAGCCCTTAAAGATAGATCAGCAGTGGGAAATGGAAGGTTGGCCCAGATCAAAAGAAGAAGGCTAGAGAGAGAAGGACCTAGGAATGGGCCAGACCCAGCCAACAAGGACAGGTAGGGAGTTCCCATCAAGAATCATGGGCACATAGAATTTGAGATAGGGCATGGGGAAGTAAGCAGGATGCAGGGTAGAGCCAGAAGATGGGCACATCAGGGTTTTAAAGGCAGCAGGAAGGGAAAACCCAGTGAGTGCACTAGGGACCCAGATGCCTGGCTCTGGCCCTAGGAAAAAGAAGAAGGTCAAGGCAGGAGCCCAATTCCTGGAACCTCAAAACTTGACAGATTGGTGTGTATAAAAATGGGACCTAGGGGAGAGGCAGACACCAAGAAGGAATTAGCTACCTGGTCGAAGGTATAATTCAGAGTAAGGATAGCAACAAGATGAATGTGATGCTGAGTCACAGAAAGAATGACCCCCAAATCTCTTAATTCCCCTTTGACCACTTTCAACCTTTACACTGATAACTTTGAACCTTGGACAAGTTACTTAACCTCTCTGATCCCCAGTTTCCCCATCTAGAAATAGGTAGTAGGACCTATCCCATAAACCTGGGGAGAAGTTTAAATAAGACAATGTGTGCAAACCATCTCAGCATGGTGTCTAGTACATGGTGGGGGGCTCATCAAATATTCTTACTTTCCTTGACACTGCTAGTCTTTTCACTTTATCCCCACTAAACTCTAAGTTTCTTAAAGATTAGTCCAAGCCTTATTAATTCCCCTGCGTATCTTGCCTAGTTCTGCCCCAATGCCAGGGACACATAGGCCCATATGCTCCGTGGTGAACTGAGTGGCAGCATATGGACAATGAAAGGATGGTACAGTGGTTGTGGAATATAAAAGTGATTGCGTGTCATGGCAGACCTAGTCTTGCCTTAGTCACTGGAAATCAAATACACGCTTTCATCTACATGAATTTTTAGCATCATCTTTCTGGAAAAGTCCCGTATTTTAGTACTGGGTGTATATGTCTCAAACTATATCTATGTCCATAAAAAGCCAGTGGAACTCCAGAATGGGGAAGCACTTTTGCTGTCTTTCTCTATGGGGTCTTCAAAGCAGGATCACACTGCCCCAGAGCACCAGTTGCCATTTCTTGGGGGTCAGTAGGGGAATAAGAGAGGTACTTCTGGGATGAGGGACAAGTCTTTTATCTTGATTACAGTGATGCTTTAAGTATCAATATATGTGTCAAAACTTACCAAATTGTACAATTTCAATATGCACAGTTTATTGTGTGTCAATGATACCTCAATAAAGTGTTTTAAAAATTTAAAGGTTGGAAGTCATTGAACAGATATTATAAATTAGTTTTGAAAATTATTCAGGGTTTTGGAAATCAAGTCAAAACATCAAGCAACTACTGAGTTTTCAACTGATGAAAATTTTTCTGATAAATAAATTCAAAGATTTCTCAGTATTCAGTTGAGCTTTCTATTTATAGACTGTCAGATGATATTTTTTCTAATCATAATATACAATAATAGTAGCTGAAATTAAATAGCTCACTATGGTCTGAAATGACCTTTAATGCACTTTATGTGTTGTACCATTTAATCCTCAGTACAAACCTATGAGGGAGACAGAACATCATCCTGATTTACAGAGAAGAGCCCTTAGAACTAAGATCACACACCAAGTAAGATGCAAAACTGGCATTTCAAGCCAGATATCTGAGTCCAGAACTTAAGCTTTTAGTCACAAAGCTCTGCTGCCTCCTGATTTGACCTTGAGGGAAATCCTTCTTCCACTGAAGACTGTTAATCAGGGGGCTCTGTCTCCCCCAGTCCTAAGTCTTATTTTTTTCTGAGTCTGACTCGTCAACTTGGAGAAAAAAGAAAATATATCACAATCAAGTTGGATGCAGTTCATAAAGGAAAAAGTCATTTAAAAATCAACTAATGTAATTCATCATATTCCTCATATTAACAGAATATGGGGCAATATTCATAGGATCACTCAGTAGATACATAAATCCAGTGAAGAAATGGGCAGAAGACATGAACAGACACTTCTCCAAAGAGGACATCCAGATGGCCAACAGGCACATGAAACAACTCTGTCACTCATCATCAGCGAAAAATAAATCAAAACTACACTGAGATACCACCTCATGCTGGTCAGAGTGGCTAAAATGAACAAATCAGGAGACTATAGATGCTGGCAAGGATGTGGAGAAACGGGCACCCTCTTACACTGTTGGTGGGAATGTAAACTGGTACAGCCACTCTGGAAAATAGTGTGGAGTTTTCTCAAAAAATTAACAATAGAACTCCCCTATGACCCAGCAATAGCACTGCTTGGGATTTACCCAAGGGATACAGGAGTGCTGATGCATAGGGGCAGATGTACCCCAATGTTCATAGCAGCACTTTCAACAATAGCCAAATCATGGAAAGAGCCTAAATGTCCATCAACTGACGAATGGATCAGGAAGATGTGGTTCATCTATACAATGGAATACTACATGGCAATGAGAAAGAATGAAATCTGGCCATTCGTAGCAAAGTGGATGGACCTCGAGGGTGTCATGCTAAGTGAAATAAGTCAGGCAGAGAAGGACAGATACCATATGTTTTCACTCATA
>CM053577.1:14847394-14893137 GCA_028646485.1 Cryptoprocta ferox
TCATGGAAAGAGCCTAAATGTCCATCAACTGACGAATGGATCAGGAAGATGTGGTTCATCTATACAATGGAATACTACATGGCAATGAGAAAGAATGAAATCTGGCCATTCGTAGCAAAGTGGATGGACCTCGAGGGTGTCATGCTAAGTGAAATAAGTCAGGCAGAGAAGGACAGATACCATATGTTTTCACTCATAAATCTAACAGGAGAAACTTAACAGAGGACCATGGGGAGGGGGAGAGGGGGAAAAGAGTTAGGGAGAGGGAGGGAAGCAAATCATGAGAGACTCTTGAATACTGAAAACAAACTGAGGGCTGAAGGAGAGGGGGAAAAGGGATGGGGGGTTATGGGCATGGAAGAGGGCACTTGTGGGGAAGAGCACTGGGTGTTATATGGACATCAACTTAACAATAAACTATTAAAAAATAATTTAAAAATAAATAAATAAATAAAAATAATAATAATTGATAGTTCAGGCTTTAGTCCACAAATTATGAAACATTTCTGTAAAATTTTTTAAATAGAGTATTTTGGAACACAAAAAAAGAAAAAACATTCAATAAAATTTATTTTAATTAATAATATATTAATATTATTATAACAATAAATTAATTTGTTAATTAAATTTCATATTAATCATGATATTAAAATAACTGTTACCCAACTGGTTAAGATTAACTACTTTAATCTGATTTTTATCTACAAAATCCTGTAGATAAACATCATTCTTAATGATAAAATGTTAAAAGCTGTCCCTCTGAGATCAGAAATGAAAAAAGACTGCCCACCATCACCTTCTATTCATATTATACTTAAAGGTCATAGTCTGTGCAATAAGGCAAGAAAAAAGAATAAAGTTATAATGTCAGTAAGAAGAAAGTAAAACATCACGATTCATACATGCTATGATTGTATACCTAGAAAATTCAGAAAAATCTATGGACAAAATTATTATAATTAATAAGCTAAATTAGCAAATTTGCTGGATATAAGAACAATATGCAAAAATCTACTGCATTTCTATGTAGCATCAACAGTTAGAAATTAAAATATTTTTTAAAATATCTTTGACAATAATAAAAGTATCAACTATCTAGGAACAAATGTAATAAAAGATTTTCAAGTCTTCTACACAGAAATTATTCAACTTGTAAAAAAGTAAAGAGAAATTAAATGAGGCTTAAATAAATGGAGGGATATATCATGTTCATGGACTAGAAGACCCAATATTTTAAATTCCTTTTCTGCCTAAGTGAGTCAGAGTTGGCTTGAGCTCCTTACAACCCAAGCACCCTGACTGGTCCAGAGGTTTTGAATTGAGGGTTTCCCTCCCCCATACATCCAATTTCCTTCCTCTCAATCAGATATGCCCTGTGATTTTCCACCTCTTCATTTTTACTCTTCTTTTTCTTCTCTTTCTGCCCTAATCCACTCCTCAAACACAATTCCACTTTTTTAATAAGTTCTTCCTTCTACAAATCAATTTAAGTTCCTTTCACTTGCCTTGAATTCTATCATTTTTAACACATAATTAGTCTTAACAATGTTTAAAAATTCTTATAGCATCTGCTATGTAAATATTTTTTAGTCAACTTTTCACAACTTATATCCCCAGCTTGAATGCTAACTTCAAGAAAACAAATACTCAGACCTTATATTTCTTTGCTTCACTTTTGCATAATGCCTTCCACATAGGAAATACTCAGTATACATGTACAAGTGAGATTTGTTTTATATGCAATATGTGGCTACAATTACTGGATAAGAACTAGACAACACATTGGCTCCAACAGAAGTAGATGCAATAGCCCAATATCTTAGAAATCTGAGAAATACGACTTTTTCTCTATTAATTTGAACAGTATGACAAGCAATCATTTTGGGATCCTTACCAACTCCTAAGATTTTACCCAGAAAACTAAGAATTGGAGACTTTACCCAGAAACTCTATAGCCCCAAACCAAAGAACACAGCTGTAAAATTTCCTGGAAAAGCAAACAAAAACTCAAGCAAAACTCTATTAAATAAATTCTGTACTCATGGAGTTTTACAATACTAGAGGGACACAATTAAACATACCACCCCCACATGACCTCAAAACATATGAATGGCTGTTGGGCAAACACAAAATTTAAAGCCCCAATCAGCAAAACTACTCAGAATGGACCAATTGCCCTAAGGGGAGGGGAAATATGGATTTAATGAGTTGTCATGGAGAAGAGTCTGCAATTCATAGATTTGAGGCCAGAAGTGGGAGAATTGTAATAAATATACAGCAGAAAAGCCCTCCGTGGAATCACACATGAAATGAAAGACCATATCTTTCTAAATCCTTCACACTGAATATGAAATATGAGGCAAAATGCATAGAATCACAGCAAATGTGTTGTGTGATTTTGCTAATTTCATTTTGCTCATACGATAAAATACTTAAAGTCCAAAAACATAGCTCTTAAAATGACTAAGCAAAAGCATATTTCCTAGGTTGCCTGATATTCCTAGAAGATGAATTAGGGAAACAGATTCATAAATTTGTTCTAGGTGTTATAATCTATAATAAGTCTGGATTTAAATCTGAAAGTGAGAAAGAGCAGGGACAGGATAGGACCGGATAGACCCAGTGCAAACACTGTTGCTGCTAACACCAAGCAGATTTTTTTCTGCCTCACAAACATCTGTCTGAAGAGTGGAGTGAGCTTAGCCATAAACACTTGCAATCATTCCTTTGGCAAATAGTAGTTCAAGGAAGACACAAGACATTCTTCATCCTATATAGTTGCTCAAACAGAACTTAAGTATGTGGGTGTGGGTGTCTATCTGTTGTGTTACCAGTATCATCTGGTGATCCTTGACTGTCCAAGAACACTTCTGTGTGTGCACCTCTGGGGTAATCGGGGGGGGGGGGGGACCTAGTCATCTCACTGGGAGACCATTAACTGTCAGTTTCTGAGGGTCCCCTCTCTCAGACTGGTTGGTTCTTTTACTCAGAGACCACCCCAACTCCTTCCTGGATGATACAAGCCTTACTGTCAGTATTGAGGTGGTAGGTGCTGGGGGGGCCTCCCATTCAGCATGACAGCCTTCACTTAATCTCTCTATTTTCAAGAAGACATTTACCCCTTTTCACTAAACTACAGAGGATTCTGAAATCAGGAGGTATCTGTAGTTCTAATTGCTCCTTTTAAAGACTCTCAGGAGTACTTTAGTCGGTTGAGCACTCAACTCTTGGTTTCAGCTCAGGTCATGATCTCATGGTTCATGAGTTTGAGCCCCACATCAGGCTCTACGCTAATAGTGCAGAGCCTACTTGGGATTCTCCCTCTCCCCCTCCCTCTCTGCTCTTCCCCTGCTCGCTCTCTCTCTCTCTCTCACTCCCTCTCTCTCTCAAAATAAATAAATAAACTTTAAAAGAAAAGACTTTGAACCAATTCTTCTATTTTCAGTTGTGTCCTAACCTTAGCCTTGGAGCCAACTGTTGCCTCCAAATGCCAAGCCTCTCTGGGACTCCATCATTTAATGGGATTGCTTTTCAATGGCTCTCCCTACCCCACAGGCCCAGGTTTCACCTGAACTGGTCTACTTAGTTGGTTACCAGTTATCATCAGCTTTCCACATTCTAGAATTTCACGGATCACTCCAGTATGCTGTTGTCTCCAACTGCAGTTAATTTCTATCTCAGTAGCTCTGGGACAACTCTGCTTTAATTTTCTGGGGCTCCCTTCTAATTCTTTTCTCTATTGGTGAATTGAGAAAGGAAGAAAAATTTACAAAACAAAATTTAGCTAGAACTCTGAGGGAAGGTTAGCCACATAGCAGTCTGCTTGCCAACCAAGGTTTCACCTGAAAGTGAGCTTTATAAACAGCATGAAAACAAATTTGAGAAAGTTTCCACTTAAACTTATTCAAAGCATTCCCTTTTGGACTCCCCAGTTAAAAAGCAGTTCACCGGCCCTGGCTCTTCCCTGACCCCTCCACCCTCTCCTTTGCCAGGCTGCAAGCACACGGCCTCCTGGGAGGAATGCTTCTACCTCAAGGCATAGCACTGACCCTTCCCTCTGCCAGCAAATTCCTTCCCTGAATATCCAGTGTCTCACTTCTGCATCTCATTCATGTCTTTGCTCAAACGCCCCCTTCTCAGTGAGGTTTGCCTTAGCCATCCGGCTCCATCCTCCCTCCACACCCACATAGTCCCTTCACCTCTTCTTGCTCTGCTGTTGCTCTTTGCCAGAGCACCTGCCATCTATGGTAATGACATCAGTACCTACTCATTAAGCTTACTGTTCGTTGGAGTACGCCTAGGCTTGCAGATGAAGGCAGAGCTTGCTGAAAGAGAGGTCGCAGAGGGAGGGATGAAGAACCAGCAAGATGAGTTCTTTTCTTCTCTCCCTGCCTCTTACTGATTCGGGCTGCTTCTGGGAATCCCAGAGACCGGGAGGAAGGGAAGAAGAGTGAGTAAAATAATAAGATGATAAAGAGAAGAGGAAGAACTGCAAAGGACACTCATCTGAAAAGAGGCAGAATCAAGTGTAAATCCTCTGTCAAAACAGTGAGGAGCATCTCACCCTCCTCAGCTCCTCTTTTCTCTTGCTGGAGTGGAAACTAACTGAAAGGTATTTTTAAGGCCCAATAAAACTGCATGATTTAAACAAACACAACTAATTATCAGCAAGCAACAAGGATTTCCTCGGGACTCCATAACCTGTTGTTCAGTCATTCAGGTAGTAAAATCAATCCCTCACCTCCAAATTCAGAACCTTAGCAAGGACAGATGTGAATTTTTTCTCCCAGTCCTTGTATAATTTTTCTCACTAGTATAAAATTTCAATAATAGGTAGAAATGTAAAAATCCAATGCGTGTTTATAAAATGAGAAGCCTAAAAAATACTCAATTCTTTGGTCATCAAAAAATAATGCAATATTTTTAATTAGTTTACCAATATTCTGAGAGTACCTATTCAGTACTAAGATGACAAGATGTAACACTTAATTGTAATTCAATACAGTGTTTCTCACCCTTTGTATAAATAGATGAATCTCATGCTCACCCTCCAGATAGAACCCGTGGGGCAGAATTGGCTTCCTTAGTACAACTTCTTATTACTGATACATAGAAGAGAATATGTATCTTTCATATAGTCTCACCAACCAACAAGATATTTGTATTCAATTCCCTTTTCTTATTTCACATTAAGAAAACAATATATTTTTTTCCTTCTTTCCCAAATAGAAAATGTCACACATTTTTGTTAAAATGCTTTATAACACTCATTCATTCATCAAATGTCCAGAGTGCTCCTAGATACCAGCTAAGTGCTAGGTTAAAATGGTGAAAAATAAAGAAAATGTTGTCTTAAATTGCATACATCACACAAACAAAGAGCTCCTCCCTATGTCCCACCACCTTTCCTCCTGAGAACCACAGATCCAGGGAAATAACAGTAATATTCCATGAGAAACTATTGTATATATAACTTTCCAAGACATTATTATTATTCCCATTTCATTTAAAAAATAAACTTTACTGGGGTGCCTGTGTGGCTCAAGTCGGTTAAGCATTCGATTTCGGCTCAGGTCATGATCTCGCCATTCCCAAGTTTGAGCCCCACGTTGGACTCTGTGCTGACAGCTCAGAGCCTGGAGCCTATTTCAAATTCTGTGTCTCCCTCTCTCTTTCTTCCCCTCCCCCACTAAAGCTCTGCCTCTTTCTCCAAAAAATAAAGAAACATTAAAAAATGTTTTTAATAAATAAAATAAGCTTTATTAACTTCCTCCAATTATAAAAATAACACATGATCACTATGGAAAAGTTGGAGAATATGGAAAGTGGAAGAAGCAAAAATAAATCATTCATAATCCTACCACCAGGGCCAGCTAATGTTAATGGTTTGATATATTTTCTTCCAGTTTTATTCCTCTTACTGGATTACTTTTACTCTAAAAGGAAACATAACAAGAAAGATATAAGCCCAATATGAAGAAGAAGATTAATCCTATGGAAGAATCTAACACAAAGTCTAAACAAATGTAAAGACCACGAAACTGTCAAACCACTGAAAATTAGAGCATACATTTAAGGTAATTACAATCATAAACCCAATATGTTTGCTCTTATTTGTTGGATTTTTTAAATAAAATTTATTTTATTTTCATATGGAAGTGCAAATGTTGTAAACTAGACCAAAACTATGAAGAAGAAGAAGGAGTGAGAGGCATCAACTTGCCAAACATCAAAATACGTACTCCACAGCTATTATACGCAAAGCACTATGTCCAGGCCTGAAACTAGCAAAATCAAACAGTAGACTAGAGAAAAGAATTAAAAAAACAGACACTGGTATATAGGGAAATTTAACTTACTAGATAAAAGACAGTTGATTAAATACATAATGCTTAAACAAGTGGCTATCCATCTAGAAAATACGGTAGGACACTCTACCTTTGCATAAAAGCAAATCTCAGATAGAAAAAAAAATATTGACATATTCAAAAGAGAAAAAATACAAATTAGAATTTAAATTAGAAGAAAATTTAAGAAAACATACTGGAAGATCTTTTAAAATAAAGCAGGAAACCCAGGTTTTGTAAAGGAAGAAATAAAGATGTGATATCATAAGCCTATTTTTTAAATTTTGTGGCAGAAAATTACAAACAATAAAATCAAAGAACAAATTATTGGTGGTAAAAGATATAGCAACTAATGTGACAAAAAATCTATAATATTCAAAGAGATTTTACAAATTAATAAGAAAAAAACTATATTGGGAGAAATGGACCAAGGATAGACACAGGTAATTGATAGATAAGGAAATCCAAAGGAACACCAATAATATGAACAGACACTCAACCTCACTGGAAGTTAAGAAAATTAAAATTAAATTAATAGTGCAAGTTACTCATCAGATTAGCAAAAATTATAAAGTGGAGAAATAAAAGCGCTAGTGAAGATGTGAGGAAAATAATATTCTTCAACATTGCTGCTGGTGGGAGTGTGATTTGCTATATTTTTAGAAAATAATATGGGAAAACCCATTAAAACTTAAAAATACATACCCTTTGAACCAGCAATTCTATTTCTGGTAATCAAACCATAAAAATAAAACCACCAATAGCTAAGAGTATGTGTCTACAAATATTTGCAGCGTCAGCACTTTTTTATGTGTTGAAAACTTTTTCACAACAGAATGTCCACTCATAGATAGCAAAATACTTGAATAAACTGTAGCAAATTCATAACTTATACAACTATTGAAAAGAATAAAATAGATCTATCTTTTCAGTCTCCAAGATGTATTTCAAAGTGAGAAAACCAAAATAGAGAGTGATATACACACACATGCACGCACGCACGCACACACACACAGATATACTGTATATATAGCCTGATAACACATTTTAAGATAAGTAGGGTCCATTCCCCTGGATATGGGTATATGTGTCTGTATCAGGTAGTGTGAGTATTGAGAAAGAAGGAGACGACACACATCAAACTGTGTTCATTGATCTCTCTAAAGGCATCCAGGCAAGGCAAAAAGAAGGAAGGAGCAGGAAGAAAGACAAATGCTATAGCATAATAGAAACTATGCATAACCCAATAACAAAAGAAAAAGTAGAAAAAATTCTATCCATTATATTAACGGAAATAATAACAAAATAAGTTCATGGACAAGGGTCAGAGGTGACCTGGCCTAATAAAATAGTGATTTCCAGATGGAATTGTAGATGATTTTTGCTTGGAAGCTTTAAAGAGGGTTTTTGCAATACAATAATGTTTTAAAAGGAAAGAGAAGAAATCTGGCAATATTTCCTCAAGAACCTTGAAATCGACTTTGTCCTTTGACACTGTATTTCTACTTTTAGGAATTATTTTTAAGGATGAAAACAGAGATGTGGACAGCGATGCTTGTTAAAACACCGAAGGAATTAAATAAATTATGTTAAATAAATTCTATAAGAGACAACATAATTGCAATTTGCAAAATACACATCTCTGTGTACATGTGTATACACACATGTGTATATTTTATACTTATGTTATACATATATACTACGTAATATTATTGAAAACCCAACGTACAACAAAATTTCAATTCGTAAAATACATATTTTGTTTATATATAGGTGTATTTTGCAAATGGAAATTATGCTATAGTTTTAGTTTTGTTAACATCATATCGCAGGAATTCTTTTCATTTTACTTAATACACATACACACATATTAAGCAAATGGCTATAAGAAAATATACTAAAATGTTATTAGTGATTATCTATGACTGGTTAGTATAAAGGTGATCTCTCTCTGCATCTTTCTTCGTCTCTTCAAAATTTGTTACAATTACTATGAATTCTACATTATGCAAAAGCACAGTAACTATTTCAAAATGGAAGCATAAGAAAGGTAATGAATTCACTTTAAAATAAAAATTGGTCAATTTTAAATGTTCAGAAACATCATCTTCCTCCAAGGCTCCTTCAACTGTAAAAAGCTGGGTGCCAGGGCTCTCACAATGCAAACCTGTGTCTACAGCACTCAGACAAAAATTGAAGCACAGAATCCCCTAGACTGACAAACTGTCCCTTCTGTATCATACAAATCCTCAAGTTTCGAGGATGAATCTCTCAGGTAGTCAGGTCTCAGAGAAGCTACACAGACATGAAAACCTGTAAAGCTGTTATTTTCTATTACCTCTACTGAACAGCATTCATAATTTATTTCTTCAGATTTCCAGTTAGAGTAGATTTCTATAGTTTGGTCTGAGGTCTCAAAATTAAAACCACTTGCTCCATTTTCTCTCTTGGTTCTGCTCCTGGGTAGAAAGGACTTCCGCTGAAACACAAGGTGAAGGCACTGATGTGGGAAGACAAAAACAAGCCCGCAGCGAAGAGAGCTGGTAGGGCTCATGGCACAGCCAGGACAACCAATGAGCTTTGCTCTTATCCCAGAAATTCCTCCCTGAGAGGGTCAGACAAACCTCACGAACCCATGAGGCATGCTTCTCTCCTCCCACCTTCCTTCCCACTCATCCCTTGGAAGGTCTTTTGCTTTGCGGTTCACGCAACAAGGATTCCCCACCCTACATCTTGTTCCAGTAGGATTGAAGAAAGGTCAACAGAAACATGAACAGATTTCCTCAAAACACACCAGCCAACCTCTCCTGTTAGCAAAGTAAGTGGAATAAATGTGTTCTGCATGTGTGAGCTGAGTAAAAATCACAAAACTCTTCTGAAAAGTTTTCTAATACTCAACTAGTAGCAAAATATGATTTACACTTTGAAGGGCAGTAATAATGTGTTACGTGTTTACATTAGTGCCAAAAAATGGCCTCGTGCTATGGTGGGAAGAAAATGTAGACATCACTACGTGCATGCGTGGCCCCAGTTGATTTCTAGCTCCTGGTATCTGGCTCTCTTTGGCATTATGGACCCCAAACTTCCAGATAACTAATATTTCCACTGACCATGAGAATGCATTGTTGTTGTATACATGTAGCTTCAGAATGGATAGAAAATTCTAGTCCATCTTATTTGCTACTATGTGTCCGGTCAACAAGATGAGGAGGAAACTACTATAATTAACTGTGTGGCACTGTTATGTAGACAGGCCAAAATAAATCGAATGAACAAAACTGAGTCTGCTGGATGCAACCAACCAGAATCAAAGTGTGTACTATTAGCACATCCAGACAGATAAATTAATAAAAGAAGTCCCTTCTCTTGACACCTGGCATAAAGGCGAGAATTATGATAAACAATACTGGAACATATTTACTGGGTTGCAATTTACCTAGAGACAAGATTAGAGCCACAAGATAGAGTCAAAACTGGGAGAAATCATAGCAAATAGGTACCAGTAAGAATGGAAATATAGCAGAGAAGTAATTTGACCTAAATGGAGTGAAGAGAGCATAATGGTAGCTTATTTATCAGTACAAATGAACGCGTCTTGTTATATTGTATTCAGTTCTTGATGATTCATGAGTGATTTACCAGTTTTGTGGATTACCCTTCCCTCCACTAGTCTTTTTGCATCTGAGTCATCTCTTGCCATCTCTGCTTCATATGTGTCCAAAATAATGTTTACCATTAATCTAATGTCAAATTTGATTAGCAAAGCAAATCTGACTGGTATGGCTATGGTTTACTGGTCAAAGAACCCCTTCACCTCTCTAGTTTAAGATCAAATCTGGTGACACATTTTCATTATGTGGGAGATAAGTCAGAATGGGAATTGAACTTGATAAATTAAGACATCCGTCAGCTAAACCTTGCCTGTTGTCTTTTTGCTAAGTAAAACTGATCCAGATATAATCAGTCAACTCTATTAAATGTCATTTACTGGCAGGAAAATGTACTCTTATGATAATGAAAAAGAAAAGTCACTGTCCATGCCTTCTAACGCCTTAGACTCAGAGTTTTTGACTTGAGTGGGTGAGTTCCAACAAGTAAAAAGAAAATCCTAAGAATGTGTCCCATGCAATGGGAACACAAATACCATTTCGCAGTGGAAATTTGAGCTCTTCATTCTAGAGGATTATAAGCTCAAGGCAAGAGACTTTTCCTCTTTATACTGCTTCTGTATTTCCTTCAGCATTTAAGCCCTTTGCTTGCAAATAATAACCTGAAAAACCCACATTTACAGTGGCCAAGACCTTGAATTTACTGTTCCAAGTTCAAATCTCATTATACCATTTATCAACTGAATGATCTTCAGTAAATTATTTGATTTCTCTAAGCCTGGGCTTGCTTCCCTAGAAAGTGGGTATAACAATATCCACTCCTAGAGATGTTGTAATGACTAAATAAGCTGTTCTCTATAAGGCACAAAGCACCATGTCTAGCAGAAAAATATGATCAATAAATATAGAGGTAGTATTACTGACATTATATTTGTTATTTGACTGAACTGACTGACTCTGGGAATGAGCAAAGTAGATCATAAAAGAAAAAGGACTTTACAGAATTGATTTTTGTAGTTTGGAAGTTAGATGAAAGGAAAGAAAGAGAGAGAGAGAGAGAGAGAGAGAGAGAAAGAAAGAAAGAAAGAAAGAAAGAAAGAAAGAAAGAAAGAAAGAAAGAAAGAAAGAAAGAAAAGGAAAGAAAGAAAGAAAGAAAGAAAGAAAGAAAGAAAGAAAGAAAGAAAGAAAAGGAAAGGAAGAAAAAGAAAGAAAGAAAGAAAGAAAGAAAGAGAAAGAAAGAAAGAAAGAAAGAAAGAAAGAAAGAAAGAAAGAAAGAAAGAAAAAGAAAGAAAGAAGAAAAGAATGCATGCACATATCAATGCCCACATGTGAGCAACACACTAACCTACTACCATATATTTTATGTATTTTATTCTTTAGCCCTCAGATTCTTTCTACATAAGACTACACTTAATATTAATAGAGCCAACTATCTTTCAGAGAGGGAGAAACACCGATGTTATGAGCCATTAATAAATGGAAGGGCAATAAAAACGGGGGGGATCCGACTCTGGTGTTATTGCCCAAGTGACATAATTATTCAGATAGATGCACAACAAGCCCAGGTTCCATGGCACCGAGAATCCCAACAGTTTCATTCCAGACCTTTATCAAAGTCCCAGCAACAGCACAATCCTCAGGCCACTCCAGAAAAATCTATTTTGAATTCAGGACCTTGATGTGGGAAGAGAAACTGCAGACCACCCAGAGCCTGACAAGTGTGTGGAAATACACAAACTTGAGAAAGGAAGTAGAATATTGCAAACCGTGGGGACCCAAACTCCCAATGATTTGCACTGGTTCTACTTTCTTCAGCCCCAGTGGGGTAGAGGACTTGTATTTGTTTAAAAAAAAAAAAAAAAACAACTTTCCTTCCTTCCCCTTTCTTCATCGTCTTTCTCCTTGCTCCCCAAACTAGCTGTCCGCAGGAAGCTGGCAAATAGCTACAGGCACTGTCTCCTTGGGAGGCCCAAGCCGCTACTGCAGTTCACCCTGTTCTTGGTTCTGTGATTCACATGAGAGCTCATTCACAGCTGCTCAGACTCCTACTATGAGGAACAGAATTATCGCTCTTTAAAATTCCTAAGGCACAGGAGTTTGGTGCTTCGAACAGCCTGCAGTCAGCCGGGCCTTTGCAGATGAGGCTGATAGTTCCTCATGCCCAGAAACAGTCCTGCACCCCCACCCTTGGAAGACTGGCCCGACCAGTCCCAATGCACTTTTGAGGACAGTGGTAAAGCCTGGAATTGGTGACGTTATTAAACATTTTGGTTAGTCACTAAGTAAAGTCTTTGCCTAGAAACCTTCATTTCCTGTACAGCAGGACAGACAAGCTCTAAACAAAAGTTTCCTGAAAGAATTCATTAAAACTGGCCAGTTCTACAATGAGGCAGGTGCCCCCCTGAGCAATACCTGCCTGTTTGGTCCTTAGTGAAATCAGGTTTAGGCCACTGGCACCTCCAGCTGATTGGCAGATAGACCTGTGTCCCACACCCCAGCTCTGCCCCGCAATTCGGGCAGGCTCCATAAAAATTAACCTTATGGTACTACTCCCTGACTCAGACTTCCTGTGCTTTTGACCATTTTGAAGGATGGCATGGTATTTACAAATAAGAGAGGCTTTTAATCTTTTATATCACGTGCCTGGTACTGGATTTGCAAATTGCTAAATTAATATACAGCGTCTCTAGTTAGTTTCCAGGCAATGCTGACAGCTTGTACTTTCATTGTAATGTAAGCACATCTTTTTAAGAGGTTTGCTCACGAGCTTTAGAAATGTTCTGTGGAGGAAATGAGAGATGAACTTGAAAGTCAGTAAGTTATTTCTCTCTTTTACATTTAAATAAAAAACGGTGGGATTACTTGGTGATCACAAATTCAAGTGAAATGGTAACCTCTCCACCTAATAGGCTTTTTTTTCCTTATGAACCTGCCACTTATCATTTTGAATAATTACATTCAAAAGAAATATCTCAATGACTGAGAATATAAGAATCGTGTCTCCATTTTGGGGTACGTAATTGAATATACAAAGTCTATATTCTGAAGATGTTCTCCTATTTTAGGGTTAAGTTAGACATACACATTTTGCTTCTCATTAGCACCATACAACTGGCAAGAAAAAGGAGGTTGTGCAATTCAGATCAGGAAATGTTTTCACTTACTAGCAGCTATGGTAGAGCTCTGAGGGAAAAAGAATTAAAAGAAGAGCTTTTTTTTTTTTTAAAGGTTGGGTTTTCTGTGTGGTGAATGGACTATTGAGTGTTGTAGATAAATTTGTTAACCTCCCTGATGACATGTAAAGAAACTTCGACCACACACTGTAGGCAGGGGGTTTTTTAAATGATGGTAGCTCATAGACTGTATCCTTCACTTCAACTCAGGAAACACACATGGACTGTTCATGAGACCGCAGTGTACTACTAAGCCCTTGGCAATACATTCTTGATAAGCACAGAAATTAAATGAAAAATCAGTTTCCAAACTGAACAGCCAAATTAGATCTTATGTATTCACAGAAGAAGTCAGGAGAGAGAAAGAGGAAACTAGTATGTTCACACATACCTCAGTGGTGATTCAAAATTCATATTAATATCTACATCCTTTCTTGAAAAGAGCTGTGGGCTAAGATTAGGTATTACAGTCCTGGACAATGTGCAGAAGTTTTTGTGCCTGAGTCTTTCTGGTTTTCTTCATCATTTTGTTTTTCACAGGGTGCAAAAGGACGCCATAGGTGGTTTCTAAAGATTTCCTTAGTTAAAGCTGGTTTGATTTCTCACTAAAGTGAAACAAGGTAGTTAAAGATCAAAGCGGTGCCACTCATCAATAAGCACTGAAGAATCGATCTTTCACTTGTATGTTCAGCTCAAATTCTTTGATCATATTCCTTTTTTTTAATGTTTATTTATTTTGAGAGAGATAGCACGCATGTGTGTGTAGGAGCTGGAGGAGGGGCAGCGAGAGAGGGAGAGAGAGACAGAGGGAGAGAGAGAGAGAGAGAGAGAGAGAGAGAGTCCCAAGCATGCTCCACGCTGTCAGCACAGAGCCCAATGGTGGGGCTCGATCCCTCAAACTGTGAGATCATGACTTGTTCCAAAATCAAGAGTCAGACGCTTAACCGACTGAGCCACTTGGGGGCCCCTGATCATATTCTCTTATAAACCTAAGCAAGGCATAAGCTCTTCACCATTGGCGCCATTAGCAAACATTTATGGAGAATGCATATACTGCCATCAGCTATATCAACTCAGGTCCATAAGATCACTTCCATTTCTGTAGATGGGTTTTGCCATTAGAGCAATCAGTCTTGGCTCAGAGTATCTCAAATATGTGTTCAGCAGCAGAGGCGCACCTGCTGTGGCTATGTGGTATGGGTTTACCACAGATTCGGCCATTGCTACATAATGGGAAGAACAGTCGCGGTGTAGAGTAAGTGAGGAATTTAGCAATGCCACTGAATACCTTCCTTTATCCTTTTACTTATAAAACAGCTGTCTTCATCCTTACTTGCGAGTAAAATTCTCCTTAAATGTTTATCTTACTGTAACATATTCCAGTAGATTCCCTTGCAGTGCTTCCAAAATATTCCTAGGGCCATTTTCACTGTGGATTTCAAACATTAGACTGAGCTATTGAAAAAAGACCCTGGGTTATTTTTTGTTGTTTCTAAAATGCTACATAACAGCTTCAAATGTACAGGATATGAGAGAGTGAAAAAAAAATACTTGTTCAACTCGACTTTGTTTTGCCATCTGAAATACTAGCATGACTGTGCTTTTTCTTTTTCTTTTTTTTTGTGCTTTTTCTTAATTCCAAGCATCAGTGAACGTAATTTATGAATATTTTCTCAACTTAAAAACAACAAATGGAAAGTTTAACATTGGCTAAGGAGTCTTCAGGATTAACAGGTATACAATGACAGATTTATAGGGGCCAATGGACTGATAAGTATATTTTTGGTCTAGAAAACATCTGCTCAGAGTGAGTAGTTTATGATTTCCACATCAAATAAGAGGGGAAAAACCACATTAATCTAAGACTTTCGTAAGTTTTTTTGTTAACCAAAAATAATGCAAATCCTATTATAGGGTGTTTGTATGCTTCATTAATATCTTCTACTAAAATCAAAGAGATACAGAAGTTGCCACATAAGGGAATGAATAATAAAATAAGAGAATACCAGAGTTTTCAATGGAAAATTCATAAGCCTATGCTTGGGGTGAGGGAAGCTAATTAAATGTAACAGTCAATCTATAAAAGAAAAATTTTCTCCATGTGAACCTGCAGATTATATGGGCTTCTTCAACCACCTCAACTCAGTAATCTACAATAGTAAAATGCAATCCCTGGAAATACTCAGAATTAGACATGTCACAGATAGTACCACAGATACAAACATGAAACAGAAAATTTGCACAAACATGCAACAACCTTGGTAATGAACTCATTTTTTTTAAGTCGGTCTTTCAGACTCGTTCTAAATAATTATATGAAGCAAGGAATTGGCTGTTATCCAGTGAATTTGAACTGTGGACACTGACCAAATTGTTTGACATTCTACCCTCACCCCTTCTATTTTCAGGCCACATTTTCCCTCCATGATGACTTTCTGGTTATGTGTTATCTGGTTTTGGCTGTCTCTACTGCCCACTTCAGATAATTGCTCAACTCTCCACTTGGCTTCTTGCTGGGTAGGTTTGACCTAAGAGAATGGCTGAAGAAAGAGCCAGCATTTTCCTTTGATCTCTTAGAACTCAGGATTCCATTATATAATCTACCATAAATCCTAGCAGTAGAGATTGACATCAACTTCCAAACTTGCCATAATATGACACTCCTAGTTGATTCATTATGTATTCTGACATTTCTTAATTAACATGAACTCAATACTTCAGTGTGTCAGTGATAAGAAATTTTTCTTAGTTGCCTTCTCAATATTTTTAAGGATCGCCTTGATTAATTTTTCTCTTCTGCAGTCTAAGCCTCATATGCCAAATGTTCTGACTGGCTAACTGCCTCTAAGGTTTAAGCTCACAGATGTTTCCTTGTGGCCACAGCAAATACGACTCCTCTGAGAATAAGTTTGATAAATAAAATTGGCAATAAATTTAGAACTAAAGAGCCGGATAAGAAAATCAAGTGCAGCCCTCATTAGCTACACTTTTATGAATCTACAAACTTGTCTAAGGTACTCAATTCTCAAGTATCGATGGTAGTGGATTCTAGGAATCCCATAAACAAATTAAAGCCTTCAGCAATCCAAAACCCTCCTTCTATTTAATAGTATAAATCCCTTTCCCACTGAACATATTACCATGGCTGCTAACAAGTAGAAAATTGGCACATTTAAATCTCGTCTCTATTCCAAGTGCTGAGGGAGGAGTAAAATGGATAGAAGCCAGATGGTGAGGAGAGAGCAAAGCAAGGGCCCTGCGTAGTCTGAACATGAAGAATTTGCGAACTGGCCTGAATGACTGATATTCAACATTAATATTATTTAGGCAACACGAATGCCATAAGCAAGAGACTTTTGCTTTCTACTTTTTCCTGTCCTAGAAAACATTTTTCTAAGAGTCTTCTCCTTCACAAACTAGATGTGAAGTACCTCTTTGTTTGATTTATGAAGCTTAAATGACATGGAGGTATAGACCAACAAACCAGTATGAACTAAATCCTTCATGCTGAATATTATGATGTCATCCTCTCTCTGAACTTCTGTGTTTGAAACTCAAAGCCCAGGCATTGCCCACCATGGAATGTTCTCAGGAGTGTAGTATCATCACTTGAGATTTATTGTGACTGAAATTAAATTGCTGAGTGTGTTTGGCCTCTCCCCCCCCCCCCACCACGCCACACCATTCCCCAGTCTTTGCCTTTTATTCTCCTTAGAAGAAAAAAAAAGGAGGCAAATAGAAAACACGATCTGCCCGCTTCCCTCTATCCTCAAATCACTGGATTCAGCTCCCCCATCCTCATTAGCATAAAGCATTTTGGTCAGTTGCAAGAGAAATCACTATCTTTTTTTCTAACTAGAGTTCTAAATCAATTGAATGATGACATGTCCTTTCTTTTATTCTCCGTATAGATACCTATGGTTTTGATGGTGCTTATGATAGAATTTCAACCCACTGTTCTATATGGAGGTTGCTGAAAGCAAGAATTATAGAATCATAAAATGATATGACCACAGGAACCCTACAGCTCTTCATGTCCATTACCTTCATTCAACTGGTGAGAAAAGAGGTCTTCACAATTGTAAGACTTATTCAAGCAAAGGTGGTGGCATCACACTTCCTGATTTCAAAATATATTATGAAGCTACAATAATCAAAACAGTAAGGTATTGGCCTAAACAGACATATAGACCAATGGAACAGTGTAGAGAGCCCTAAATAAGTCCACATGTATACAGTCCATTGATCTTCCACAAGGGTGCCAAGAATACACAACAGAAAAAGGACAATCTCTTCAGCAAATGGTGTTGGAAAAACTAGATATCCACATGGAAGAGAATACAATTTGATGTCACATTACATTGCACACAAAAATCAACTCCAAATGGATTAAAGACTTAAAGGTAAGACCTGAAACTGTAAAACTACTAGAAGAAAACAGAGGACAAGCTTCATGACATTGGACATGGCAGCAATTTCATGTATATGACCAAAAGCACAGGCAACAACAACAAAAAATTAAAATTAAAAAAAAAAACAAGCAGCACTATACCCAACTAAAAACCATCTGTGCAGCAAAAACAATCAATAGAAGGAAAAGACAACAACTACAGAATGGGAGAGAATATTTGCAAACTATATATGTAATACAGAGTTATCTCCAAAATACATAACAGAAAAACTAATAATCTGATTAAAAATAGGCTAGACACTCAACTAGACATTTCTCCAAAGAAGACATACAAATGGTCATCTGGTATATTAAAAAGTGCTCATCATCACTAATCATCAGGGAGATGCAAATCAAAACCACAGTGACAGATCACCTCATACCCATCAGGATGACCATCACCAAAAAAAAAAAAAAAAAAAAAACAAAAAAACAAAAAAACAAAAGACAAGTACTGGTGAGGATATGAATAAATTGGAACCCTTGCACACTCTCTGTGAGAATGCAAAATGCTGCAGCCAGGATGCACGATCTTCAAAAAATTAAAAATAGAACTATCAGATGATCCAGCAATCCCACTTCTGGGTATAGATCCAAAAGAATGGAAATCAGGAAAGTGAAGACCTATTAGCGCTCCCTTGTTCCCTGCAGCCCTATTCAAAATAGAAAATGTGGTATATACACACAATGTAATACTATTTAGCCTTAAAAAAGAAGGGCATTCTGCAATATGCAACATCCATGGACCTTAAGGACATCATGCTAAGTAAGTAAAAAAAGCCAGACACAGAAAGGCAAGTATTACATTATTCCACTTCTATAAAGTACCTAAAAGAGTCAAATTCTTAAAATCAAAGACTGGCATGGTGGTTACCAAGGGCTAGAGGAGGAGGGAATAGGAGTTATTAATCAATAGACATAAAGGTCCAGTCAAGTAAGATGAATAAGTTCAGGAGATCATGATATGCTGCACAACACTGGACCTGTAGCCAACTATAATGTATTGTACACTTAAAATTTGTCAAGAGAATAGATCCCACATTGACTGTTCTCACGACAATAAAAATGTTTTAAAAGACTTGTTCAGTATACAATATAAAGAACCTATTTAATAACTAGAAACAAATTATAATAATCATAATCTAATCTTATGGAAATATGAACTATTTTCTTCTGAATCTATGTCTTGTCCAAATAAAATAATTTTGCTGTTAACAGTATTCCCAGTTAATAGCATTTTACACATATATGAGGTCTGCCTTGTTTCAAAGTTCCATCACTTAACCTTCATTGTATCACTAATAGGATCTTTGAAAGGAGTTTATAATTATCATGCCCACTTTATAGTTGGGAAAACAGAGCACTGAGCATGCAAGTTGTTAACTAAGGTAACTCAGCACATTGGTAGCAGAGTAATATATTTTGACCCCTACCCTTCTTCTTTCTCTGCTGCTCACTTTTGGGAACAAAATCTTCTTTACACCCATAAACAATCATGATTTCAAAGAGCACATCCTAAAAATTTTTTAAGCTTTATCACACCTCTCTTGAACTATTCCAATCACCTCCAACTTGATGTATCCACTCTTCATCTGTAAATGTCAATCTACACAGTATTTCCCTAAGATTACATTTTTATCTCACTCCAGCCCTACCTGAAAATCTTTAATGTCTACACAATCAAGTTCAAATGTGTGGTCCTGAATTATGTCACACAGCCTCCCAACACTATTCTCACCTGTGTTCCTGCAGATTGGTAAGTGATTTCCCAACCTCTTTCTCCCCGTGCCTTTGCATGTGCTCTTCCCTTTCCTTACATCTTTCTGCATCAACATGACCCATCCTGAAAGCTCATGGACAAATGTCTATATGAAACTTCCTATACAAAACCATCCTTAACCACCTCCTGTCCACCTCACCACTCTCCCCAGCTGGTCCTCCACCCCCCTCAACCAGAAATAATCTCCTCTCTCTGTGCTTTCACACTGTGGTGCTTCTGACTCTTAAAGAACCCATCACATTCTACTGTACTGCATTACTTTCTGTAACATTATGCTCTAGAGCACACACTACACTTACTACGTAAGAGTCGTATATCATATGATGTGCCTTTCTGACTGTAATCGACAGTGAATGTCAAAGAACATGTCAGGCTCTACTGAACACAACAATTATGTCCCAAGTCTCTGGTGTATCCCAACACTTTCCAAGGGACAGGAATGCAAGCCTGAATAAAAACCCCATCTTTGTTGTAATATATACATATAATAGAATATTACTCAGCCATCAACAAGAAAGAAATCTTGTCATTTGCTATGTTGTGGATGAAACTAGAATGTATTATGCTAAGCAAAATGAGTCAGTCAGAGAAAGACAAATACCATATGATTTCATTCACATATGGAATTTAGGAAACAAAACAGATGAACACAAGGGAAGGAAAAAAAAAGAGAGAAAGGGAAGCAAACCATAAAAGACTTTAACTGTAGAGAACAAAGAGAGGGTTGGGGTGCCTGGGTGGCTCAGTCAATTAAGCATCTGACTTTAGCTCAAGTTATGATCACATGGTTCATGGATTTGAGCCCTGCATCAGGCTCTGCACTGACAGTGTGGAGACTGCCTGGAATTCTCTCTCTCTGCCTCTCTCTCTGCCCCTCTCCAATTCGTGCACGCTCTCTCTCTTAAAATAAATAAATAAATAAAGTTAAAAAAAAAAACTGAGTTGATGGAGGAGAGGTTGGTGGGGGGTGGGCTAAATGGGGGATGGGCATGAAGGAGGGCACTTGTTTTGATGAACACTGGGTGTTATATGTAAGAGATGAATCACTGAATTCTACTCCTGAAAACAATACTACACTGTATGTTAACTAACAAAAATTTAAATAACAATTTGAAACAAACAAACCAAAAAACCCACCTTTGCCCTTGAGGTTCTTTCAGTTCGTATAGGAGCAGAGACTCTGACAGACCTTAATAAACTACAACAGGGCCCTTAAAATATTACTTCTTCCTCAAATAAGATCTGGAAAGGAATTTAACAGTGTGTGTCAAGTTAAACTATACCAGATTCTGAATAACCTTAATTTCTAAATATCTTTTATAAACTCAAAGCAAGTAGGATTTTCAAAAATCCATATAAAAAATGTGTATCTGCACTTGTCACATAGTTGTTTTTGTTTTTGTTTTGTTTTGCTTTGTTTGAGAGAGAAAGAGAAGGAGCACAAGCAGGGGAAAGGGGCCGAGGGAAAGAGAGAGAATTCCAAATAGGCTCTAAGCTCAGCACAGAGCCCACCACGGGGCTCCATCCCACGACCCTGGGATCATGACCTGAGCTGAAACCAAGAGTCAGACCCTCAACTCACTAAGCCACCTAGGCGCCCCTGTCACATAGTCTTAAAGTGTAATATATTTAAGTGGATTATTATATATATTGTGATCGTCTTTATCAAATACCTTTCTGTACATGGTTTTAAGAAAATGAATCTTGACAAATGATTGGCTATAGTAAATAAAAATGAGAATACAAAAGACATGTTTTCTGTGAGATAAACTCAAATTTTCTTTGGATTTCTTGGTGTCTTTATCAAAATTCTTTAAGGAAATACCCCCAATGAGAGAGATCACTTCTACGAACCGCAGAGAGCAGAAGGGTCTCAGAACTGCAGCCTGCCACTTGTAAAAGGGTTTCCAAGGCTTCTCTGAACCAACCTAGGGAAGAGGCACATTTAGAGAACTCAGCTAGCTGCTGGCCATGTGGTAATAGAAGAGTTTGATGATAACAGGAAAAAGAAATGCCAAAAGCCCGGTGGCAACATACCATGCCAGCAAAGGGCAGGAACCCTACACGGTTCGTCTTCCCCAAGATTGTCATTGTGGTGTGGCCTACTTCTTCCCCGGTGTGACTGGCAGTGCCCACAGCGGGTCTGTGCATCACCTTCCAGGCAGCAAGAAAGGGATTTGGGGCCTCATTTGTATCCATTCTTAGCAGGAAACCCCAAAGAACTGAGAGTTAGCGACAGCTACAGGCAGGAGAGTAAAGTCAGATTAAGCTCCTGAAAGCCGGCGTTAGGAAAATGGAGCTCCAGGGGGATAACAAGTACAAATCATTGTGGTTTTTACAACAGAAAGGTTAGGACAGCTTCTAGCCACTTGTCTTCTCGAAGAAGTCGGAGAGCACCCCGAAGACTCCAGGGAGGTTCGAGGAAGAGGATTACTCTGAGACGTGACATGCTGGCTCTTGAAGTCTATCTGCCCCTCTGCCTCTAAAACCCCACCCATCCTGCTGCCACACTCACACACTTTGCCAGACACACCCCCACCACTGTGCGCATGCTCAGTTCTGTAGGCCAGAAGTTGACTCACCTCTCACGGCTTTTCATAGCACCCCACCAAGGCTACTCTCATTCACTTAGTGACAGGATTTTACAGGTAACTAAGTAATAATGTATGTGTTCCAGAGAAACACTTATATTTTATAAAACTGAATATTTTACAAAGCTCATAGATATATATAATATATATAATTTAATTTAATCCTTATCAGTAGCCATAAAAGTTCTGTATATCACATTTATTATTCTCCCTTTACAGATGAAGATACTGCAGCATAGAGAAGTCTACCATTATCTCTTATCAGCCCCAGACACTCACCTTGGTTCGCCAAGGCAAGGATCACACTGATCAAAACCTTCAGAAAATCGTATCAAGTCACAGCTGAGCGCATGAGCTTCGCAAATGGATAGGCTCATCTTCAAGTCTTAGGACTGTCATTTATAAAGCTGTCTAATGTTGAACACAGTATCCCACTTTGCAAAGTCTTACTTTCCTCACTTATAAAATTGGAATCATAATATTGTTTACCATCTGGAGTTGTTATAAGGATTAAATGTAATAATACCTATTAAAAAATATTAAACAAAGAGCTCCCTAAACCTCAGGTGCTAATATAATTGCTACTGCTACCATCTCATGGGCACTAAGTATTTGTGACAGAGCTGTTGAGTGAGAGACTAACCCAGGTCTTGGGTGTTAGCTGAATTAGAAGTTAGCATACAACTCTACATGGGAATAGACTCAGGCCTTGTCCAACAACCAAGGGAAATGCTTCTTTTGACACCAAAACAGACGTGAAGCATTTGTAACAAGTTTTTTACATACTTGTCCCAGCAAGAATTTGCCCATTTTCTTTGCTACTCTTCTCATCACAAAGGGAGGTAGCTGTCCCTATGGACACAAAGGAAAGGAACAAGGGAGGAAGGATGTTAGAGGTGTCTGTGTTTCATTCACTTTGTGCTCGTTACAAAAGCAGTGGCATTTCTATAGGTGCCATGCTCAGCTGACTGGATTGATTGCCCTCTTTTTTCAGGTCAGGTTCCCGGTTATAATCAGGTGAATACAAATTCCTAACAGCTCTAGTGCTGACCATGAGTTTGGTCATTTATTCCACCAACACTTATTATCAGGCACTGTACTAGGCTTGCAATAAAAATGACTCTCTCATATTGAGTTTCTAACACCTGAAGGCTACAGGTCGTTTAATGAGTGGTTCAATCTCACTTATTCCATACAATTATATCCAGTAGCTGCTTTTATTATCCCTACTTTGCAAGGGAGGCATTTGAGACCAGAGATGAACTACACAGGTTGGGGTGGGGCCCCCTATGGCTTGGACTCAGCCGTCTCTTGTGGATTGGTGAATTGAACTACCTAATGTCCGAACCCTCAACAAAGACTTACTGCTATGGAAGACCTAAGCAGAAGTATAAGTTTTCTGGCAAAATGTTTTTATGGGTGAATAGGCAGAGTAAACCTCTTCATCCTCTAAAAAAGGTCACATGCTTTCAGAGAGAAAAATGTTCTGCTCCTTAGAAAGAACCATAACACTCCCTGATGTGCAAAGTTTTGCAATTGTGGCCAGTGGGAATGACTCAGAGGGAGTCTACTGGGATGTTGTCCAAAAGGCAAACTCACCACCATCACCATTACCATCATCAAACGCCACCTGTAAAGTACCTGCCTTAAAAAATAGCCCTGTAGGGACCTTCCCAGGCCATTAACAAGGGAGACATGGCCCTGATGAAGACAGGTGGGCAGGACTGCATCTCAACGGACATCGATGAAACATATGCTAGGACTGTTTTACGATGTGGATGGTCTACTCAGAGCTGGTCACTCCCATTCTTGCCTATTTTTCTTTGTAGCCAATCTGCTACCATGGAGCAGAACAATTATTCACTGTTCAAAGCAAAGTGAAGCCCAACCACTGGGCCTTCAGCCCAAGCGGTTGCTCTGACCAACTGCACTGACCGAACATGGACAGATACTCAAAGAACCCACAGATAACTGTGTAGCAGACACCCAGTATGAATATTTATGTTTACAGGGATTTAAGGGGAATGTTGGCGGGGAAGGTGGCGGTAGCTAGCTCTAAATCCACAACCAAATGAAAAGTTGGAGTTAATCTGCATAGAAGATAATTTTTTTTTTTACTGTCCTTGCAACAAGTTTAAGACCCACGAGCTTTATCCCTCTCCTCAAGTGCCACAAGCAATAAAACAAAACAAATATTTGCGAGGACCCAAGAAAAATACCCTGCTGGTAACGGTCACCCTTATATTTATAATCAAAATCTTGCACTTTTTTTTATACAAGTGATGGCTCCGATACTTACATTATCCTTGTTCCTAACTTCCATGAAAATTTAACACCCTCTACAGTATTGCATCTAACCTCTGGAGTATTATAGCCATGCGTGCCAAGGCCTAGTGGGCGTGCCAAGGCCTCGTAGGCGGTCTTCATAGGATAGTAACAAAATGGGAGCCGATATTTGCTTTTGTGAAATACGAAGGAATTGGATAGAGTAGAAATGGGCTCTGAACCACTGGTCTTAGAAGTTCCCATCCAATTTCATTTCTTTTGGCTCTCTGAGCTTTTTAAGATAAAATTCAAATACTTCTACCTCGTAGTCATAAGTTCACTCTCAACATTAATATATATCATACGTAACATTAACATACGCCACATTCAAAACCAGAGGACCTTCCCAGCAATCTCTTGTTTGGAGCTGCTCGGCAAGTCTATTAGATCTGGCCCATAAAGCCAACAGAAATTTCAACAGGAATCAGTACGATGATCCCAAGTCCTGATAAAGCCCAACCCTTATTTAAAAAAAAAAAAAAAAAATCACGTTGGCTTCTGTGAGCATGTCTGAGTGAACAAAAACTGGTAACCTCTTGACAAAGCCTGAAGCTTACAACTTAACGCACATTTCCTGAAACGTGTGGCATTCCGCTAACCAAAATGAAAGTATCCTGCCCTGTCTTTCGTGACTGCCACATCATTACTCAAGTAGCACACTGCCATATGCGGGGGAGGCACTAATGTACACACTATCCTGCTGCAAAAAAAAAAAAAAAAAAAAAAAAAAATGACCACTAGTTTTTTCACAGGAGAGCAGACTGGGGCAGCAAGACTCCAAAGAACTTGCCTAAAATCGCAGGGCAATTTAAAGGCGGGCTGTCTCGCTTTGTATTGCTAGATTGCGTAGCTTTTCAGAAAACTTGACTGCGTCGGGAAACCAATAATGGCTTATTCAGATTGCTGACTTCAAGCTCAACGTAAATTACGCCACCAAAGATTAAGAAAACAGGTAGTGTGCTCATGCTAGCCTGTGATCAGTCCAATTAATAACTTCTCAAAGTCCGACACATTTCTACAATACAGTACTCAGAGCTAGGACTAGATCCAATAAATGTACCTTATCTGAGGCAGGCAGACAGCCTGTCAGGGCTGTACTAGGAAAGGGGTAGCTGTGTTGCCCTCTGACTCAGCGGAATATTATTCCAAAAGTGAGTTTCCACTTTGTACGAAGTTTAGATTCAACCTTTTAATGTCGTAGTAATGCTTGCCAGCAACTGTGCAAAATATCCCTGGAGCACTAAGAAGGGAAAAAAAATGAACATCTTTTAACATGAGAGGGAAGCTCTAAAGTTATATCACGCTTGTAAATAGTAGCACACACAGCAAGAAGGAAAAACTGACATTGAGAAAAAGAAATAGGAGTACCTATCTGAAGAGAAGAATGTCACTCAAAGACTGCCTTCTTAGGCTACAGAATGGGCAACAGAAGGGAACACTAACCTTTCCAGCCCGTTAAGGAGCTTCTGAGCATGGAGACTGCATTTTCAGTTTTGGTGAAATCCGTTCTGAGGCAGACAGGAGGCTGTTATGACCATGAAATTAGGAAATGCAGCAACTCAAAAATAAAGAACTAGCACCACCATTTGACTAGGAGTGGAAAATCTCCGGTAAAAATAGAGGAGGGGGTGGTCTTCCTTTCTCCACACGAGACCTGACCCTAACTTTCTTAGCACTTCTGGCATGACAGAGGTTTAACAAAGGGTAAGTAATCTGTTAATCTGCCTGAAAATTTTTTCACTAATCCAGCTGATTCTCTCTTCCTACTACTAATAAAGTTTGAAGTCTAGACAGGCATGTCGAGTTGGGGAAAAAAAAAAAGAAAGCGTTCATTCAGCACATAAATTTTGTTAATCCAAAATTAGTTACAGCTCAGAGCAGGAGTGAGGACATGTCTTCTGTGAGCATTTTGATAACTTTCTCATTCAGGCATTGACTCAACTACCCACTCTGCATTCTCGTCACTGATTAATTAGGTTCTTGACTTCAGTAACCTGCAGGGACTCAGCTTCTCTCTGACTCTGAGGCCATTCCTTCTGTCATCTGATCTTTCCATAAACTGTCTGGCATTTCCTGCAGCCATTTAAGAGTCTGTGCGGTGTTTCATTTTGTTTACACGGAGATAAACATCCTGAAGTAGAAAATGGGCTAAGACGTATATTGAAATCAAAGAAATAATATTAAAATGGTCATAGCTTATAAAGCCGGCTGTGCTTCACATGGTATGTATTTTAAAAGATTTTTTCTAATATATGAGATGTTTCTACTCTTCAAGGTCTTAGGAAGGTTAGGCTTTCTGGAAGTGAGAGTGGTAGAGGAGAAGGTGAAGGAGCTTATCCTGCTATTGGGCTTTCTAGAACCTCCAAGTGCAGGTTGACATCTGCAGGGCAGGAGATGCAGCTCTAATCTGTCTTAGGATAGAAAGAAAATCAAAATTCTCATAATCCACACTTTAAAACACTTTGAAATAAAGGATCTTAACTGTTTTCAGTCTTCTCTATAGATGTGAGTTAGCCCATAAAATAATTTGAATATGCAAATTAGTCTGAGATTAATTTCTACAGCATACGTAGAGCAAGACATTTCAGCTAATATGTCCAGTATTTGATTTTGGTTTAAGAAACATAATTTCGACAAGATTCCCTTACAAAAAGAACAATCATGCATACTAGTGCAACATCGGGGTTTTATTAGCTTTTAATTATTTTTATTATGGTTTCTGGAGAAAGGTAAGTTCTTCAATAAGATGCTTTGAACAGTTTAAACATTGTGAAAGCAAAATATTTTTGTCTAAATTCATTAAATCCTTCCATTATTTTATTTGCCAGAACGGAAGAACTACACTTTTCAAGTACTATTTAGCTATCTGTTAAAATCCGTTGTACTCATCAATACAGAAAAGAAAATCACTTAGAGCAACAGTTCTCAAAATAGGATATCTGGTGGGTTCTAAACTGAAGGTAATAGATTTCTTTCTTTTCAATGAAAAATATAAATGTGTAACATAAAATTCCTATAAAATACAAATTAGATTGGTTATCTTTAAAAGACCATTTTTGGCATTTATTTGCATTCCAATGTGTGCTTTCTCAAGTGGGAAAGAAAAAAAAGAATAGCAAGTGTCTTCTGGACACATACTAGATACTGTTCTAAGCACTTTTACAACATCCCGGTGAGGTGACTACTACCACAAACCCATCTTACAGAGGAGGAAACCACGGGAAGCTACAATTAAGCACTTGCACCAAGCTATTCGAGCTGGAGTCAGGGCTCAAGCTCAGGGCATAAGTACCCACACTTATCAGTAGATGGCTGAGAATAGTTTCTATAGATTGATATTGAAATGTTATTATGAATCATCTTAAAGTTTATCATTCTAGGGGTGCCTGAGTGGCTGAGTCGGTGAGGCGTCCGACTTCAGCTCAGGTCATGATCTCATGGTTGGTGGGTTTGAGCCCCGCGTCGGGCTCTGTGCTGAATGCTTGCTCAGAGCCTGGAGCCTACTTCGGATTCTGTGTCTCCTTCTCTCTCTGACCCTCCCCGCTCATGCTCTGTCTCACTCTATCTCTCAAAAAAAATATATAAATGTAAAAAAAAATTTTTTTAAGTTTATCATTCTAAAATGCTCACTAAAAAACTAAAATGTCGGCTTGGACTAACATTGTTTTAAAATATTCTGTGCTTTCTTCTAGGAAAAAAAATCTCTTTTGAGGAAAATGTTCTAATTAAATTGTATTCACGGTTATTAGATTAGACTGAATGATGAAAAAAATAAGTAAGAAGAAAAGAACAAGTAAAACAGTATAATACTATTCTAGAAATATTTCCAGGTTGGAACCTGTATTTTTTTAATACATCCTCTCATTCCAGAAGTAACCACTAACAGCCTGGTCTTCACAAGCAAAGTAAAGCAGAAAATTGATGCAATCTGTCTGGGTCATTCAAGCAAAATCCTGCTGTGATCCGGGTGATTCGGGTTAAAATAAAAATCAGGTTTTTGATATGGAGTGTATGTTTTTGTCTAACACCTCAGATGACAGCAGACTCAATTGGGACTCAATTACATACATAATAGCCCAAATTCTTCACTTGTCCTCATTAGCAAAGATATTTCCATTGGGCACTGCTCTAAACACTATCCAAATTCCATCACAGTATAAAAGCAGCCCTGAACTTCTGGTTTTCCTCATGAAGAGCAACGAAAATTGAAACTCTGCTTGCCTTGAAATGCCCGTTAGTACCTAAGCATCCACTCACTCATCTTTCTAAGGTAAATTGCCCAGCCCCTCCCCCGTTCGGAAACAACCAAGTCACATCAAGATGACCCTCCACCTCAGATTACAGCTAAATGGGCCAGGGATAGGAGACTAACCAAGACAGGCAGTGACCACAGACATGACCTAATGTGAAAAGATGAACTTGACCAATCCTCTTCAAGCTCTCTGGAGTATGAATTTTGGAAACCCAGACTAAGCTAGTGAGACACACTGGCAGGAAGGATGTCTTGGGGCAGACTGGAGAGCACAGTAAGCAAAAGCCCTTACCAAGTAAAGTTATGTGGGAAGAGAGAAACCCAGTGAGTCAAAATGAGCAAATATGGGGCACTGAACCCCTGAGTACATGGCAGGGTCTGGCAATAACTGCATTGGTCACTAGTGAGATTGTGGATGTCATACAAATTCTCCACTGACCCTTATCACCAGGTATCCAGGGGAGTCTCTGTTCCTTCACAACAAGAGTGTAACTGAAACCTTCATCCTGGATCACAAGGGCTAGTTTTTGTAGCAGAAGGCACAAAATCCAAGTCCTGTTTGCAATGTACAGGTCCAGGATATTTGAAAACAGAGTCATCATATGACTAATGCCTGGTGACTCTTTCTCCTGTCATTTACTCAACAGTGATGCCCTGTAGTTGAAGTTGATAGGGATAAAAATAGTCTCTTCCAATAAATAAATAAATAAATAAATAAATAAATAAGAACTATCGTTCTTCAGATAACAAGGTCAAACAGAAAAAACTTACGGAGAAAGATCAACAAATTCAATTAAACTTTATACTTCATCTTTGGAAAGACTTAAAACTGGCCTTCACACATCACAGGCCTCTTCTTTATCTAGAAAGAGATACACATCAAGCCACAAACATCCCATGTGGAGAAATAATTATTGAAAAAAATTCTACTAGAAGAATAAGAGGCTTTCACATTTATCGAGGTGACCAAAGAAAGAACATCTGAGGAACATGATGATTTAACATGGAAAAGCTATTCATTCTACCGAGCACAGAAAATAGGTCTCTGACCCTTCCTGTTCCCCCAAAACATCCTGCCCCTTAGTTCTTCTTCTCCCCAAATACCAGTTTCTAACCACCGCCCAACTCTATCAGTCTCAGTAGCCAGATAGAGACAAACTCAAATACTCCTCCTCAGAGAGAAGCGAAGTCTCAGCTAGGATTCAGAGAGGGGTAGCACTTCCCAGTAGTTTATTTTCATTGACTACTAAAGTGTACTTCTGAGGAGAAAAGAGAACTCCACAAATTTCATCCAAGTTCAAGGAGCCAGTACCAGAGAAAAACAACTGTTAAGCACAGCACAGGATTGGTCATGAAGTTCATCAGCTGCCCAACTAGCACGAATGGTGGAATCATAGCAGAAGGGGAGATTACCATTAAAAGCTGAAGAAAGATCCCTGTAAGACCTGGAGTGCCTCGGGAAGGCTTGATGCCTCAACAAAATAACAATTAGGAGTAGGGACTACTCGGCACTTGAGGATATGGCTGGCCACCTTCGCAGCAAGTGGGTCCTGCCCATGTTGGTTCGTTCCTCTAATGGGCACCTGCAGCAATAGCCTTGGCCAACCCTGGTGGTGTCCACAGGCCTGCCGTGAGGCTCAGCACCTGGGACAAGTTCTCCAGCATCTGCTTACATGCCAGGCACTACAAGAAGGAAGATTTTAGAAAGGCTGCAGATTGTAGAACAGTTGATGGAGAGCAAAGTGAGAAAAATACTACTTTGTTATTGTTGTTTTCTCCCTATTTTTGCCCTGGGCTGGTTTATTCCAGTGGATTACAAGGACTTCGGACTCCACCTCCCAAATATTTCCGGCCTCCATCCCTTCTGTTTCCTTCTTCATATTATGCTACTCACGCCTTCTTCAGCTCTCAGCTGGACTGTGCGGTGGTGTCCTGACTGGAGACTGCCTCCAGTCTCTCCCGTTTCTACCCCACGTTCACCCCATTACCCTTCTGACCAATGTCGTACAAACCACTCCCCTCCTCCCTGCTAATCTGGGCCCAGACGACCTCTCTAGCCTCATGCTCTAATCTAGCGGGCTCCTTCCCTACCTCTAGTATCCTATGACTTGGCCTCTAGGTTTTTGCCTCTTCCCTGTCCAGGTCAGTTATGATCCTACCACTTCTTCCAGTGGTAGGATCATCTCAAAGATCGCCTTCTCCATGCAGCCCTTCGTGGTTGTTCAACATCGCCCTGTTCTCATCCACCTGAGTCCCCATAGCATGTTGCTTATACATCTCCCTTCTGGCAACGAGTACTTGGAAGCATCTCCTCTGTGCCAGACAAAGATGAACAGACGTGACCTTGAAGAGCTTGCATCCAGGAAGGGAGACAGATACTTCAATAGATGAGTTGTATGACACCCTGGTGACTGATGCATCAGACCTGAAACATACTTTTACTGAACACTTGATAATACTCTCAGGTAAACAGCAAACTCAGTCTAGCCCCAGTTATTTGTGTATCTCCCACATCTCCTACCTCCAATTGATGGCAGTGGATTAGGAATGTATCTTACTCCATCCAGATTCATGGCAGTAATTCACACAGTGCCTGGAAGACAGACTCTTCTTTTCATTCAAACAAATTTCAACCTGAATAGAACTTCGATAGAACCGAAAGGCCTGTTCATCTCCAGTCCACGTCTGTCTGTCGTCTCCAATGGCCAAGACCCCTACCTTCACCTTGCTCTCTGAGCAGTAGAATAGCAGAGCTTGACCATTTATGGGAGTACTGAATAGCCCCAAGTACATCCTTGTCTGGGTTTGGACAGCTTCCTCTACCATGTCAAAATCTGTACTGGAAACTATTTTTCCCCAAGCTCCAAGGTTCTTGAAATAGGGACAAGGAGTAAAAGATAAAACACAGGAATCAAGGAACCAAATTAGATAATTAAATTGGAGACAGGACATAACATATTTAATTGCACAGTTAGGGCATGAAGTTAAATGGGAAGATAATAGCATATAAAGAGCAAACATGCGGATCACGAGGTCATCATAAGTGTAAAGTACGCTTAACATGGATAATAATAGAAACATAATTTCATGCCATTACTTGGCAATTAATGTCTTTAACATCATTTTCCTCATAAGTAAATTTTGGTTGATTACGGTACATTCATGATATCTCTTTCATAAAGTCATTCCAGCCTTCAACTGTTTTGCTAACTCCACTCTCTTAAGCAAAGCTCCATAAAGCCCCTGAAATCATATCCAATCTTTTGAATACATAATCACATCTGCATTTTTCTGAGAACAGTCTGGAAACTTCATCTGATTCTTTAAGAAGCCCAAACACGATTAAGAACTACTAAAGGAACAGGCTTATCGTTGTAAACGGAATATTTACTATGCTACCACATAATTGTTTCTTTGACATCTTAACACTGCCTAATGATTAGTTAGCCTTTTGAAAATCAGTGCCCTTTACCGAATTAATAAAGTTTTACAACTTGTACTTTCCTTCTAAAATAAATTGAGGTAGTCAATTTCTCGTTTTTGAACAATTTTCCTTGTAAAACTCCAAAGAGATCTTGATTTTCAAAACTTGAGGTCTCTCCAGCCATGTCCACCTGTTATACAAAGCAACTCCTGGAATTCAGAACGAGTAACATGCAGACATCACCCCAAAGAGAGCCAACTCTGTCCTTTCCACCAGTAACGCTTAGTCTTTGAGAGAGCAAAAGATGTACCAGCATATTAAATGCATGTTTGACTTAACAATAGTTTCAACCTAGGATGGGTTTATTGAGACATAAACCAAGTAAGTAGAGGAAGATCTGTGCCAACCTATCAAGTAAACAATTGTCCTGTGAAGGCAGGACAGACAGCTGATATGGCTGTGTTTGTTGCTCCGGGTTTATTAAACTCTGTTTCCAGTGCCTTTTGTGGTGGGGCGTCTACACTCGGGAGAGGCGTGTAAGGAGCAACAGTAGGTTTCCAGCTGCGAACGCCCAGAGCTCGGTCCCAGCACATCGAGGGAAGCCATCATCCAGGCACGACAGCTGCCACAGAGGCTCTTTGTGTGCTGCTTGTTGAGCCATTTAAAAGGTGTTTTGGCAGGATCCACACTCCAAGAAGGAGCCCAGAGGCAAGACCTGGCCGAGGCTGAGCTGCGAGCCACGGGGCCACCACTAAACCAACAAAAGCAGCCGGATCCCTCAGAAGCGCTTAAACAGAGGAAGCAGCCTATCCTAAGAGTCGGTGTCCTATTTATTCAGGCAGAGAGAGGATATTCGTTTCAACCAGCAAGGGAAATGTTAGATTATGTAACACTGGGGCTGAAGAAAATGAGGCTGACTTGTTTTCTTTATTTTTTTTCCTGGAGAAAAGTGTTGCGAAATAGTCTAGGACAACCTCCAGTTTCCAGAGTCACTGCTGCCCCCAGAAGCTTCTGTGAGCCCTGGGCTCTGGGGCTGGGGTTGGAGCTCAGGAAGCCACAGGACAAATGGCAGGCACAGGGCCCTCCCCCTTCTATCCCTACCCCCCTCCCCAGTCCTCCCCTAGGAGACCTTGTCCAGGCCATAAGGAGTTCGGCCACACATGGTCATGGCTGATTTCAGGATGACCAACGTCCCGATGATCCTGAAGCAGGTCTCCCACCTTGTCAAGAACGCAACCCCAGAAAGAATCAGGCTTTACATCGTCTGCTGTGCAGAACCAATTGAAGTATAACCAAGAATTATTAAAATGAATGCTCAAGCAGGACTGGGGTTGACCAATACATAAAACATTCCGGGAGATTGGTGGCAGGTGGCTCGATCGGTTGAGCATCCTGCTTCAGGGTTCTGAGTTCGAGCTCCTCCTCAGTCTTGCTGCTATCCGCACAGAGCCCGCTGCGGATCCTCTGTTCGCTACTCTCTGCCCCTCCCCCACTTGCACTTGCGTTTTCACTCTCCCTCTCAAAAAAAATAAACAAACAAATATTAAAGAAAAACTCCAGGAGATGAGCAGTTGGTGAGGGAAAGGGGTGCTTGTTTAAGGGAGAAGTAAGAACACGAGCACAAGGAAGGTCTCGGCCAAGAGACAGGTCCAGAGGGCTGGAGGCAGATGGAGTGTGGGTGCTTTGAGTGAAGGCTCCAAACCAGGACCCCATCTGGCCCAGGCGCTTGGCAGAGCTCCAGGGGGGCAGGACCGCTGAGGAGGTGGCACAATAGGCCCTGGAGCCTCGGGTCCCAGGCTGGAATGACCTCTATACAGGAGACAAGGGCATAAGACCAAGACTGGGTCACAGACAAGCAAGGCAAACCCAGTCACTTGGATGGGATTCTAGAGATTATGCTGGACACTGGTTCATTTTTTTCATCTAGTAATTATTTACTGAGCACCTGCAATGCTCCAGGTATTGTTCTAGGTGTTGGGGACACAGTAGCAAACACAAGAGACCAAAACCCCTGACCCTAGGAGGTTGATATTCTAGTGGAGAAAGTGGAGGAATAAATGAAAAGCAATAAATAAAAATATAGAGAGAAGGCCGAATTGGGACAAGTGCAGAGGTGAAGTAAGCCTGGAATGGAGACACATACAAGGGCAAGGGTTGAACTTTTTTTTCTTAACGTTTATTTATTTTTGAGAGAGAAAGAAAAAGAGACGGAGTGTGAGGGGGTTGGGGCAGAGAGAGAGGGAGACACAAAATCGGAAGCAGGCTCCAGGCTCCAAGCTGTCAGCACAGAGGCCGACACAGGGCTCAGACCCCCAAACCCACAAGATCATGACCTGAGCTAAAGTCGGACACTTAACCGACTAAGCAAGCCCCCCGGGTGCCCAGGCAAGGGTTGAACTTCTGAGGAGGGCGATCAGGCAGGGTGACATGAGGTGATGACATTGAACAAACACCTGAAGACAGGGAGGAGGCAAGCAGCTGTCTGGGGGAGGAGCATTCTGGGCACACGGCAGCCCCAAACAGCAGCGAGTGCCAAGACAGTAGTGTCCTGGGCACACCTGGGAACAGGAAGGAAGTGAGAGTGGCTGAATTAACTCCACAAGGCAGAGGAAGGAGGGGAGGGAAAAGGCGAAGGAGCACCAAGTTGGGTAGGACCTCACAGGCCATCTAACAGGGGACAGACTTTTACTCCGGGGACAATGGAAAACCACTGGGGCTTCTGAGCAGGGCTGACATCACCTGACTCATGTTCTAGAAGTCTCACCACAACTGATCAGTATAGGGGCGCCTGGGTGGCTCAGTGGCTCATCAGGCTCTTGGTTTCAGCTCAGGTCATGATCTCATGGTTCATGGGTTCAAGCCCCACATCAGGCTCCATGCGCATAGCACGGAGCCTGCTTGGGATTCTCTTTCTCCCTCTCTCTCTCTGTCCCTCCCCCACTTGCACTCTTGCTCTCTCTAAAATAAATAAACTTTTTTAAAAAGCTGATCAATATAGACTGGAGTGTGGGTGGAGAGGCGGGAGAGGCAGGGAGCAATTAGGAAGCCACGGCCACAGTTCAGGTGACAACCGAGGGCACACACACCAGGAGTTATATTCTCAGTGTACTGGAAAGGTAGAGCCAATGTATTCGCTGATGTATTTGATGTTCCAGGAGTGAGAGAAAGAAGCGAGGCCAGGATGATTCTCAGGCTTCTGGCCTCAAGAACCCTAGCACGGACCTACCATTTGCTGAGACAGGAAGACCCCCACTGGTACAGATTTGGGGGAAGACAGGGGTCCAGAGTCCAGTTTTAGACAGGTTAAATTTGAGATGCCAAGTTAGACAGTCAAATGGATATGACACTTTGTCAACTGAAGGTCGACGGAAAGGGTTTGGATGGAAATATAAATTTAGGAGTCATCAGTATAAAGATGGTATTTAAAATTTTGGTGACTATGACTCCAGGTGGGTGGCCCTGAATACGGGCATCCCTTTCCTTCTGATCAGCCTTTTAGAGTCCCTGCCCTCCCTAGTCTCAGGTTGCCTCGACCCCTATGATCTGGCTTCGCTGGGGTTTGCCCTGCTCCTGGCTCTTGCCTCCCACTTTACCCCAAACACATTTACCTTTTCTGAGTCCCATTCTCTCAGAGCGTCTTCTTTGGATATAACAGACTAAGAGGTATAAACTAAATTAATTGATCTAGATGTCTATAAATTAGCTTTCCAAGCTAAAGTGAGTTCTTTTTAATAGGGGACTTCTAGGCCATGTCAAAGGAAGGAAAGCAGCCCATATTTGGGACACGTGGCGTCTTTTAAATTGCATGGGAGAAGACCGCGGGCTCCAAGGCTGAAGACATTGCCTTTAAGGTGCAAAATATACATATAATCCACATGCAAAAAATAGTCTTTCCACATGTGGATCGGGACCTTTATTTTTTATTTTTTGAGTTGGCTTCACATGCCCAGCGCGGAGCCCAACATGGGACTTTAACTCATGAACCTGAGATCAAGACCTGAGTCAGACCAAGAGTCAGACCAAGAGTCAGACGCTGAACTGACTGAGCCACCCAGGTGCCCTTCCATTTCCGTTTAAATAAAGGCAACCAATATTATTTCATACGATTTCCTTCAGCATTTTCACTGTATCCTAAATGCTCCAGGAGTTCAACTGAAGAAAAGCTTATTCTTTTGAAGGTCAGGACAAGCCAAACAGCATAGGAGCAGTGCCAAAAGAGGAGGCCTGTTGAGAGCGAGGTAAAATTCACACGCGTGTGCTGGCCCAGACAGGTCCCTGGTGTGAGGCTAAGATCTCTGGCCTGGAGACACTTCTGAGAAGTGGTTTTCTACTGGTCGTCAGTAGTTCTCAATCCTGGCTGTCAACTGAGGAGTCTTTACAGATGTCTGTGCCTAGGGCCCCTCGATGACTCAGTCATTTAGGCATCTGACTTTGCCTCAGGTCATGATTTCACGGTTCGGGAGTTCGAGTCCCAGCATCGGGTGAGCATGAGCCCCACTTCATGTGAGCCCAGCTTCTCTCTCTCTCTCTCTTTCTGCCCCTTGCTCACTTGTACCCTCTATCTCTCTAAAAGACACACACACACACAAACACACACAAATGTCTGTGCCTAAACCACACCCTCAGACAACCTGATTTCAGAGGAGAGACCGAGCATGATTTAAAAAAATATATATATCCAAGTGATTCTATTGTGCAATGAGAGTTGAGAAGGACAGATCTTTCCTCTCCATTTCTATAAATCTGTCCCATTCAAGCCCATTCATGTACCTCACACACGTATAATCCAATCAGACCACAACACAGCCAGTTGCCAGACTTACCATTTCTATATGCTTACTCTTGCTTCTTTCATTACATTTGCTTTAACATGTTTTTTAATGTTCATTTGTTTTTGAGAGAGAGGGAGAGACAGAGCGCGAGCAGGGGAGGGGCAGAGAGAGAGGGAGACACAGAATCCCAACGAGGCTCCAGGCTCTGAGCTGTCAGCACAGAGCCCGATGCGGGGCTCGAACTTACGAGCCATGAGATCATGACCTGAGCTGAAGTCAAACACTTAACCGACTGAGCCACCCAAGCACCCCCATTTGCTTTAACATTCTACATTCATATTTTTTTTACAGGTCTAACATGGTTTAGACTACCGCTTGAGAGAATGCATGAATGTTCATTTGTGAAAAAGAATAACTCCCAAGAAACAGTTGTAGCATCTGAGAAAATAAAGCTAAAACAACACAATATTCCAAATTCACACCAAGCGCTCCTCCCTTTGGAAACTCTGCTGCAGAAATTACTAGGTGCACCCCATTCCCAGAGTGGTTCTGTTATTGACAATGTGGGTAAAGGAGTAAACAAAACAAAACAAAGCAAACAAACAAAAAAAAGCCACGCTCATTTCAAGCCACCAAGAAACACAGGCCAAAAGAAAAATAAAATCAACCAACCTTTGCCAAGTGGAAAAGAACAAAACCAGCAGGGGCTGAAGTTCTAGACCCAGCCTTTAAAATCGTATTTCAAACAATAGAGAACAAATACAGGCTAATAATTAAAAAGATTTACAAACAATGCGACAGAACAATGCAAAATGAGTCAATACCACTGGACGTGTGTTTACCCTCCAAAGACACACTGGACACCCTGAACTTCATTAATAGAATGTTCTGTGTTTGCACAGTCACCCTCACTCAGAGGACCACTGGGCTGTCAGTAACAGTCTCTATTCTCACCTTAGAAAACTTTCTGGAAACACTGTCGGCAAGCACTTGAGTGTCCATTTTACAAAGAGGGAGATAAAGGCAGGAAAAGGTTAACTACTCTGGTGAACAAAGTGGCAGGCGAGCTGTCCCCAACACAGCTAAGAGTAAGCGCCAGGCTATATTGGTTGGTGTCTCACTCCTCAGAAAATTTCCATCCATTTTCTCAAGTGTAGCTTTATGTGTACAGCCTAACCCAAATTTTCCTTCCTTTGCAAGAACTGTCTTGTATTCTCTCTTTGTCTTTCTTTCTCCATGTTCTGTCTCCATTTCCAAATGGCCTTCCATCATTCCAAGTCTCTTATAATTAGCTCTAAGGGGCTAGAGAAAAGTCTTTTTACTGCTAGGATTTGGGTGACTATCTGTGTCTTGAGATAAGCAGCCATCTGCTAGGACTTGGTAATGTTCTTTATTGGATGACGGTTTCTCTGGTGAGGCAGCTTACTTGAGTGCTAAGGGGTAGATGGAGAGGGTACAGATAAGGCATCTCTAGAATGCCTTCCCACAAGGAATGCTAAATGCAGTGTGTGAGGATGCCAATGCAGGGGAGGGCATGGTGCCCATGTGTTGGCCCTGTTAATTAGCACCATTTTTGAAGATAATTATGAGGAGACCACATGGGGAGAGCATGATGTTTCAAGTGGAAGAGCCCAGTAAGTAAACAGGAGTACTGAACTGTTTTTCCTGGGTGGTTGTGAAAAATCGTCTACAAGATGGACAGGAGGATGCTGAGGGCTTCAGTTCTTTGGAGCAACCAGAAGGAAGAGCCCAAGCCAAACTGCATCCCCACACCCTGATCACTACCAACTCATCCCGCGTTTTCTCAACTCGTTTCAATACTGGTTAATAAAATAAGAACTTTAATTACAGCCTCAGCTCAAAAGAGATACAGGTTGACCCCTCCCATATCTCTATCCAGTAAAACCACTGCGCTTGGAAGACCAAACAGGAGCAAGTAGGACCCTGGCCACTGTGCTGGGAGGGCACTGGGAGATATGCTAGGGAGGGAGGCTGCTTTCCTCCTGGTCCCTCCTTTCTACCCACCCATACCTGCCTTCCTATTTCTCCTGCTCAATTTGCTCTTGCCACCCAGCCCTTGGACTTACATCAGTCCTACTTCAATCCTTGATACCCTTGCATTCTGATCTTTGTGATAGTTCTAACACTCTTGCCATGCTCTCTTTCTCTCAAATACAGTCTCAGAACCTTGACTCTACTCCCAAACTCATTGCCACCTCCACCTGTGCCCTGGGATCCCAGGGGAGTCAGCTCTCTGCTGCCCCCACCTGGTCCATATGAGCATCTACAGATGGTAATCTGGCCCTTTAATCCAACGCAGTTCACCTGATTTGTGGCAACAACTCGAGTTTTGTTAATATTGTTTCACTGTAGCCTGACTTAATGTGTGGGTTCCAAAAAATTCTTCATTTTTAATAGCCAAGTTATGCTTGTGGTTAAGGAGTCATGCGAGTGGGTAAGTGAGCTACTTGAGGGAAAGCATTTTATTTGTTAAGGTGAGCGCAGAAGAACAGTGGTAGTGCCGTAAGCATTCTGAAAGGTCCAGCCTGAAATGATGGCTTTTTAAAAAGTCACTAGGACACACTATATAAATGTAAAGTTATTCCAAAAAGCAACCTTTTATGTAACATTAATTTATTTCTATGGGAACCCTCTTGCTCTGTTGGTGGGAATGCAAACTGGTGCAGCTGCTCTGGAAAACAGTGTGGAGGTTTCTCCAAAAATTAACAACAGAACTACCCTATGACCCCGCAATAGCACTACTAGGAATTTACCCAAGGGATACAGGTGTCCTGATGCATAGGGGCACATGTACCCCAGTGTTCATAGCAGCACTTTCAACAACAGCCAAATTATGGAAAGAGCCCAAATGTCCACCAAGTGACGAATGGATAAAGAAGATGTGGCTTATATATATAATGGAATACTACTTGACAATGAGAAAGAATGAACATTTGCAGCAATGTGAATGTAACTGGAAGGCATTTTGCTGAGTAAAATAAGTCAGAGAAGGACAGATATGTTTTCACTTATATGCGGATCTTGAGAAACTTAACAGAAGCCCAAGGGGGAAGGAAAGGGGAAAAAAATAGTGACAAACAGAGAGGGAGGCAAACCACAAGAGACTCTTAAATACAGAGAACAAACTGAGGGTAGATGGGGGTGGGGGAGAGGGTTATGGGCATTAAGGAGGACACTTGGGATGAGCACTGGGTGTTGTATGTAAGCCAATTTGAAAATAAAGTATAGTTTTTTAAAAAGTCATAGAAGCAACAAATTAAAGTATCATTATAAGAGTTACAGAAGAAAATAAAATTTCTTTCCTCTATCCCAAATTTCCTAGCGTAGTAATAAAGGAGGTGGGAAGAAGAAAGCAGCAGAGGAAGAAGAAACACTTGGTTTTTGAAGCAGTTCAGAAACTTGCTAGGATAAATTCCAGTACCTGAAGCCATTATGTTCATCAACTAGCCATTTGCACCCAAAGAAACAGCAGGGCAGAAATATGTGCCTGACGTGTTCACCTCCACATCACCAGCACCTGGCTGGAATCAGCGAACAGTAGACCTTCAACAAGTAATTGTTGAATAGATCAATATATGTACATGTAATTAACAGCACTTTGTAAACCATACTTCCATTCAGTGCTCTATAAATATTTGTTATTTTAGGTAGCCTGGAAGTTACAATACTTGCTTGTCATAGGCAGATATTCAATGGTATATGCACATCCTCTCTCCTTTCATGGCCTTGGTTATTCCTTTATACTCCACATTAGTGGTCAAAAATGGGCCTAGGAGTGGGAAAATATTTATTTTCATGCATCACCAAAGTGCTTCAATGCTCTGGCATAGAAAACAGTGATCTAAAATTACATCTCTACACTTTTTTCTCTTTTAGAAAGCATAGCGTTTCTCAAAGGAAAGCTAATGCAGTCTTTCTAATATTTTCTTGTCCACATACCACAGACATACCATGTACATACCGTGGAAGGGATGTAGTCAAACTGGCGAGTCTGAATGATCTCAGCAAGAATGGAATTGCAAATTAGGTCCCATAGAAAATTATGCATTATCTTTTCTAATGGAGAAAAATCTTTTGGTTGTAATTAATGTCCAAATTAAGCATACTGGGGATAGGCAGATCTTAAAAAGTGGAAACAAGTGACATGGAATTTTTTACAAATTATCTAGATAAACTCAAGATTCAGATGTGCAGTCTTAGAAAAATATATACAAAGGCTACATGATAGAAGCAGGGGTGACTATCAGTTATGAAAAAGAGTAACATTAATACCACGGCATTTTAATTACTTATGAAAAAACCGACCAAGCAAAATAAAGAGGGATTTTATGAATATAAAGTACACTTTTACAAGAGATATAGCAGTCAATAAATTGGAGGGCCCAAACAACACAGCTGCTAAACACACAAAGCAAAGCTATTTCAAAGTGAAGAACTTGTTGATAAAAGGCAATTTCAGTGGGAGATGTCAAAACATCTCTTTCAGAAGTAAATCAATATTACATCCCATGATCTACATTTCATAGTGATATAGGGACCCTGATATTTTTCAACTAGAAAATATTTTTTCATTTATCTGCCAACCATTTACGAAATTCGATTATGAATTTGGGCACAAAGAATATGTTTAAAATCTTTCAAAATAAATATGGGTTTACCTGATAAAAAAAATCTGATAATAATCCAATAAAAGCTGAATAAAAAGAGATAAACAGTCTTCACATGAAAAGTAGGGTATATATACTTAAATAACATTTAAAATTGAAGAAATCAAAGGTTCTATTCAAACTGTTTTGAAGCAACAAAAAAGATACTTCAGACCGAAATCTATGGGTTACAAAAGAAACTGACTTAAATGAAGTTTTATATAAAATATCATATATACAATACATGTAATTATAATGATATCTATATATCCATATAGATAACTTTATAGATATATATTATGTATAAGATATAGAATAATATAAAACAGTCTGTACTATACATAATATATAATATAAATTATATAATATTATAAACATAGTATACTATATAGAATAATATAATACATTACATGTTATAATATATTGTGTATTATTATATATTACGATAAAACCTTGGTTTTTGAGCATAATTCATTCTGGAAACAGGCTTATAATCCAAAGCACTTGTATATCAAAGTGAATTTCAAGAACCATTGACTCAGTTTTGATCATGTGACATTTGTCATGCCATGTATTGCAAGACATTGCTTGTTTATAAAATTAAAATTTATTAGAAATGTTTGCTTGTCTTGCAGAACACTCGCTGAACATGTTACTCACAGTCCAAGGTTTTATTGTATATAAAATAATTATATGTAATATAATATATATTTATATACGATTATACATATAATTACATAGATATAATTATACATGTGTGTGATTTAATAATCATTTTAAGAAACAGGAAATTAGCTAAATGAATCCAAAAAATTAGGAAAAAGTGGAACCTGAAGCTAACAAAACACAACATCTATTGAGAGGATCAGGTGGTTTTTATCAGTTCATTTATTAATGTGATATATTACATTGATTGATTTGTGGATACTGAACCAGTCCTGCAGCCCAGAATAAATCCTACTTGATCACAGTGAATAATCCTTTTAATGTATTGTTGGATTCAGTTTGGTAGTATCTTGTTGAGAATTTTTGCAGTGAAGAAATGGGCAAAAGACATGAACAGACACTTGTCAAAAAAAGACATCCAGATGGCTAACAGTCACATGAAAAGAGGCTCAACATCATTCATCATCAGGGAAATACAAATCAAAACCACAAGGAGATACCACCTCACACCTGTCAAAATGGCTAATGTTAACAACTCAGGCAACAACAGATGTTGGCAAGGATGTGGACAAAAGGGGAAACCTTTTGCACTGCTGGTGGGAATGCAAACTGTGTAGCCACTCTGCAATACAGTATGGAGGTTCCTCAAAAAAGGAAAAATAGAACTACCCTGCAACCCAGCAATTGCACAACTAGGTATTTATCCAAAAGATACAAAAATGCTGATTCAAAGGGGCACATGCACCCCAATGTTTATAGCAGCATTATCAACAATAGCCAAATTATGGAAACAGACCAACTGTCTATCAACTAACAAATGGATAAAGAAGATATGGTATACACACACACACACACACACACACACACACACACAATGGAATATTACTCAGTGATCAAAAAGAATGAAACCTTGCCATTTGCGACAATGTGGATGGAACTGGAGTGTATTATATTAAGCAAAATAAGTCAATCAGAGAAACATAAATATCATATGATTTCACTCATATGTGGAATTTAAGAAACAAAGTATATTATCATAAGGGAAGGGAAAGAAAAAGAAGATAAAAAGACAGAAGAAGGCAGACTCTTAATTACAGAGAACAAACTGAGGGTTGCTGGTGGGTGTTGGGTTGGGGGATGGGGTAAATGGGTGTTGGGCATTAAGGGGGACACTTGTTGGGATGAGCACTGGGTGTTATATGTAAGTGATGAAGGTTCTACTCATGAAATCATTATATCACTATATGTTAACTAACATGGATTTAAATAAAATTTAAAACTTAAAAAAAGGAAACACAACAAAAAAAATAGAAAGAATAATCTAAAAGCAATTTCTTTGAAAAGACCAATAAAATAAACTTAAAAACCCAACATAAATAAAAGAATGAAAATATGCAAAACTAAGAGCAAAGAAACAGTTGCATTTTAAAGAATTACACAGGCAAACATAAGACAATCAAAAACCTACTGGCAAATCTCCCCAGAAAAATATAAATTACTCAAACCGACCCGAGCAGTTGTGGGAAAAGTGAATAATTATCATAGAGCAATCATGGGAAAGGTTATAGAGCGCTGTCTTCACAAAGAAATCTATGACATAATGGGATCACAGCCGAGTCCTATATAACACATAAGGAAATACTGATATAAGAAAACCTTCATTCTCTAAGTGCCCTGGGCAGGTCCCCCTCCTCCAGGGACAGAAGGTCTGGTGGGACTAGTGCCAGAAAATACCCCCTCTTCATTCGCCCATTTACTTTGTGGGTCCAAAGCAACAGTGAGGCTTGAAGCCAGGCCCATGTGAGCAGCAGCCTTGGAAACTCTGTCCTGACCAGTGTTTGAAAAGTGCAGATAGTTAGTGGAGCAGAGTGGTTAAGACAGTACGTGCTGGAGTCAGGCCTGGCATTGGTTCCTGGCGTTTCCACCGACTAGCTAATTAACCACTGTAAGCTTCCATTTTCTCACCCAGAAAATGGAACTAAGAGTGGCACCCGCTTCAGGGGTTCCTGTGTGAAATGAGCAAGAAATGCAGGCATGCAAAGATTTACCGACATGCCAAACACATGATAGATGCCCAAAAGCGTTAACCATCATCATTAGTTCAATTAGGCCAAGAAAGCTACAAAAATAAATAAATACACACACACACACACACACACACACACACACACACACACACATAAATAAAAGAAAACACAAAGTAAAAATAGAACAGCTATCATCAAGATCAAGAACTTCTAACTCCTGCTTACCTATTTTGAACTGGGAATTCTCAGGCCTCTTCTCCAAGAACTTTCTTCTCCACTTGCTGGGGGGCAGAGCTGTCCCATAACTTCCTCTACGTGCATCACTCCATAACCTCTTGATTCCTTAAAACATTCTTCTGAGATCTATTCTGAGCCCGGAGCCCTAGTCTCACCCCCGTCTTTTCTACATATTATTTTACTTCATGATTTACAGAAAAAGAAAGGTAATATGGCTCCATTTCCTCAACTTCCTCCCTCTCTACTTCAAAATATGTCCTCTTCACCTAGACTTGCTTCCCATTTTTCTCATATATTAGAAAAATATACATTCATTCATTTGACAAACACATCGTTGCATTTCCACCATGTGTAAAAGAAAACTATCGTGACCAAAATGTAAGAGGTCCTTCCCCAGCAAAGCCCGTACCCAGTGCAGAGAGCCGACAATGAATCCATACATAAATGAACAGGAAAACATCAAGTGGTGACAAACGCAACGTAGAGATGGAAAGTAAGTAATGGGATAGGCACTGGATGGCTGCTTTGGACTGGATGTTTAGGGAAGGTCTTCACAAATTTAAAGAGAGAGCTAACGATAACAGAGCAGCCATCAAGGCAGGATTCGAAGGAAGGGAACTGTGCAGAAATGAACTGGCTGGAGCACTAAGCCAGCCTAGAAAAAACTCTGCAGAGGTGAGAAAATGCAAGAAATATGAAAGGCAGTACAGCCGTCCCCTGTACGGGGGGCTCCAAGCCCCCCAGAGGATGTTGGAAAACATGCATATTACCAAACTCTAAATATTCTATCCTATACGTACATTCCTATGATAAAGTTTATAAAGCAAGAGATTAACAGTGATAACTCATAGTGAAATAGAACAATTAAAACAATATACAGTAGAAAAGTTCTGTGAACGCGGTGTCTCTCTCACCTTACTGTACTGCACTCTCCCTTCTTGTGAGGATACATGATAAAATGCCTATGACGTGACCTAACGTCAGGGAATGACATAGGCGTTGTGATGCAGGTATTGACCTGACAGGAGTAGGGTCATCTGCTTCCAGATCAGACTGCAGTTGACCCAGGTAACTGAGACCAGAAAGTGAAACCACCCCAGGCGCGGGGTTTCTGCAGGGAGAACGAAGCAATTGTAGCTGGAAAGCACATAGGAATCAATTCCTACGGGCTTCAGAGGCCCAGATAAAGAGCCTAGATTTTATTCCAAGTGCAACGCAAGGCCATTTGTCGTCCCTCGGGGACTTGGTTTACCCCTATATACTTATTCTAATTTACCTCCAACAAACCCCCTTCTCCCGCTCCCATTTCTTCCCTCTCCCATGTGTCTTTCCCCTCAATTTTAAACACGCTTAAAGATCTCCCACTAATTAAAAAAATTTTTTTAACGTTTATTTATTTTTGAGAGAGAGAGACACAGAGTGTG
>CM053577.1:14893237-14917623 GCA_028646485.1 Cryptoprocta ferox
TTTCTGCAGGGAGAACGAAGCAATTGTAGCTGGAAAGCACATAGGAATCAATTCCTACGGGCTTCAGAGGCCCAGATAAAGAGCCTAGATTTTATTCCAAGTGCAACGCAAGGCCATTTGTCGTCCCTCGAGGACTTGGTTTACCCCTATATACTTATTCTAATTTACCTCCAACAAACCCCCTTCTCCCGCTCCCATTTCTTCCCTCTCCCATGTGTCTTTCCCCTCAATTTTAAACACGCTTAAAGATCTCCCACTAATTAAAAAAATTTTTTTAACGTTTATTTATTTTTGAGAGAGAGAGACACAGAGTGTGAGCGGGGGAGGGTCAGAGAGAGAGGGAGACACAGACTCCGAAGCAAGCTCCAGGCTCTGAGCTGTCAGCCCAGAGCCTGACGCGGGGCTCGAAGCCACGAACCATGAGATCATGACCTGAGCTGAAGTCGGCCACTTAACTGACTGAGCCACCCAGGCGCCCCTCCCACTAATTAAAAGAAACAAATTTCCCTCAATTCTGCTACTCACTCCAACCAGTCTCATTTATACTTGTCTTCACTACATTTTTTAACAAGCATCCTGATGATAACAAACAGACAGTGCTTATTACAGGCCAAGCTCCATTTTGAAAGCTTTATGTTTATTAACTCATTGAAGCCTCACAACAACCCTATTGGGCGGTTACTATTGTTATCCTCATCTTCCAGATAAAGAAACCGAGGCACAAGTAGTTAAGAATTTGCCCAAGTTCACAGAGCTAGCAAGTGGCAACCCAAGATTCCAAGTCAAGCATCCTAGTGTCAAAGTCTTCCCTCTTAGTCTAGACTTGGTGCCCCTGGGACTTGCTGAGCGTCCCTTCTCTCTTTGGAGTCAAACTTCTATCTCAAGTTCCTCAAGCAATTTTCTCAGGGGTGTCATGCTCCTTTTCTTCTCTACCTTCCTCAAGTTTTCTGTCGATTTCATAGTGGTGAACTTTCTCCACAATAGGACTCACTCCTCCTGTGGTTCCTCTGCAACCCACATTGAACCATTCTCCTTCCCCCTCTCCACCAGCATGGCTCCATTTCCAGAAATCGGCACCCCTATCCAGAGCTCAGTGTAATAGTTTCCACACGGGTCCCGTCTCTCAGATCCCAGCTTCCCCACCAATGCTGTGAATCTGAGGCCCAACTGCAGCCAACACCCAGATCAGATATCTACTCTGATCCCACACTTTCCACAGATCCAAGTCCAATTGACTTCAGCCTGGTCACAACATGCCTTTCCAAACGAATTTGCCATGAGACAGCTTCATGTAGCCTGCTAGAGCCGAATGGAACTCCCGCCATTCCCAGATATGCCAGGTGCTTTTCCGCTCGCCTTATTCTTCTCTCCACGTGGGATGCTACTTCCAATCTCTAAATCCCCAAATCCTGCCGTTCTCAAAGGCCAACCTCAAATATCACTTCTTGTATGATGTGGCAGGAACTAACATTTCTTTCCTTTTAAATCCGTAATATGCAGGAAAATCAAGTGGGGAAGACTGGCAAAAAAAGTGGAGTACCAGTCATCCCAATTAACATCATCTTTGCTGTATTTTCAGTATGCATATGCCTTTCTTCCCCATCCTTTCTTCATCATCCTTTAAGTCTGATTTATTTTTATCACCTTAGCACCTTGCTCAAGAATATATTCAATAATATTTGCTCACCAATTGACTATATAAATAACAGCAATATATATGTATGGATATAATCCATTGCTCTCTCCTTTTCTGGATCATTCTCTCTTATCACTGAAGGATCAGGTTTGTCTCTGCAGTTAACTTGCCAAGGCTCGTCAACATATCTTTATGTCCACAACAATGTATTGACAACTTGGTCTTTCCATAGAAATGGCCCATTGCTCTCTGCCTCTCCCTCATAATGAGAACTGGTCCTACCCTTCATTTTGAACCACCCCCACCCTGGCCCAGTCCAAGGTCCTGTGCAAACAGTCTCCCAGGCAATCACAGTTTGCATTACAGGATCTTCAGAGTCTTCAAAGACAACATCCCCGTCTTCTTGGGTACCACGGAGGTACAATGTCATAGAAGACCAGAGCTACGCTGGGGTGTTTATTTATCAACCTGACCAACTCTTTCATAGTGCAAATGAGGACCCTACAGTCCAGAAACCTGAAATGACTTATCCAAAGTGCTAGACTTGCAACAAATATTTAGTTATTTATTATGCTAAGTGCTAGTGTCATCATGATAAAAAAAAAAAAGATGACGTCTGTCTAACAGGAAAGCTAACAAGCAATTTCAATAAAATGTTGACAAGTGTTCTGATATATGAAGCAGAGATTTCTATGAGACCACACAGTCTCCATGAAAAAGAAAGCACACAGAAGTAAAGGGTGAGCAGAGACAAGTGAGCAAAAGGGAGGTGGGAAGGTTCTAGCTAGCTAGTGAGACGTGGGCCAGGTAGCAATTCCATGAACTTTTGTCTTTCACACTGTTTCTGACTCTAGCTCTATTTCCCACTCTCTAATTCTCCTTTTCTACCTCTGAATTCCTATGGCATTCCAACTACTCTTCCATCTTTCTGCCTGTCTTCTACTCCCTTCCTCCTTTCCTACCTTTCCCCCAGCCTGTCCCATTCCCATTCATGGGAATACATACATCCGTGTATTCCCATGAGCATGCAGCAATCCTTACACAAAGAGTTAAAGACACTTTGCTGAGTTGAGGTACACAGAGAGTAATAACAAAGCCTTCTTCCTCCAGCACGTGCAATGACCACTCCACAAACACTCACCACCAACCATGTATCTCTTGGGCTGGGGGGTGGGGGGGGGGGAGGTAAAGACCTCATCAGACTGGCTAGGAATGGCCAAGTGAAGGTCAGCTTCACAGTGGACATGCTCTAGCCAAAGAAATAGATGTGTGAAGACCAGGAGCTCAAAGGAACTCAAAGATCATAGAGCTAGATCAAGTTGAAGACTAGCCAAAGAAATAGATGCATGAAGACCAGGAGCTCAGAGGAACTCAAAGATCACAGAGCTAGATCAAGTTGAAGACTGCAGTACACCTGGCAAGGTCAGCAGAGGTTGGATGCAGGAGACAAGTGGTCCAGGGGCTGTGAGTGCCTCTGTCATACTCATCCACTGGGAACCTGATTATTGCTTCCACAGGAGAGCAGGAACATGCAATTTTCTCTACAGAAATAGTTGAGATTATTAACCAAAAAATACTTTTAACCAAAAAGCTTCAATAAAATTAACAGTTAAAGGAAGAATGCATCTCTCCCTCCACACCAGCTTTGTGGCTTCTTTTTCTCACTTCTGAACCAGAAAGCCTGTATTTGGGATACTCTGGGCATGGGACTTTTTTTTAAATATCTCCAAACCTAAGATTTAATTTTTTTCAATGTAGTTTTTCTTCCACTCTACAGCTTGAAATCAATTTCAGCATGCCAGTTGCTTAGGGCTGATACATTTCAACAATTTTCTATGAAAAGCCCAAAGAAAGACAGTGAAATTAGCCAATTTCTTCTGATCACTATAGTTGTGCTAATGGAATTCTTTTTCAATAATTTCTTAGTTTTTCAATGCAATTCTTTAGACCCTGACAAAGTAAAATATAATTTTTAAGTGATACAAAAAAATATAGAAGGAAATAAGTGTCTAAGAGATTTGGAGGAATTGAAATAAAATAACTAAAATGATTTGAGAAGTAGGATGGTGCAAAATTCTTGCCTCTGTCTCTTTGGAGTGATAATTTGAGATAATGTCTCAATATCCCTCAAAGAGAATGTGGATAAGAATGAAATCACTTCTTAATATGCCATTCTGCTTTTGGAAATGTGATAAAACATTTTATGTTAGTAGTCCGAGGTGATTTGGGAATCATTTATTTTTGAAGTTTTTGAAACCTTTTAAGTCTTGCCACTGGAAAGGGGAGAGAAGATATATTTTTTAAAGAAGACATTTTAAAAGCTGCACGGAATGGTGGAAAGAATACAGCTGGCCTGGTGAGCTGACAGTAGGGCTAGCCACCCCTGTCACTGTGACCAGCGGGCCGTCACCCCCTCCCCAGCCCCTTCACTTCCAACTAGGGCGTCGATAAAAAGAGGGGGCACTAGATCAATATTTGATTGCCAAATATTTGATTGCCAAAAATCAAAGTTCACCCCAAATATAAAATGAACTGTCAATATTTACTGCCAGTAAGCTCGAGGCAGGCTGAGAGAGGAGCAGGAAGAGGCGAGAGCAGCCATAAGGAAACCGTTGTGCAGATGGGAGCTGACCACACGAAAAGCAGGCAAACCTGCTGCTCCAACCGTGGGGAGCTGCACCTGCGTGTGTCCCGGCTCTGGAGTCCTGTGCTTCCCAGTTCAGAGTCCTGTGCTTCCCAGTTCAGAACTCAGGATTCTCTAACCGCATTGTCCCTTTAAAACAAAATCTCTCTAAGGCCAGTTTAATGATGACGTTAACAATGATTTATATGTCATGAAAGACACTTCTAAAAAAGAAACCACTTAAAAAAGTCAGTGGACTGGAAGATGCTTGAGTTCAAGTCCAATTCCCTGCTACCCTGCTATGTCTCTGACCCCCCCCCCCCACGCACACACCTCGTTTTCTTGTTTAATAGAGGGGGCTCCCAGCCAGGAAAATGAGATCATGAAAGCAACTGTGCAGGACACAGCTGTGAGCAGGAAAGAACATTAATTCTGCTAATGCTAAGCTACCCCCACACACTTACACAAATGGAATTGTGGGGGTTCACAAAACTTGATGTGATTCTTATCACTGCTATTTCTGTTCATAATAATAATAGTGATGCTACAAAAAATATTTTAAAGACTCCAAGTCTTTTAGCAGTTAGATTTGGCATGTTTTCCACCTAAAATTGTACCTATTTTACAACTGAAGGCAGTAATTTGGAAAATGCTTATTACTTTGTAAACCCCAATTCTCTGTAATAATAAAACAATCATGAAAGTTATCTCTTTTTTTCCTACGACCATTTTAAAGACAATTCATAGTTTTCCTTTCCTATTTCCTTCTTAATTTAGAAATGAGAGAGTTTTGTTAGAGTTGAAGGCAGAAAAAAAACAGCCACATCACATTCACCTTCAGTGGCGCTCAGAACACCGATTGGTCTCTAATATGAAAAAAGGTAAAAATGTACACACAGGACAGACAAATTCAGCTTATTGTTTTCCAAACTTTAAGAAAATGGTGCAATGTGGGTCGAGAAAAAGAATTTTACTGTTTTTGTCACAGGTGCTGTGTGCATGAATTTGTTTGGGTGTTCAGTCGCCGACCTTTATCAGATGGGCTGGAGAGCCAGGGTTTGGGCAGGTCATGCTGTCAAAGATAAATATGTGCCTGGCATTTTTCTGCCTCATGTTACCTTCTTATGTTATCTAAAGTTTGTCCTTATCATAACCTGATACATTTGTAATAGTTCCTTGTTGGTGATAATTTTCCAATAAGCTACGAGGTTTAATAGATCATTTAGAAACTATGACAGTATCAGTACTACTTAAGTTCCCTAAATTAATTTCCTTAAAAATATGGTAATGGTGTCCTTGTGTATTTGCTCATACAGAAGGTTGACCTTCTCCCAGGATTTGGTAAAAGCAGTGCTCACTTCATCTGGTGGCAATATGAGTTTTCAGGGTGGCCTACAATGTAAAATAAATATGGTTTTCTCCATGGGATCTATATTCCCTCCATTCTAAATCACCATTTTAATCTCTGGGGTGGGGGTAGAGGGGAGGGCCCTTTTAATTATGCTTACCTTTACTCACCTATCAAGAGTGTCATGCAAATGGCATGGTATCAAAGAATCTAAACCAAAGGGCAGTGGGGAAACTGATTGAAAAAACATCTAGGATGCTTCTCAGAAAGGACATCTCTGAAGAACAGTGTCTGAGGCAACGACCACAAAGAGAAGTCCACACTAAATAACAGGGCGTCAATGAAAAGTCACATGCTCCGAGTTCTCTTTTCATTCATTTCACTTTTACGTTGCCTATTCTTTCAGATTCTTATTTCTGCACAATCTGGAAGAACTGGCGATGTGTTTTAGACCACAGTCACAAAGCACACACAATCCAAACTTCTGTTATATTTTGTTCTTCTGCCTTCTGTTCTTCTTCCTAATTGTTCCGTGTGGAAGGCTTTTTGTTTCAACAAGATTGTCATCTCCTGGACTATAAGACTGTACTTTTTGAGGCCACTCTTACCACCTCACACCATTCAGGGGACAGAGTGAAAACTCTAACAGGAAATGAAAGGAACTGAACAAAGAAGGAGAACTGCCAGTGATTAATAACCAAAAGAAACTGCACAAATGCTTCAATCATTGTGTGCAATTAATGTGAAAAACAATTGGAAATCAAAGGCACTGACCCTTTAGAGGAAGCAGAGTGTAAGACTGTATTAGTCCAGTTTTTACTGACCCACCTGAGCAAAGAAAAGTGCTGATACAGACTATTGTCCAGAACTCTCAGTCGCAACAGAAAGAAAGGTCTTGAAATAAAAGTGATGAGTAGATAAATATGAATGTATTTATTCTGATTTTGAAGTACCCAACCCATGTGATGAGCCATGGGCCCTTCATTAATCAACTAAAATTAATTTCTAAACCAACTCCTTCCTGTAGGAGAGACACAATTTCAGCCCCATGTGTCCCAGACACCGTAAAATGCTCTCCTTTTGTTGCCACATGTAATTGAATAAATCACCAAAAAGGAAACTGAAGCTCAAAGAGGTGAGAGAATGTGCCCAAGAGCGTGCAGTCTTGTGGCCTTGCCAGCAGACCAGCCCATATGCTGTGTTTAATGGATGAGAATGGTGAGGCTCAGGTAGTTTGAGACTTGGCCAGTGTCGGTGAATTGGGGACCAAGCCATTCCTAACACCAGGTTTCCTGACTCACACTTCAGGCATGTTTTCCATTACATAGAATAAACAATGACTTCATTTACTAGCTGCACAAAAGTTTAACGAGAATTTTCCAGAGAACCTTGGGAACACTCCACATTTTTTTTTAATAAACAAACGTCTTTGTTTTCCAAATACATGCTAAAGATTTTTAAATCTATTCTTTGCAACTAATTTTGAACAGAAACTGAAAAGTGTTGCCATTGTTACTCATTTCTGTCTGTTTCCTGTACCCTGAGGCCAAGGGCTGCTCCCCGGAGGAGGGAGCAGAATCTCCCCAGGTACTGGCTGCTGTCGCCTCACTCACCTGCAGCCTTCTCTGTCTGCAGCCTTCTCACCTCAAGACCCATGGCTTCGCTGCCGCAGAAGTGAAAGATGAGGGGGCAGGGAGGATTGGCAGCAGCACCCTACACAAAATGGCACCAACGCCAAGTTCATCTCAAGTCTCAGACAGATCTGGGTTTGAAGTCTGGTTCCTTCACTTCCTAACCGTGGACTGGGGGCAAGTTATTTATCTGCTGCCTCCTTCTTCAAAATCATGCTCATCCCAGGGGTGCCTGAGCGGCTCAGTCCATTAAGCGTCCAACTCTTGGTTTCAGCTCAGGTCACGATCTCACGGTTCATGGGTTCAAGCCCCGCATTGGGCTCTGCACTGACATTGTGGAGCCTGCTTGGAATTCTCTTGTTCCTTTCTCTCTGCCCCACCCCTAGTCTCTCTCTCTCTCTCTCTCTCTCTCTCTCTCTCTCAAAATAAATAAATAAACATTTTTTTTTAAATCATGCTTATCTCAAAGGTTGGTATGAGGATGAAATGAAAAAATCAGTTCCCAAGAAGTGTTCACTATGACTATTATTTCCCAGAACTGTAAGTAAAGCAGCGTTGTTGCCCATAAACTGCATTCTAATAGCGAAAGAAGTGGTGTCACTTGGAGTTCTGTGGCAACTGGCAGGCAGAGCTAATAACTATCCTGTACACACCAGGAAGGCCATGTAGGTTGTTAAAATATCAAAATAAATCCACACTGGTTGTTGAAGAACCACTAACTCCAGCCCCTTTAGTGCCCTTTTGTGCCACCCCAGCTGCCATGGCCCCTCCCATCTAATTCTACCCAACCACTAAAGGGTTAGCACCTGGCACTGGTGGTAGATGAGTCGTGGGGGAAATACCCTGGACCCTGCTCATGTGCCACTGGCCACATGCCTGCTCGTTGGCTGGTACTTACACTAGACAGGCTATATCCGTGCCTATTTTGAATATTTATCTGTGAATATTCTCAAAGAATATTTTGTGACATTCAGTAATAGCCTTAAGACTAAAATGAGAGCCATGCCTATGGGACCAAAGTAAGCACCTTTGCAGCATTTGCGCTAACAGGAAAAAGCACTACTTCCTCCCATTGGAAACAACCCCACACCAGGCGACACACATTAGGGAACCGGCTAGACTTTAACCTGCACTTACCTTTCATCTGGAGACACTATTGCAAGGCATGGTCTCATTATACAGAGGTTCTCCATTTGCCACCCTAATCCCCCCAATACAGACTTCAACACAGAAGTAACACTAAGCTGCAAAATCTTTATAAGAAAGTCCAACAAAGTTATGGTGTTTCCCCATGATATCTACACAGGTGCTTTTTCTAAATCTCAAATATTGAGTTAGTTTAATTAGTGCCTATTGCACCAATTCCTATAAAGTAATTCCACTATTAGTTAATTTTAATTTTACATTAGAATCTCTTGGGAACCTCTTGTACAAACTATCGATGCCTGGGCCCAAACCCAAATCAATTAAATCAGAATATTTGGGGGTGGCCCCTGAGCATTAGTAGATATGTGAAAGATCCCCAGGAGTATCTAACGTGCAGCCAAGATTTAAAACCACTGTCCTACAAAGCGCTAGAAATAGCATTCAGAAATGAAGCAGAGTATTGGGGCTTACCAGTGTGTGTGTGTGTGTGTGTGTGTGTGTGTGTGTGTGTGTGTGTGTGTGTGTGTTCATTCTACCCCTCTCAGTGATATTTCTAAATATTTATTATAAGTGAAATATACATACCATACCAAAGACCCCAATTATATGTATATTTTTTAAATAACAACAGGAAAAAGATACTCAACCCAAAATACTAAACGTGTTGAGTCCACTCAGCTAAAGAACTGGGACATTTCCAAAATATGCAAAGCCTATTTTTTGTTCCCCTATTTTGTTCCTGGCCAGCCAGGTAACCACTATCCAGAATTTTGCATCTATCCTTTCCTTTTTTTCTTTATGTTTTTTTTTCATAGATTTTGTACTTCTAAACAAAATATTGTTTACCTCTGCCTGTTTTCAAATTTTTATAGCTGAATTCCTACTAGATACATTCTCCTGCACCTTGCTAATTTTGCTCAAAATTATGTTCTGATGAATTTTAAATGTTTTTCATTTAATGCCCTCAACAACCCCATAAGTGAGTTTTTGTAGATAAGAAAACTGAGGCTTAAAAAGGCAAGTACTTTGACCAGAGCCACATTCTAACAGTTGCAAAAATGGAGTCAGAAAAAAGCTCAGTCCATCTCAAAGCTGAGCCATTGACCTACACTGGCTAATCACTGTACTGAACTTGCCACAAAATCATGAGGAACATGAGAAGTCAAGTTTCTGAATAACAAAATTAAGAGTTAGAAACACAAATTATGCTATTTCACCATGTCTACGCTATACTGTGTTCACTGAAATTGCCAGAGGAAGCCATAAAGTCCTGTGCAGAATATTGGGAATTTTACATCTTCCCGTAGAATGGATGTGCTCATTTCACCTACAAGGCAAGTGTATAGAACTGATGTCCATTCTGATTTCTTTGGAATTACTGAACTTTAAAGTGCTAAACTGATGATCATATAGACATGTCTATTATAAGATGGACCTATTGTGCAGTACAACCTTGGATTGTGAATAACTTGTTCTGTGAGTGTTCCATAAGACAAGCAAACATTTCTAATCACTTTTATTGATAAACCAGCAATGTCTTGCAATACAAGTAGTAAGTGATGCCGAGCATCACGTGATCACAACTGAACCAATGGTTCATCTTTCTTTCTCTCTCTCTCTCTCTCTCTCTCTCTCTCTCTCTGTGGGATTGTGGGTGATTGTCTGCCATGTTCAGATGCTGGGTCTCAGGCTGTGGTATTTGGCAGAAATCAGTGATTTTTCAAACATTGGAAGGTGCCCACAACTGGCATTAGTGTATTTTTTGTCACTTCAAAGCACCTATGGACAATCCTTTGCTTTTCCATACAAGAGTAATGAATGCTTTGCTTCATTCTAGGTCAGGCTGCCTGCAGATATAGACCATTTCCTCTGCTGCCTTATTTCCAGTTACATTAAATACAGTATATGACAAGAGTTTATTAATATTGTACTGCAGTCAACATCCGGGCAAGCATATACAATGGCCCCCATGCAGATAAAGATTCCATTGAGCTAATAGATAGCAGTGATTCCATTAATGATACTGAATATGTCCTACACAACCAGCCTTCTCTCTCTGGTCTCCCTCACACCAGCCATGAAAGTTTTCAAAGGTAAGTGTGGGTTAATTTGTTTATTTTTCTTTATATTTTGCATTTTCTTTATTATTTTGTATTATATTACAGTATTGTAATCATTTTTATATGATTATTTTTGGGTTGTGGAACAAATCATCTGAGTTTCCATTTTTTCTTATGGTGAAATTTGCTTTGATATGTAAGTGTTTTGGATTACAAGCATGTTTCCAGAACAAATTGTGCTGGCAAACCAAGGTTTTACTGTATATAGATAAATGCTAGCAGTTCTCTTATCCCTTTTGCCATATTAAAGATAAATTTTTCCCCACAAGCAACTGTGAATAGTAATGTGTTATTTTAAAGACAAATCATGCCGAATAATTCCTTACATTTCTATATCTGTTGCCTCCTTAATTTGGTTAAATTATCAGCCATAATCTGCTATAAATTTCAGGGGTAAACATTATGATTTGATGTATATATTATGTACATTCTTTTCTATTTTTTTAACTTAGTTGAGATTCACACTATAAATCTTCAGACTGTTGTTTTGAATAGAAAGTTCTTGGTGAAGTTGGAGGGTTGATCAAGACATTTGTTTTGATAAATTACTCCTATCAAGGTTCTAACCTCCAGATCTTGCCTACGGCTAGGGATTGGAGCCTTTTTTCACAGGCTGGTTTACAGACTCCTACAGATAAACCCAAATATCAATTTATTCCTTAGCCATGAGAAACTCAATGGTGAAAAGGTCTAGGACACTTGCATCATTGGGCAAACCAAATAGGAAACCTTCTTATGAAAGGAAGTTTGCAGGATCAACAATAGAACCAGAAAGAGGGGGAGTTGCTGGCTGATTCTATAGGAGAGGCTGGCCGCTGGGACTGAAAGGGTTGGGGTTCTGTTTTCCCCTTTTACTGGCCAATGTTTGGCTTAGCATTTCCTGGTTCATGCTCCTTGGACTTCCCTTTGGTAAGCCCTGAGCTGGCTATCTTCAGGAAACCCTTTTCTGATGTGTCTATGCACCTTTGAACTGGATTTAGATACAGGCATAGCTGATGTACTGACTCTGTGGTCTTAGTTAGACAGAAGTGCTTTAAGCCTGGGTTTCCTTATTTATGAAGTGAAAATAATATTCCTTCCTTTCAGGATTATATGAGGATTAAGTGAGATAATAACTTTAATGCACTTAGAACAGTCCCCATGACTTAGTAGGTGCTTACTATATGACATCTACTATTATTTTTAAAAACTACTTCTTAAATAGAAGCATATATTATTTAAAGTATATATCTAATATTGGCATCTAACTTCTTCATGGAAGGGAAAACAAAGCAATGTTATCTGCTCATTGAAATGAACAACAGTCCTTAGAATAGAGCTTTGTAGGGGCGACTGGGTGGCTCAGTTGGTGAAGCATCCGACTTTGGCTCAGGTCATGATCTCAAGGTTCGTGAGTTCGAGCCCCATGTCAGGCTCTGTGCTGGCAGCTCGGAGCTTGGAGCCTGCTTCGAATTCTGTGTCCCTCTCTCTGCCCCTCTCCCCCTCTCAAAAATAAATAAACATTAAAAAATATATAGGGGCACCTGGGTGGCTCAGTCAGTTGAGCAACCAACATAAGCTCAGGTCATGATCTCACAGTTCATGGGTCGAACCCTGCATTCGGCTCTGTGCTGACAGCTTAGATCCTGGACCCTGCTTCAGAGTCTGTGTCTCCCTCTCTCTCTGCCCTTCCCCTGCTCACACTCTGTCTCTCTTTCAAAAAAACAAACAAACATTTAAAAAACATTTTTTAATATAAAGCTTTGTGCAACACTGGGGATCACCTCTTTTTATTAAAGAAGGAATATTTATGGGAACAAATTTAATAAAAGCAAAAAACAAAAGCACTGACTGTGTTTGTGTGTGAGTAAGGATTGTAAAATACCTCTTCAATTCAGAGTTCAGAAATGCAGAAAGGAAAAAGGACTTGAGGGTCAAAAAGTGTTTCTGTGGGTTATTTCATCTACATGAAAGGGAATATTTAGAAAACCTAAAAAGGTCAAAGTAACCCGAACCCAAATTTTATTGACAAATGCTTAAGTTACCTTTAGCATATGTCATCACACCATAATCAGGACCATCAACAAATATTTACTGAGGGCCACCTGCACTCAAGACACAGCAGTGTGGGCCATATTTATGGTTACGTGATTTGGAGAATTACTAAGAACTATACAATAAGCTAGAGTCTTGAATAATTACTATCTAATTTGGGGAGACAGGACATAGCATAAAAATAAATCTGTAAAAAAATTATGGAAAAAAAATCAGCTTGCAAAATTTTTCAATGTTTCTTAGAATGTGCCTGTATTACTATACCATAGAAAAAACATTTTAAAACATAAATCTTAAGATGAGGGAAAGACCAAACAATTCTCTATCACAAATTTTTTGTCAACAACCTCACAAAACAAAGATTTTAGATCGAATGGTATGAAAAGGCCAATTTCAACCATGTTTTTTTTTACATGGGAACGAAATTTTATATGGTTCAGCCTTTGTTTCAGTGAGTAATGTTTTTTTATTAAGTCAAATACAGATTGGTCTATGTTTAATACTTAACAATCTATCTACTCTAAAGTCCTGCTTATTTGTTCTGGAGTTTTTTCAGATATGCGGGAAACTGGGGGAGAAAAAAAAATTACTTAATGTTTAAATTCCGGGATTGAAAAACTAGCACAAAGGGTTGATCAGTGATGCAGAAAAATTTCACCCAACACATTTCATAAGGGGAAAAAACTTAAATGCACACGGTAGATCTGCTCCAGGAAACCTTGTTAGTACTGTGATGTTCTCTAACAATCAAATTTAAGAATAATTGCCCTCCAAAGAATTGGCTTTGCTTCTAAGATTATGCAGATTGTGAACATTTCTGGAATATAATTGCCATCCCAAATATGTAACTTCACAATAGACAGTAAATTGCTTCAATGTCATATAATGGAAAAAGTTTTCTTTTTAAAGGTTCATATCTTTAGAAGTTGTCCTATTTGACTAATGTCCCTTTTTTCCATGGTGCAGTGAATTTTAAAATCCAAAATTCATCTATATCTTGTTATGTATTTTCAAAACAATTTTCAATTCCCACACAACATTGTTATTTACAATGAGAAATCCAAAATCTGAGTTTTTAAGAATGACATGTGATCACCTTACCTGAATAAACAAAGAAAAATTAAAGCAAATAAACCAAGTGGAGATAAGATATTGACTTATTTAATATAGTTTAAGAGTTGTTTGACTATCATTCCTTGATGATCTAAAAATTCTCCTAATGTGAAAGACTGTCATCATAATTTATGAGCTCTGAAAATCTAGGAACCATATATCAAGTCCTTGAAGACACCAGCCACTATGCCCACAATATATCCCATATTCATGGTTCAGCATCATTTCATAAGAGACAAATGCTCTTTCTGCTTCATGTGATTTTAACACAGTATGTGAGGCGTTGGTCTGATTACATCCTTTCCTAGCCATTTTAACATTAGATTATCTGATGTAAATTTAATAACATAGGAAAAAAACCAAAAACTTACCTTCTTTGAGAGCTGGAGAATATAATTCCTAATCAAACGACTGGGATCAGATTCTGAAGATATTTGAAGTTACATGCTCATTTATCTGACGGATCAGAACCTTAAAACCTACCAAAATAAAATCTATAAACCAAATGTTTTTTTTGGACAAAGCTAACACTGTTTATTTAAGCATTGATAGCTTGCCCGGGAGATTCATTTCTGCTTTCAGACAAATTTTGTTTACTAAAAGAAACCACAGAACGATTATCTCAATTTTTTTCCAAAAGATAGCCAATATGCTATTCATAGGGAAGGGAAGTGCTAACCTCCACTGGTGTTCATGGTGGACATACCACAAGTTAGTGACAAAAGTGGAGTTTGCAAAGCAACAAGTATTTTTCATTCTGAGCCTCAGAGGTGAAAACCTGTACTGAGAAAAGAAATGCTGCAAAATCCTAATTATAATGGATAATAGGTTAACATTCTTAATATCTAAAGAGCTCTCTAAAATCTATTTTAAAAATAGTACACATGAGGAGTGCCTGGGCGGCTCAGTCAGTGAAGCATTCGACTTCAGCTCAGGTCATGATTTCATGGTTTATGAGTTCAATCCCTCCCCCACTTGTGTCCACACACGTGCTGTCTCTCAAAATAAATAAACTTAAAATAATAGAACATGTGAACAGAAAAACTAGCAGAAGATTTACAGAAGACCGAATACTTAAAGGCTAATAAACAGATTTTTTTAAGTCCAACTAGTAATGAAAGAATTACAGATTTTTTAAATGGTAAGTCACCAGTTTTGACATCACATTTATGGTCTGACGACAGGAAACAGGCACTCTAGAACACTACTTGTGGAAACACAAATTGTTACAGCCTTCTTAGAGAGAAGTGACTTCAGCTCAAAATCTCAATACACTGAAAGAAAGAAAAGGCTTTCCTATTGTCTCATCTACATTTCAGAATAATATAATTGAAAACATACTTCATTCATACAAGCAAAAAAATCCTTTCTAGACATAGACAAAATCTCTAAAAATATATAATGGTACAGACTCAGAAACTTAATATTATGAATGTAACCATATTTCCAAAATCAGTTTCTAAATTGAGGCCTCCTAGAGGAATAGACACATGAAAATAGCCTAACCGTATATGAAAAGAAGTAAGAGAGTTACCCCACAAGTTATTGACAAGCATTGTTTTTTTTTTAAGTTTTTTTTTAATGTTTTATTTGTTTTTGAGAGAGAGAGAGAGAGAGAGAGAGAGAGAGAGAAACAGTGTGAGCAGGGGAGGGTCAGAGAGAGAGGGAGACACAGAATCCAAAGACAGGCTCCAGGCTAGCTGTCAGCACAGAGCCCAAAGCGGGGCTCGAACCCACAAACGGTGAGATCATGACCTGAGCCAAAGTCAGATGCTCAACCAACTGAGCCACCTAGGCGCCCCAGACAAGCATTGTTTTAAAACTAAGATTGATGCAGTGAAAGACAGTTCGTTAATGGGACCAAATTACAAACAGAACTGTTCACGACTAAATGCATCTACCCAAAATTCATAAGTACCTCAAAATGTTGATTATATTTGGGGATAAGCTCTTTAAATAGGTAATTAAGTTAAAATGAGGTCATTAGGGTGGGCTGTAATCCAATAATGACCGGGATCCTTATAGGAAGAAGAAATTAGGACGTGTAAAAACTGGAAAAATCAGAATAATGCCTATAGTTCAGTTAACACTATTTTACCAATGGCAATTTCCTTATTGTAATAATGTGCTACGGTTCTATGAAATTTTACCATGGAGGGAAGCCAGATAAATATTACAGGGGAACTCTCTGTACTGTTTTTATAACTTCTTGTAAATCTATACTTATTCTAAAAGAAAAAAATTTTAGAAGTATACATTGTAATAGACATTTTTTAGGGGGGAGGGGGCAAGGGGAGGCCCACTTAGTCAACCATTCCTTCTTTCTGAGATCACTTGATTTCCTTTTAGAGAAAAACGGTATAAATATTCCCCCACTGCACACAGACAATGGAATTCTAAATCAAGGCACTTTTATACTTCCTAGCCTAATTCATCTATATTGTCCATCACGTATGACTTCAGCAAGAAAATTCCTCTCAGAGCCAAGGCCTAGGGACATGATCCAAACCGGTCTAATCAGACTCTCCAGGGCTTTTCATTTGGTCGGTGTTACAACATAGGAAAGACAGTCAGAGGTTATTCATTCTTAAATGCCCACAAAGGACTTGATGCCCTGGTCTTCCAGTGGCTTGTTGCCCTGCGATCTACTGAGCGTCTTTCCAGTATATTCCCTTTTGCTTGAGTTAGCAGACATAGTAAACAAAGAACTATAATTGAATAAATGGTGTCTTATCCAGGCTTATTGTAAATAAAGAGTTAAGGGAACTTGTCCTCCTGTGAGTTTCCCTCTATTTAGGGACAGCTGGTCACAGAGTCTCATTTCTTTGAAGGAAAGATTAAATTAAAATATTTTCATCTCTGTCAAAAATGAACAGCAGATTCTTATCATTTGCATCTCTTGGGTCTCCAGACTGACACTTTCATGAAGCAGTTTTGCCCACCAGATCAATTTTTTGGTCAGACGTCTGAAGATCTTTGGTTTCACCTCAGGAAAATTCTCTATCAAAACTAAAAAACCTCAAGACTTCTGCTCACAATTCTCTGGGACTTTATTTAAGCAAAGGAACTCAATAAAGTGATCGCACGTAAGAGAAGACTTTCAAATTGGACACTGTCATCAGTCACTGTGTACTGGTAGTCAGAACTTGTGCAACAGACCTAACCTCTTTGAGCTTCTGTTTCATTATCCTGTGGATTATTTGGAGTATTAAATTAGAGTTTCCAGGGACACCTGGCTGGCTCCGTTGGTAGAGCACATGACGTTTGATCTTAGGGTCATGAGCTCAAGCCCCACGTGGGCTGTAGAGATTATTCCAAAAAAAAGGTTTTTTAAATAAATCAGTATATGGAGTTGGATCTTTTTTTCCTTTAGTCTTTTTTCCAACCAACTTTATTGACATTTTATTGCATCATAACATTGTTATGAGTTAAAAACTTTAAAAAATTGCTTTATGAAATAATAAATAAATAAGAGTTTCTATAATACTCCTGAAACTGTCAGGCACAGGTAGATATTCCTTAAACCTTTGGCACTGCATCAGACAACTTAAACAAGACGAGGAAGGAAGAGGAGGAGGAGGAATAAAGAGGAAAAAATATGCTCCTTCCTATCCCTTAAAGACAAGAGAACTTACAATGTTTTAAGTTTTCATGTCACTTTACATACATTATTTTGTGTGCTCACATCAGACACATGAAATAAAGCGAGTATTCTTTTTCTTACTGTAATAGGGAGACACTGAGGCATCATGTTGAGTTAGGGGCAGAGCCAGGTCCAGAACCAGAGTCCCTACCCTGCTTCTCTGATGTCCTTTGCCGGATCCACATTTTTCTTTATTTATTTTAATGTTTATTTACTTTTTTTTTTTGAGAGAGAGAGAGGGAGAGAGAGAGGGAGGGAGATCATGCACAAGAGGGGGAAGGGCAGAGAGAAAGGGGGAGACACAGAATCTGAAGCGGACTCCAGGTTCCGAGCTGTCAGCACAGAGCCTGATGGGTGATTGAACTCACGAATTGTGAGATCATGACCAGAGCCAAAGTCAAACACTCCACCCACTGAGCCACCCAGGAGCCCTGGTCCACATATTTTTAGAACAATTATTTTTTACACACCTACAACCATCTAGTTCAGAAATATCCAACTCCCGTGCCAAAAATCAAGATATAGTTGTCACTGGTGTTGTAATTTGAATAATCTCTTTGGCTATGTGTGTAAAAAAAAGAAAGTTTTATATATCTATAAAAGTAACAGATACTATAATCGTTCTCTAGTCATCAAATTGGGACAATTATATAGAAAATATTTCAGATTATGTTACCTAAAGGATGTAATAATATGGCATATTATATGACGTATCCTTCTGAGCTATACCAGCTATGAAACCAGGCTAGAACAAAATCTGACTTCTTAGTTCTCCTCTGTTAGAGAAAAGATGGTCTCATAAAAGATTATCTCTCCATATTTTGTATCTTGTGACTTCAATAATATCCCACTTGGGGTAGGAAAAGCAAGATCATTCTAGCAAACGTATTATTGTAATAAAGTATAGCAATAAAAGAAGACATAGACCATAGAATAATAGCTGGCTCTCTTCACATTTTCAATAATACAAGTAAGAGTCTGGAGTAATTTATCAATATGTTTAATCTATCAATGGAGGTGCAATTCAAGGTAGACTCATAAAATGTTAGATTTGAAGAAACATTAGGGATTATGACTATAACCATCAACTCCCTCCTCCATTTTTAGATCATGAATCTGAAGATCAGAGAGGTTCAGTTAACCTTGCAAGGTAACATAAACCCAGACCAGAAAGATGGTGGGAAGATTTCAAGATTTGGAATCTGGAATTTGAGTTGTGTCTCTGCCTCATGCCACTAATATCACCTTTCATATGTTATTTAATAATCTAGACATAATCTATAATAATTTATATTTTGCCACTTGGGGGGAAATGTTCAACTGTTTTCTCATAGTTAAATGGTATAATGATGAAAAAACACAAAAATAATTCCTATATCTGAGGTTGTAGTGAGAATTAACCAAAATGCCCTTGTATTAAAAAGCACTTTGTAATCTATAAATTTCCATGCAAATGTTGGTTATTAGTAATAGGACGCTGAGTGTTGGAAAGTTCTTACTGTTTTCTCAAACTGTTGGATTCTCCTGAGAGTTCCAAGATTTTCTTATTCACCATGGTTTCTGGGAAACCTGTCACAGTGTGCGGCATATAGAAGGCAGCCAACAACTATTTGTTAAATTGGTATTTTTGGAAATTATGTAATCTGATTGAAATAGAATATATCTTATTCCATAGTTCACATTACTACATAATTCTCTGATGATTTTTCTTTTTGATCTCAAGGAAAATCTCTGTGTCCCCCAGAACAGGCTTTTCAATTAGGTAGGAGAGAAACAAGACAGTGGACTGAACTGCCTCCTCCCAACCGCACATCACTAAAACTGAGGGGAAAAAAAGGTAAAGTCCAGTTTTACTTATTTTTTTTAATGTCCTTTGGACCACATTCTGAGAAAATGATGTGGCCTGATTTTCTAGTTCACTAGCTTACCCCTTATCTGGTCTTGGATTCTGTTATTCTTCTCATCAATTGAAGTCTCTTTTTTCCCAACATCACATTTGTGTTTTCTAAGGCCTTTGTTTTTTTCTCTCTTATGGACATGGTATCATTCAAATCCCCCTGAACTGTTTAAAAATACATGATAGAACCTATTCTAAAGTCTGGTTCTATTTATTCTATTCACTCTGTTGATAGAGTTAGAAGCTTTTTTATTTGTTGGGGATTTCTCCCCTAGATGTTTAGTGTTGGTTTTATACTTAACCTTTTAATTTGAGCTTTGTCATTAGTTTGTCTGTGATTTATCTTTTTATCAAAATCTCTTCTTGAATATGTCAGAGAGTGGAATATACTGCCACAGGTAAAGTAATTACTATCTTTGGTGCATGACACTCCCCATTACTCTAAGGTGATGGCTGAAGGCCAGGGGACTTCATGCCTGTCTGAGCCAAGACTCCACATTCACAGTTTCTTCTGGAGGATAACAATTTTGTCATTTGCTACTTGGCTACTGCCTGTCTCTTCTTGGAGCTGTTTTTCAACCTAGTACCTTCTCCTGTGTCTTCTTAGTCCCACCTCTGATTAGGGATACATATAGAGGCACTTCTACCTTGCTAGCACTCCTCCCTTGTACGTGTCTTGGGCAATATTTTCCTCCTATATGTTTATCTCAGAACATCTGTTTGGTGTGTCTGGGCTTTCTAATAGCTCTTGGCCTACTAAGGGCACCTCTTCTATTTCTAGCATGGCTATTGGTTAATTTCTTAAATTTCATTTTTAGGCTAGATCCAAAAATTCAAATATTTGAAAATGAGAGTGCCTATAGGAGAGAATAGAGAGAATGGAAGAGAGAAAATACTCAATGCAATAATAAAAAGAAATATTCCAGAAAAAAAAAAAAAACAAAAAAAACCCTCAGACTAAAAGGCAAAAGTGAATTAAAAAATGAATCACACTACACATTACTATAAAAATTTCAGTATATCGGGGCGCCTGGGTGGCTCAGTCGGTTAAGTGTCCGGCTTCGGCTCAGGTCATGATCTCACAGTTTGTGGGTTCAAGCCCCGCATCGGGCTCTGTGCTGACAGATAGCTCAGAGCCTGGAGCCTGGAGCCTGCTTCAGATTCTGTGTCTCCCTCTCTCTCTGACCCTCCCCTGCTTGCGCTGTCTCTCTCTGTCTCTCAAAAATAAATAAAAAACATAAAAAGAATTTAAAAAAAAATTTCAGTATATCAAATGTACAGAGAAAATCCTGATGTCTTGCAAAAAGAGAGAAAAAATAAAAAATGATCATCAACTAAGAAAACAGAATCATATTGACATCAGACTTTTCTTCAGTAACTCTGAACACAAGATGACAGTGAAGCAGACATTTCAAAGGTCAGATACAAATATTTCTAAACTCAACCAAGGTGTAAGAGCAAATAAACACATTATCACACTTGTGAGATCATAGAAAATTCATTACCCACAACTATCATTTAAAGCATTACTGGAGGAGCACCTGGGTAGCTCAGTTGGTTAAGCATCTGACTTCGACTCAGGTCATGATCTCAGAGTTCATGGATCTGAGCCCCAAGGTGGGCTCTGTGCTGACAGCTCAGAGCCTGGAGCCTACTTCAGATTCTGTGTCTCCCTCTCTCTCTACCCTTCCCCCACTCACACTCTGTCTCTCTCTCTCTTTCAAAAATAAACAAACATTAAGAAAAATTGTTAATAAAAAAATAAATAAAGCATTACTGGAGATGTTTTAAATAAAAAAATTAATCCAAGACAGATGTGAGAGCAAAAGCAATGATGATGAGTATAATGAGAGACCTAGACCAACGGAATAGAACTGGAAGTCTAGAAATAAACATATGTATTTATGGTTAACTGATTTTGATAAGGGTACCCAAACAATTCAGTGAGAAAAAAAAAAGTCTTTTCAATGGGGCACTACTAGATAGTGACATGCAAAAGAATGAAATTGGACAACTACCTTACTCAATATACAAAAAATTAACTCAAAACACATAAAGTATCTAAATCATAAAATCATAACATTCTAAAAATAAGTCAGAGGTGTAAATCTTCATTTGGTCTTTGAGTATATTTTCTTAGATATGACATCAAAATCAAACAATAAAATTAAAAGTAATGATAATTTGGACTTCACCAAAATTAAAGCCTTTGAATTCAAAGGATACTATCAAGAAAATGAAAGACAGCACAAAGAATGATTGAAAGTATTTTCAAACCATATATATGATAAGAGATTTGTATCTAAAGAGCTACAACTCAATAGTAAAAAGACATATAACCCAATTTTATAAATGGCTAAAGATCTGAACAATATCTCTAAGGAAGCTATACAAATGCCCAATGAGCACCTGAAACATGGTCAATATCACAAGTCTTTAGAGAAATCCAAATAAAAACCACAATGAGGTATTACTTCACACTCACTAAGGTGACTATAATCAAAAAGACAGACAACAGCAGATATTGGAGATGATGTGGAAAAACTCCCTCATGCATTGCTGGCGAGAACGTATAACAGGGCAGTGGCTTTGGAAAACAATTGGGCAGTTCCTCATAGAGCTATCATATGACCCAGCAAGTCCACTCCTAGGTATATAAACAGGAGAAATGAAAACAAAAAGCTACACAAAAACTTATACAAAATGTGATAGCAGCATAATTCACGATAACCAAAGGTTAAAGCATCCCTATGTTCACCAGCAGATAAACAGATTTAAAATGTATCATATTGAGGAGGGGCCAAGATGGCAGAATAGCATGGACTTTTTTTTTATGCCTCTCATCCCTGAAATGCAGCCAGATCAACACTGAACCATGTTGTACACCTAGAAAACTGATCAGAGGATTAACACAACAACCTGCACAACCTGAACCACAGAGCTTGACAGGTACACAGCATGGAGAGGTAAACCAGGGGAGAGAGAAGCCGCAGAGGTCAGGGAGCTGTATTTGCTTGTGGAGGGAGGATGGAGATGGGGGGGGGGGTAGGGTACAGGGGAGAGTACAGGAAAAGCACCCTCTGAAAGCAGTTGGAGAGAAAGTGGAAAAGTGGAAACAGCTGCAGGGACTTAACAAAAAAGGGAGAAAGGAGAAAGGAGAGGGTTTATATTCCATTAAGACTATAAACAGGGGGCGCACAGAGTCTGAAACTCTGTAGTTCGATACCTAGTGGTGTTCTGGTGGGAATGGCGAATCCCCACGAGCAGAGAGCAAGGTCCAAGGGGTCCACGGGCCATACAGGGAGTGGTGGTTCCCCTGCAGGGAGGACATTTGGTAGAGGTTATGAGGCCACCCCACAGGCAAAGGTCCCAGCAGACCCCGAAGAACAACCACATTCACTGGTGTTGGAACAAGAACATTAAGGGGGAAGCCTGGTGCCCGATGTGTGTTGTGATTCTCCATAAACCCTGAAATGTTGCTGCTACAAGATCACGCAAACTTTTTCTGGGGCAGGCTGACACCACTGCTGTTTAACATAGTGTTGGAAGTCCTAGCATCAGCAATTGACAACAGAATGAAATGAAAAGCATCTAAATTGGCAAAAAAGAAGTCAACTTTTCACTTTTTGCAGATGACATGATACTCTACATGGAAAACCCGAAAGACTCCACCAAAAGACTGCTAGAACTGATACATGAATTCAGCAAAGTCGCAGGGTACAAAATCAATGTACAGAAATCAGTTGTATTTTTGTATACCAATAATGAAGCAACAGAAAGAGAATTAAAGAAACTGATACCATTTACAATTGCACCAAGAACCATAAAATACCTAGGAATAAACCTAACCAAAGATGGAACAGATCTGTATGCTGAAAATTATAGAAAGCTTATGAAGGAAATTGAAGAAGACACAAAGAAATGCAAAAACATTCCCTGCTCATGAATAGGAAGAATAAATATTGTTAAAATGTCAACTCTACCCAAAGCAATCTACAGATTCAATGCAATCCCAATCAAAATTGCACCAGCATTCTTCTCAAAGCTAGAACAAACAATCCTAAAATTTATATGGAACCACAAAAGACCTCAAATAGCCAAAGTAATATTGAAGGAGAAAACCAAAGCGGGAGGCATCACAATCCCAGACTTTTAGCCTCTACTACAAAGCTGTAATCATCAAGACAATATGGTACTGATACAAAAGCAGACACACAGACCAATAGCAGAGAATAGAGAACCCAGAATTGGACACACAAATGTATGGCCAACTAATCTTTGACAAAGCAGCAAAGAGCATCCAATGGAAAAAAGACTGTCTCTTTAGCAAATGCTGCTGCAAGAATTGGACAGCAACATGCAGAAGAATGAAACTAAACCACTTGCTTACACCATACACAAAAATAAACTCAAAACAGATGAAAGACCTAAATGTGAGACAGAGAAACCATCAAAACACTGGAGGAAAAAGCAGGCAACAACCTCTTTGACCTCAGCTGCAGCAATTTCTTGCTTGACACATCTCCAAAGGCAAGGGAATTAAGCAAAAATGAACTACTGGGACCTCATCAAGATAAAAAGCTCCTGCACTATAAAGGAAACAATCAACAAAACTGAAAGACAACTGACAGAATGGGAAAAGATATTTGCAAATGACATATCGGATAAAGGGTTAGTATCCAAAATTTATAAAGAACTTACCAAACTCAACACCTAAAAAACAAATAATCCAGTGAAGAAATGGGAAGAAGACATGAACAGATACTTTTCCAAAGAAGTCATTCAGATGGCCAACAGACACATGAAATGATGCTCAGCATCACTCATCATCAGGGAAATACAAATGAAAGCCACACTGAGATACCACCTCACACTGGTCAGAGTGGCTAACATGAACAAATCAGGAAACTACAGACTCTGGCAAGGATGTGGAGAAATGGGAACCCTCTTGCACTGTTGGTGGGAATGCAAACTGATGCGGCTGCTCTGGAAAACAGTGTGGAGGTTCCTCAAAAAATTAAAAATAAAACTACCCTATGACCCAGCAATAGCACTGCTAGGAATTTACCCAAGGGATACAGGAGGGCTGATGCATAGGGGCACATGTACCCCAATGTTTATAGTAGCACTTTCAACAATAGCCAAATTATGGAAAGAGCCCAAAGGTCCATCAAGTGATGAACAGATAAAGAAGA
>CM053577.1:14917723-14999364 GCA_028646485.1 Cryptoprocta ferox
TGAGTGAAATAAGTCAGTCAGAGAAGGACAGATATCATATGTTTCACTCATATGTGGATCTTGAGAAACTTCACAGAAGACCATGGGGGAAGGGAAGGGGAAAAAATAGTTACAAACAGAGAGGGAAGGAAGCAAACCACAACAGACTCTTAAAAACAGAGAACAAACTGAGGGTGGATGGGGGGATGAGGTAGAGGGGAAAATGGGTGATGGGCATTGAGGAGGGCACTTGTTGGGATGAGCACTGGGAGTTGTATGTAAGCCAATTTGACAATTAATTATATTTTTAAAATAAAACAAAATAAAATAAAATAAAATGTGTCATATTATCCATGCAATTGAATAATATTTGGCCATAAAAAGGAATGAAGTACTTATGCATGTTACAACACAGATGAACCTTAAAAACGTTATGCTAAGTGAAAGAAGCCAGTTATAAAAGACCACGCATTATAAGATCCCATTTATATGAAACATCCAGAATAGGCAAATATATAAAGACAAAAAGTAGATTAGTAGTGGCTTAGGAGGACAGGAGAGTGGAAGGGAGAGAGGGAATGGGGTTTCTTTCAGAGGAAACAAAAATATTCCAAAATTAGACTGTGGTGTTGGTTGTATATACTGTGAATATGCTGAAAAGATTGAAAAATGCATTTTAAACGGGAAAATTGGTAAACTGTATATTATATGAATTTTTTCTCAATAATGCTGTTTTTTAAGTAACTAGCTACTTTACAGATAGTGTTATGAGCATCAGTATATGTTGAAAAGGATAACAATAAGCTGTGAAGGAGGGAAAGCCAAAGGTGTGCCACTAAAGCAGTATTCAGGGGAAAAGTCAGTGCCTTACATGTATTCATTAGAAAACCAAAAAGCCGAAAGAAAGAAAGAAAGAAAGAAAGAAAGAAAGAAAGAAAGAAAGGGAGACAGAGGCAGGGAGGGAAGGAGGGAAGGAGGAAGGAAGAAAGGAAAGAAAGAATAAAGGAAGGAAGGAAGAGGAAGAAAGAGGGATGGAGGGGGCAGGAAGAGGGAGAGAAAGAAAGAAAACCAAAAAGACTAAAAATAAATTAGGTAAACCTTCAATTCAAGAAATTAAAGAACAATTGGGGCACCTGGGTGGCTCAGTCGGTTAAGCGTCTGACTTCAGCTCAGGTCATGATCTCACGGTTCATGGGTTTGAGCCCTGCAGCAGGCTCTGCGCTGACAGCTCAGAGCCTGGAGCCTGCATCGGATTCTGTGTCTCCACCTCTCTGCCCCTCCCCTGCTCGTGGGCGCGTGCATGCGCGCGCATGCGTGCGCGCTCCCTCGCTCGCTCTCTCAAAAATAAACATTAAAAAAAATTTTTTAAAGGAAATTAAAGAACAACAAAATACCCTCCCAAAAAAGACAGAGGAAAGGAATGAATACATAGAAATGCAGAAATCAATAAATCAACAAATAAAACTACAGGGTTAATTTTTAAATTGCTAGTCAGTAATACGTAGAGCTTTTCTTTCTTTTCTTTGAAAAGGACAGTGAGATAGGCATAATGATATGAGGAAGTGCTCTCCATAGATGACTTGCTTATTTTCTATACTCTCACTGCGACGCTCTCCCCAAAGCACCTCCTCATACAACGCACCCCTCCCCCAACCCTGCAAAATCAGCATCCATGGGCTTCCGCTGCCATCTCCAGTGATGCTCGCGGAAACCCTCAGCCAGTGTGAAAGTTCTCCGACATCACACTATCCTGAAGGTTGTGAAAGTGTACCGCCAAGCGGGGAGCGCAAAGACAGTCGGTGGGATGGCAGGGACCATTGATGAGCCCTCACTTTGAGACACCTCTGCTCAAGTTCTGAGGGCGGAACAACAGATGTCAAGGTGATCTCTGGTGTTGGCGTGGTGCTGAGTTCCACAAAAGAATCTTACAAAAAGCACATCAACGATCACATAAAACCCATCAAAGACAAACTCAAGGAAACAAAGCCACACAGAGTACAACCTTTAGGAGCAGAGCTACAACAGGTAGTGCCTACCTGTGCCAGACACCGTTTTAAGTTCTTTGCATGTATTAACTCATTTAATCGTCACAATATGGCAATATAAATACTATGATTAATTCCGTTTTACAATTAAGAATCTGGGGCAGAGCTTTTCGTTTACTTGCACTAAGTCACAATGCTAGCAAATGATAGAGCCAGGACTCGAATAAAAGCCTCTGGCTCTAGAATCAATGCTCTGAGCCACTCTAAATAACCCCAGTGATTTAAAAAGCAACAACAGATATGAATCCAAATGGTAGTAGAACACTTTACCTCAATAAATAATTTTATTCATGGAGAGTTTTAAAAAAGAAAAATATCAGGGCACCTGGGTGGCTCAGCCAGTTATGCATCCAACTTCGGCTCAGGTCATGGTATCATGGCTGGTGGGTTCAAGCCCCATGTCGGGCTCTCGGAGCGTGCTTCAGATTCTGTCTCCATCTCTCTCTACCTCTCCCCTGCTCCTGTACTCTCTCTCTCTCTCTCTCTCTCTCTCTGTCTTTCAAATACAAATAAAAACATTTAAAAAAAAGAAAAATATCAACAAATTTGGACAATAAAATGTTATCATAACTGTCTATTGCTTTCCTCATCCACAGGAAATCAAGATTTAGACAATGAATTGATAACACGTTGAGTTCTATACATAAGTAATTTGAATCTATACTTGTTTGTAATAGAGGCTTTTAAAAAATTCATGTAGGTTATCCAAAATAAAACATTAATTTCTAAACGTGGAATATAAAATGTAGTAAATGTAGATATTTTGAAAAGTAAGGGCAGACTAGGTAAAAATTGGTATCAAGAAAAGTGAAACATTGTAACATGGTTAAACTTCAAAAAAAATGAAGGATCAACTCTGATATATGAATAAATAAAATTAAATATACCAGTCATTACATAACAAATTAGAAAGTGATTCAAATTCTATCTCCTAAGAAAAGCACTGGGTCTGAAGAGTGTTACAGACAAATTTCTCAAAATTCTCAAGTAATGAGTCCTATAAATATAAACTAACCAACAACGGGCAGGAAACTATAGCATATGAAGGCTTGTCACCTGCTTTCATAAATAAAGTTTTATCAATACACAGACACATGCAGTCATTTAGCACATAGTCTGTGGCTGCTTTACTGCTATAAAGGCAGAAGCTTGAAATACTTGTCATGTGACTCTTTCTAGAAAACCTTTACCTAGAGGAAGGGAATCCAATGGTCAATAAACATATGTGGTGGCCATGAAAATGCACCACTCAGATCTGCTGTGGGGGACATAATTGACAGACATCCTGGCTGCTGTGGCCAAATCCATTGCTGTGTTCATACTGAGGCCATGATTCTCTTGAGTCGCTTCAAACCAGTGACTAAGCACGGCAGGGCTGCTGGGCACAGATTTCCTGCAAGGCACAGGCACAAGAGTCCTCTGACAGGTGACTAGCTCAAAGGCTCCAGATCAGCTTGGGTGAGGTGTGCTTAGAACCACACTGTAGTCTAAGAGTCTGCCTACCCCCCCTTCCTTCCCTCTCCTTCGCCCTCCTCCTCCACCTCTCTTTTTTGTGCGCTTAGATCCACATGGTGGTCGGACAACCGCATCATTTGCTCTCTCCTCTTTCCTCCTCACAAGCATTTTCCCTAATAAACCTCTTCACATCTAATCTAGTCTTGGTTTCTGCTTCTCAGAGGACCTGAACTAGCATAACATGTAAAAATGCCTACCTCTGATTATTCCTGCATCAGGGAAATGCAAAATAAAACAACCACACACTACTTTTCACTCGCTCAGGTTAGCAAAATTTTCTAAATTAGATCCTAGCAATTGTTGGTGACTGTGGAGAAATGGATTTTCTCATACTCTTCTGGAAGTAAACTGGTTCAGCCACGTAAGAAAGCAACTTGAGGAGTGAGTGCACGTGTTAACCCAGCCATTCTGCATCTCCATAACCGTCCTAGAGAAATACTGGAAATATTTACAATAAGGATGCATAAGGTGTTTCACTGAAATATTGTCAGTAATCATGAAAAACTGGGAATATCCAATGGTATGACTATTTAAGTTATGAAATCTCTATGTAATGAAATACCTTGCAGGATACCATGGGAAGAAGATAGATCTACATGTTTTGAGAGATCTACAGGACATCCTATTAAGTGATAAAAGTAAGATGAAGAGTAATACATTGTACGTAATACCATTTATGTTTACAATACACTAAAAAATATCCCTCTCTTTCTCTTTCTCTACCCGCCCCCACACACATATTTACAAACTGGTACCGATAATCATATTTAGGTAGAGGAATAGAACGAGGGGTGGTAAAGGAAATTTTACTTTACAAATAATATTCACAAGGAGATTTTCATGGAAAAAATATAGGGTTTTTTTTTAATTCAAGTGTGATGGGCATTGAGGAGGGCACTTGTTGGGATGAGCATTGGGTGTGGCATGTAAGCGATGAACCACAAGAATCTACCCCCAAAACCAAGAGCACACTGTACACACTGTATGTTAGCCAACTTGACGATAAATTATATTATTAAATAAATAAATAAATAAATAAAGTGATAGCAATGTTTCTTTCTCTCTATGGGGTGCTGGGCAATACCTGAGGCTCTATAAACACTGCGTGTAATGGCGTATATTACATATGCAGGATCTATCAACTCCTCCAAAGATCAAGGTTGCAAAGAAATCCCATTATCTAGGAGTTCTGTGTCTACTAACTCAACAGAAAAACACTGCATGGTTATCAGAGAAGAATCCATAGAACACGTACTTCCAGCAAACTCTATAAAAGAGAGCCCTCATTCAAGATAAGCAGATAGGTGGATACATAGATAAAAGATAGATAAGAAGAAACACATATATTCATCATTATCTAGATAAATAAAAATATACATTACACTATTGTTTGTAATGTGTAGTCCTTGTGACCCAGACTAAGCATCCGATAGAAAAACCTGACAGGTCAGGAGCTGTAAGAACTACTGGCTGTCATTCTTTGAATGTAGTAAATGCTTCTGTCCTTGAGACTCATAACTAGATAAAGCATTTTATGAAGAATAAGTCTGGAACCACAGAATATTACCCAGATGGTATGGTGGTTCTTTTTCTACTTACGCAGGCTTACTTTCATGAGACTCATTTACTGAAGATGAGATCATCTATTTATCTGCCCGCAGTTCTCCATCTGCCCTTATTATCCCTCCAGTGAAACCTTTTAATACTACATGAGCGGGACATCAATTCCTAATGGCAGCAAGAGCACATATTTTGGCTTCCTCTGTAAAAACATCAATAACTCAATAGTTAACTTCTTGTCACCCTTAGCACTCTCTTCCATATTAGGCCACAGAGTAAACTGTGGAACAGGATTGAAAATCATGTAAGCAAAAATGTTTTCTTAGTGGTTGGGGTGTTATGATTGTTGATAGCAAACTCCGAGATCCCCGGTTGTTATGAATCAATCTGAATCCCAGGAGTTGGAGACTTCAGGGTTCTGTAGGAGCCTTGTAAGGTCTATAAAGACTAGTGGGTCGCTGCAAGCTGGCAGTGACTTCTAGGAGTGATGTTGGCTCATAATCTTGTCCCTTTACCCACTTCTGCCCTGCCTACAGTCAGAATATGCCTGTACCACTGGAATCCGTAAGTGCAGTGTCCTTAGCCTAAAGTCAACTACGGTATAGAGAAAGAATATCAGCAGAAAGATATGCTCACCCAGGGCACCCTGTACCATGGCAAGGTTCACTTGTGCCTCCTAGCATTTTGTCCTATTCTAACTGTACCTTTGGATTCCTGTCCCTACCAGGGGTATGACTGCCCCTACCAGCAAGACTTGGTATTCCTCCTTCAACTTGTGCAAACTCAATTTTATTATTGTTTATGCATCAGGTTAGTCTATTTTATTTATAACATAATGACCAACATCTGTTGAGCCCCTACCATAGACCAGGCACATTCCACCAGTGTTCTTACATAATCCTCACAACCACCCCAAAAGACAGGCATTACTTTTGGTCCCACTTTACTGCTGAGGATAAGAAAGATACTTTACCCAGGGGCACCTGGATGGCTAAGTCAGTTAAGCATTTGACTCTTGGTTTCGGCTCAGGTCATGATTTCATGGTTTCGTGAGTTCAAGCCCTACTTTGGGCTCCATGCGGACAGTGTGGAGCCTACTTGGGATTCTCTGTATCCCTCTCTATCTCTGCTCCTCCCCAATTCACACTGTCTCTGTCTCTCTCAAAATAAATAAATAAACTTGAAAAAAAAAAAAGAAAAGAAAAAAAGATACTTTACCCAAGAACACACAGCTTGAAAGTGGTGAATCAGAACTCAGAGCTGGATCTCTCTGATTTCAAAGTCCAAGCCCTTAACCACTATATAATAGGGTCCCCAAATGTGTTAGCACCCCAGGCTGGTCATCAAATAACATTTAAGATTGTTTCTGACAGATCCAATTTAATGGAGACTACAGAACATTTTTTTTTTATTTTTAATGTTTGTTTATTCTTGAGAAAGAGAGACAGAGACAGAGTGCAAACAGGGGAGGGGCAGGGAGAGAGGGAGACACAGAATCTCAAACAGGTTCTAGGCTCTGAGCTGCCAGCACAGAGCCCGATGCAGGGCTCAAACTCGCAAACTGTGAGACCATGACCTGAGCCAAAGTCGGATGCTTAACCAGCTGAGCCACCCAGGCGCCCCTGAGACTATAGAATATTTTAAATTAGTATACATTCATGCATACATTTATTCACTCCAGAAACATTTATTGGAGGTCTGCTCTGTCTCATGACAGATGCAGCAAAGATTCAAGTATCAGGAAGATATTATATCTCAAGTGTTCACAGTCTGGCAGAGGAGACAGACACACATACCATAATCCAGTGAGACAGAAGCAAAGCAATGGAAATACACCCCCAAGTTCCCTCTGCTCTACAGATTTTCCTTGTGTCTCAGCCTTTACTGGATTATCTATTTTTTGATAACTTTTATAACTACATTTTTGCATCTCACAAAGAATTTTTATATTTTCTCTCCTTCACCTAAAATTATCAGATTTGTTAAGGAACCAACAACTTACGAATGCTTTGCCAAAATTTTATACTTTTATTTGTTCTTAAATTGTTTATGATTTCTTTACATAATGCTAAGATTAATTTAAGTCTCCCAAAGATTATTATCTTAAAAAAACTGTTCTGGGAGACAATATTTGCAAAAGACCTATCTGATGAAGGACTGTTACCCAAAATAAACAAAGAACTCTTAAAAGTGAACAATAAGAAAATGAACAACCCAGTTTAAAAATGGGCAGGGGCGCCTGGGTGGCTCAGTGGGTGAAGGGTCTGACTTTAGCTCAGGTCATGATCTCATGATCCTGACTTTGAGCCCCACGTCAGGCTCTGTGCTGACAGCTCAGAGCCTGGAGCCTGCTTCGGATTCTGTGTCTCTTTCTCTCTCTGCCCCTTCCCCACTCGTGCTCTGTCTCTCTCTTCCTCGAAAATAAACATTAAAAATTAAAAATGGGCAAAAGATCTGAACAGACACCTCACCAAAAAAGATATACAGATGGCAAATAAATATATGAAAAGATGCTCCACGTAACATTTCATTAGGGAATTGTAAATCAAAACAACAATAAGATACCACCACCTACCTATGAGGGTCACCAAAATCTGGAATACTAACAACATTAAATGCTGGCAAGACGCTGGCAAGGATGTGGAGTAGGAGGAACTCTCATTCATTGCTGGCTGAGATGCAAAATGGCACAGCTCCTTTGGAAGACAGATCGGCAGTTTCTTACAAAACTAAATCTGCTCTCACCGTTTCAGCGCGCAACCATGATTCTTAGTATTTGCCCAAAGGAGTTGAAAACATGTCCCATGAAAACCTGCACACAGATGTTTATAGCACCATTATTCATAACTGCCCAAACTTGGAGCAACCAAGATGTTCTATGAGTAGGTGAATGAATGAATTAACTGTGTTAATCCAGACAAGGGAATATTATTCAGTGCTAAAGAGAAATGAGCCCACCAAGGCATCCAAAGACATGGAAGAATCTTAAATGTGTATTTCTAAGTGAAAAAAGCCAATCTGAAAAGGCTACATACTGTATGATTCCGACTATGTGACATTCTGGAAGGAGCAAACCTATGGAGAGAGTTAAAAAAAAAAAAATCATGGGGCGCCTGGGTGGCTTAATTGGTTACGCATCCGACTTTGGTTCAGGTCATGATCTCACGGTTTGTGGGTTCGAGCCCCGCATCGGACTCTATGCTGACAGCTAGCTTAGAGCCTGGAGCCTGTCTTCGGATTCTGTGTCTCCCTCTCTCTCTCTCTCTGACCCTCCCCTGCTCATGCTGTCTCTCTCTCTCTGTCTCAAAAATAAATAAAACATTAAAAAAAAAAAAAAAGATCAATGGTTCTCAGGGGTTGAGGGGAGGGAGGGATGAATAGGTGGCCCACAGAAGATTTGTAGGGCAATGAAACTACACTGTATGCTACTATAATGATAGGTACGTGTCATTATGCATTTGTCAAAACTTCACAGAATGCACGAAAGCAAGAGAGAACCCTGATGTCAGCTATAGACTTTGGGCGATAATGGTATGTCAAGGTAGGTTCATTGATTGTAACAAATGTACCACTCTGGAGCGAGATTTTGATAGCAGGGGAGGCTAGAGGTTGGGTGGAGGGGAGGAGAGAGTATGTGAGAAATCTCTATACCTTTCACGCAGTTTTGCTGTGAACCTCAAACTTCTCTAAAACGTAAAGTCTACTTAAAAAAAAACAACTCTTCATTCAAAATCAATTTTGTTTTGTTTATTCTATCCTAGTCATGGATGAAATGTAGTTTTCCCGTAAGGATTTATAATCCTCTCCAATGTCCAAACAACTCAATTCATTTCTGCTAAATGCAATGAATAAAAGCAGCTCCAGAAAGGGAATCTGAATCATAGAGATGAGTAGTGTTCAGTGCGTGTGCGTGAGTCGATCCATGTAGCAAGATTAAGTCACATGTCCCATCTATTAGGCAGCCACAGGGCAAACAGGCTCTTGTCCCTTCAAATACAATAACGTCCAATATTATTTAGTCAACCTCTTAGAACTCTCTGGAAATGGCCGAGTCCTTCCTCTACTCTTCTTACTAACCACATGTTTTGGAAAAATACCATTAGGGTGCAACTGGCACTGACATTTTCCAAATAAAACATTTATTTCTGAAAATATAAATTGTCTTATTTTTCTGTTGTAAGCACTGGCTTTGTTGGCAAATGAAAACATGAGTTGCAATTATTGTAGCAAGGCAGTTGGAGTGCCTGTGGGTTTTTTTTCCGTATTTCCACAGGCTGGCGGCCACGGCGATGGCTTTCCCATCGAGCAGAAGTCCTGGCGACTCCCCAGGTGCCTCCGATCGACTTCTTAGCAACAGGACATGGGCCCATGATGCAGATGTGCTACTTTAAGTTCCTTGAAAACTCATCTCTTTCTCCACAGCTGTCCCATTTGCCATTGAGATTATAGTATTTCTGCTGTGTTTCTATTACCACAGGTTTGATAAACATTTATGTTTCACAATATTGTCCTCTGTGTATCACAGAGGGTGTCTCAATCATCCATTGCTACATCACAAACCACTCCCCAAAAATCAGTGGCTTAAAACAATACTAATTTATTATTTCTCATGACTCTATGGGTTGTCTGGACAGTCCTTCCATTCATTACTGGCATCCCCCATGTAGTTGCATTCAGCTGAAAAACTGGCTCAGGGATGGGCTCAACCAGAACACTGGGATGGTTATGCCTCTCTCTCTCTATGTGATCTTAGGATCTCTCTCCAAACAGACCAGCCAGATCTGGTCTTCCTTGCACAGTGTCTGTGCGGTGAGAGGGCAAGCCCTAGGGTGCAAGTGCTCATCAAACCTCTCACATCACACCTGCTGATGTCCCATTGTCCAAAGCAAGTCATATGGCCAAGCCCAGAGTCCCTGTGAAGTGGGGAAGGATTGTACAAGGGTGTCAATACTGGGAGGTGTGATTCATTGGCAGCCATCCACATAACAGTCTCCCCAAAAGGGGGAAAAAATAACTATCTGACTGAAGTGATTTCGTTTAAGAACAAAGGTAGTAAATATGAAAACATAATGGTTGGGTACATAGGGTCTAACTTCAATAACAACTAATATATAAGTTGACAGTTATGATATGCCAGACATTTGGACTAAACATTTCATATTTATTATTCCACGTTAACCCTCGTACCAACGATACAAGATGGGTCCCCTTAGAAATCCTCATGTTATAGATGACAGAACCAATCCCCAGATATGGGAGCACACGGTAGAACGTAGAGTTCGGGTGAAAGTCCAGTGAATACAACTTCAAAGTTCATGCTCTTAATCCCCAGGTTATCATACTTCCAAACAAATGGTATAGAGGTCCCCACTGTAGTGACAGTGGCGGGTCTTTAAAAATTAACCTTTAACATTACATTGAAGCCAATCATCCTAATTCGCTGAACAGACTTCTTTTCTCCTTGTCCAATTCACCTAGATTTCCCTTAGACCGTTTCTTCAGCTTTAAAAAGAGGCTAATAACAGTACCTGCCAGGGTGCCTGGGTGGCTCAGTCGGTTGAGCATCCGACTTTGGCTCAGGTCATGATCTCACAGTTCATGGGTTCGAGCCCCGCACTGGGCTCTGTGCTGACAGCTAGCTCAGAGCCTGGAGGCCGTCTTTGGATTCTGTGTCTCCCTCTCTCTCTGACCCTTTCCTGCTCATGCTGTCTCTCTCTCTCTCTCTCAAAAATGAATAAAACATTTAAAAAAAAATTTAAAAATAACAGTGTCTGCCTCAAGAGTTTAGGAGAAGATTAAATTAGATAAAGCTTACGAGGAGCTCAACTGCAGTCTCTGGTACAAAAATAAATGGTAACTATTATTATTTAGGATTAAGTGCTTTTCAGAACTTCTTTGGAAGCTGCCTTTTCCTTGTCGGTTATATATTCTGTGAGAAGCATCATAGGGACTTCTGCCAGTGGAGGAACTTTCTAAGGACAATCAGCAGAACCATGGAGACTATATGTTACCCTACTTATAAGAAATAGTCAAGGAAAAGTTTTAAAGAAGCCACTTGACTTGGCCAGGAAAAAATAAAAAAGGCAATGTAGTTCTCAAAAATATGTGAACCGTGTTTCCCAAAGTCGTATATTATATAGCCCGTCTGTTTGTATGTCAGCTCAACCTCTGTGCTGAGGGTAATAAAATCAAACTGCATGGATGAAGAATCACATTGAAATGTGTTCTTTTAAATCTAATGTTTTACTTAATTTTATGTATTCTTGCTAAAAGAAGAAAAATTCAAACACAAACATTAAGGGTCTAATGAGTCTTTAAAAGGGGCATAAACACTTTGTAGATGTTTTTTCATGTATTTATTCATGTAGCATTCCTCACATTGCAACAACGGTGAACAACTAAAGTTCCACATGGACGACAGGCCATTGTGTTAAGCTTACAAAATGGAAAATATTTTATCATTACTTACGAACTCTTCCTGTCCCTTTAAATACTACCACAAGCAAAAGGAAACCATGAAAAGATCTGAAACCAAAATAAAGCCCACAAGATAATCTTCACAATTCCCTGTTGCAGATATCAGGCTCCGCTAAAGAGCTGAGGATGGTTTAGGAAACTAAGTATCCATTCATACGTCTCCTTTTCTAAAACATGAAAATTTCAGTCTTCTTGATGAAGCCTGTTTTGAGTACTTTTTTCCACTTTCAGTCACCTGGAACAAGTAATGAAAGCAGTAGGGACATTGTGGTACAGGAGGAAAAGCAAAAGCTGACTCTGCCAGAAGTGAGTCTGAATCCCACATTCTTCCACCTGTTCGTTTCATGACCAGGAGTGAGTCCCTTTTAATCACTAACCTTTTCTCCCCTCATCTGTAAAAAATGAGAATCCTAATTCTTCCTTTAATAATTCATCTGAAGGAGGTGCCTGGATGGCTCAGTTGGTTAGTTGGTTAAGCGTCTGACTTCGGTTCAGGTCATGATCTTGCAGTTTGTGAGTTCAAGTCCCACGTCGGTCTCTGTGCTGACAGCTCGGAGCCTGGAGTCTGCTTCGGATTCTGTGTCTCCCTTTCTTTCTACCCCTTGCCCGCTCACATTCTGTCTCTCTCAAAAGTAAACATTAAAAATTAAAAAAAAAAAAAAAGAATTCATCTGAGGATGGGAAGCCTGCATAGCTCAGTCAGTTAAGCATCTGGCTTCCATTCAGATCATGATCTTGTGGTTCGTGAGTTTGAGCCCCGCTTCAGGCTCTGTCACGGAGCCTGGAGCCTGCTTCAGGTTCTGTGTCTCCCTCTCTTTCTCTGCCCCTCCCCCACTATGCTCTGTCTCTCTCTCTCTCAAAAATAAATACACATAAAAAAAGAATTAATGTGAGGATTAGATGAGTTATTGTAGATGAAAATGCTTGGTACACCATTTGGCACAGAATAGGCATTTGTTAAATGTTTATTTTGTTCTGCTTTCTCAGTAGGCTTTCTTTCTTAACACCAATTACCTTCAAACCTACAGTAAATTAGAAGAAAAGTCCCTATAAGAAGCCGTAGTCATTGGCAAATATAAGCTTTCACCTAAAAGTGCTACATTAAGGGATTAAATTCTTTGCAAACCTCAACAGCTAAATTAACAATCGCCTTCCAAACATGGGGCAGGTGAACTAATCATACAGTTCACATTCAATACATACCATCATGCTTTGAGAATGAATCATTAGATTTTACGCCTATGTACATAACTAGGAACTTAATTGAAGCCAGCTAATTTTTTTAGGAGTACAACAGTTGATGCACAAGTGCGTTTGCTGGCAAGATGGCCTCATGGGCTTAATCCATCCTCTACAAAAAAAATCACAAGATCCCAATTATTCACTCTCTCAATTCTTCCAGGTGCAGTCAGTTAGGTCATTAGCACACAAGAGCTACTCCAATGCTCTCTGGAAGGAGGGACAGCTGTCGGAAGGACTGGAACCCATTCTCCCGATTCTTTGGCCACTGCACACTGTGTCACATCACTGAGTCCCTCTCTGAGCAGCCTTAAATCCTTTGTTAATTTAGGGGCAGGAGAGGGAACAATATAGTAGAGTGGATCTCGTGGATGGGCACTCAACATCCACTTCTCCCTTCTTGTAGTATTTTTTTTTTTTTCAAATCGCCAGTTGCCATCCATTAGTTGGTCATGAAATCAACCTACGGAGTCAAGACTGGCATTTCTTCATGAAGTGGAATAGCATACAGGAGTACAGAATGGCATAGCAGAGACTAGAATAGAATCTGTCAGGGCATCCCATTGCCTTGTGAATCTTGTATTTCAGGTAGACATGACAGTGACTGTGTGTGTGTGTATGTGTGTATGTGTGTGTGTGTTGAATTTTAGAGTAAAGTATATCATAAAGTTTGAAAAACAGTGTTCCAGTATGCCTTTCTGTACCTCTGACATTGGTAAGCTAAATACGATGTTTCCCACAATCCCTTCAGAAAAGATTCCAGGTGTGATTTGAGTTTTGCCAGTTGGATGCCCTAAGTCACACCTCTACTGCTGCAGCTATTTCTGTTGGCAAGCATGTGGTGGACACTTTTGGTGTTCTCTGGCATCATTAGTAGAAGACCCAGCAGACAGTCACAAGGTGCATGGATTCTGAGAGATAAGGCACAAGGCATCCATTTCCTTCTGGCCTAGGTGCAGCAGGAAAGGAGGCACCATAAAGGTGGTAGCTTCCAGATCTTGGTAGGATTGATGAGATTCTGGATCTTCTGGCTTTCTGACTACAGAAGTAGAGCAGCTCTTGGTGGTTTCGTTCTGTGGTGTGCCTTTGGGAATTGCTATGGAAAATTTAACCTCAAGTCTATTCTTCAGCCCTCACATGATTCTGCAAGCCACTTAATACCCTCTAGCAAATCCTTTCTTGGCTTAGCTACTTGGAGTAGTGTCTATTCTGTACTCTACACTGTTAAAACTAAGAGGAAATGGAAATATAGAATAAAATCATTTGATACTGAACACTATACTGGAACCTAGTTATGAATCTATAGAGAATTCTAAAAAGAAGGAGAAAACCAAGTAATTTAAGTCATTTGATATTTGGGGGCTTTTTTGTTGTTGTTCTGGGCTTTGTGGGTCCTATACCACCAAGTGATCAATAAACACGTATTCATGGATAAAACTACGTAATGGAAAACATCAAATGCCTTCATAGTTTCATAATTAGTTACAAGAAGAATGAATGAATCTGTCGGACCCCTAAAAATGGCCCCTAAAAAATGGTCCTGAAAAGACCCTGAGATAGGAATTTGGAGGCAGAGGGTTTGTTGAATTGCACATTTAGAACAAAACCTGTAAAAAAGTAAGAAAGCAGACTGGGCAGAGGAAGCAGTTGAAGTATGATGCACTTGCAACAGAGAACTTGGCTGGTCTTAAGGGCTGGTGTAGTTCTGAATATGACATGACCCTTCAGAGTGGTCTTGAATTGAGGAAAGAAGGCCAGGTCTTTGTACTCCCACACTGACAGTCACTAGATACAAACTGCTTTTGGGAAAAGTCTGTGACCCAGAATGAGGTCACTCCCTCCAGCCAAGGGCAAGTCCTTGCAAGGAACTCAGCTATGGATTGTCAAGAGCCAACAGCCCTGGATGGCTGAAGGAGTGCTTCAGTCCGAAAAGGGAGGTGGGGGGGGGGGACCTGGGTGGCGAATCACAGCATCTGCTCAGCACTCAGAGAAGTCTGAGTGAGTAAGAGATAATGGGGTATGTTACTGTGATGTTAATGTGGAAGGAAAGAATAGATAGATAAGGGAGAAGACAGGAGGTAAAGCAGATAGGGCTTTGTGATTTATCTGATATGGGAGGAGGAAGAGGAACAAGTCAGAGTTCCCTCCCTAAACCCAGCCTTGGACATTTGAGCAGATGTCAGGCCATTGGCTGAGGCAGGGAGCCCAGGAGAGAAGGCTATTCGCGAGAAGATGATGGAGGCAGAAGTTATAAATTCAACATTGCAAAAAAAATAAACTAATTAAAATAAATTTAAAAATGGGGCACCTGGGTGGCTCAGTTAGCTGAACATCTGACTCTTGATTTCAGCTCAGGTCATGATCCCAGGGTCGTGGGATCAAGCCCTGCATCTGGCTCCTCACTGAGCACAGAGCCTACTTAAGATCTCCCCTCTCGCTCTCTTTCTCTCTCTCCCCCCCCCACCCCTCTCATCCACTCTTGCTCTTTCTCTATAAATAAATAAATAAATAAATAAATAAATAAATAAATAAAATTCAACATTGCATATGTTGAGTTTAAGATTCCTATAGGATATAACAACATTCATTAAGCACTTGCGATATCCGTGTTCTAAGCCGCACACCTTATATACATTGACTCATTGAATCTTTATATAAAGACTCCGTGAGGAAACTAGTCTGGTTATTCCTATTTTAATCCTGAAGCACATGGGTTTTCAAAGTGGTTAATCAAATAGCCCAAGTCACTCAGCAGAGCTTATATTTGAACCCAAGTCTATTTTGCTCCATCTCTACAGGTGTCCTCTCCACACCATCCTACACCAGTGAGATCAAGACAGGAATCTGATCTAGAGAGATAATGGTTGGCATCATCGTTGCCTAGATGGTAATTAAAGCCACAAGAATAGATGGAACTAGTTAGCAATATTTACAATAACGAGGTTATTCACTAACAATAGCATTACTAAATGCTCTACATTATTTAATCCTTACAGTATTCTTGCAAGATGGGGCATAATTTCCTCCATCTTCTCCAGTTCCACAAACTGAGTGGTTTAAACAACATAAACATACTGTCTCACAGTTCTGGAGGCCAGACGTCTGAGACACCAGCTGAAGCAGTAGAAACAGAGACAGAGGGAAGTTGAGTCTTCATGATCAAAGGAAACCAGCAAGCACGGGACCCACAAGAGAACCCAGCCGTGAGAGCCGCCCTGTGCCCTGCATCTGGCACTCCAGTTGTTGGACTGCCAACCACATTCTGGTTTCTGTGCTATATAACTGTTCCTGACTCCCGACTGTGAGGTCAAGATTCCCACCCACACTCCTATCCACACCTACCTCTACATTAACCTCTCATTTCACTTTTGTTTCCTATAACCTTAAAATAATCTGACTCAAGCACCCAGAGAGGCCGATGATGACAGTGTAGAACCTGCTTGAGATTCTCTCTTTCCCTCTCTCTTCTCCTCCCCCACTCATGCTTGCTCTCTGTCTCTCTAAATGAATAAATTAACTTTTTTAATTGTTTTAATGTTTATTTTTGAGAGAGAGAGACAGAGCATGAGCGGGGGAGGAGCAGAGAGAGAGGGAGACACAGAATCCGAAGCAGGCTCCAGGCTCTGAGCAGTCAGCACAGAGCCCGATGCAGGATTTGAACCCACGAACCGTGAGATCATGACCTGAGCCAGAGTCGGATGCTTAACCAACTTAGCCACCCAGGCGCCCCATAATTTAAAAAAAAAAAAAAAACTAACAGAGGTTTGCTAATAAAAATGTGAGAACTGGGTGAGTGGAGAAGGAAGCCAGGGTGCCACAAAAGATGGTGTGAAGAGGAGGTGAGACCAGAAAGACAGAGGGAAATAAGGCCCTAAGGAGAAGTTGTTGGGGAGCAGAGGGACTGATTTAAGACAAACATATTTAAATGCTGAGGGGAAAAAAGCCACAAAGGAAAGTGAAGTTGAAACCACTTTCTAGACAAGGAAAACTGATGGGATGAAGTTAGTGAGGATGCAAGCGACCAGCTGGAGGAAATAACCAGAGGCAGGAAAAGGGAAGGAGGCCACGACTCATGTACACACATTATCAGGCTATTTTAGGATCTGATATTGAAGATATTTCCTGTAATGGCTTCTATTTTGTGGGTGAAAGAGGAGACAAGATTATCTGCTGACAGTGAAGAAAGAAGACAGGTTAAGAGCCTTGAGGAAGAAAAGAATATTTGCAACAGTCATTTTGGAAAATGGCCGCAAGCTCTAACTGGAGGACTGAGAAGGATTACCAGTTAGCCCAGACGGCTCAGGTGAGACCAGGGGCCTGAATTTGGCAGGTCACCCATGATTTCCTCCAGTCTCACCCAACGGGTCAGGAAAAGCCGCAAAAACACTGTTAGTTGGGACTAATTCAACTCTGAGGGATGAGGGGCAAGGACACAAGGAATTGAAGGTGTTGGGAAAAGAATGGCTGAAGAAAGGAACCAGAGTATCTAGGCTGACCCCAGATGGCAAAGCTGGTAGGGAGAAAATATGAGAACCAAGGAAACCCAAAGAGCACCCGTGTGGGGGTAAGAGATGGAGGTCTGCAATGGTAAGAGTTTATGGAGATTGTAAGATTTTAGAGGTGGAGAAGCGGCAGGTGATTAGAAGATCCTAAATCTGAGCACGGGTCATACATGTGTGCTGTGTGCCTGTCCAGCTCTCCTTCTGTCATTACGTGTGGTTCTGATTGAACAGATCACCCTGGAACCTCACCCCACCCCACCTCGCTGCAGGGGTTGGCATGGGAGGCAGGCCAGTGAGTTCATTCCCGTGGCACAGGGCTTGGTTCGGGAGGAGTGCGTGGCCAAGAAGAGATGATCAGACTCTTCTTCCCTGACATTCCTTCCATGAATGGTGGAGACAGACAGTGTCTCATTTTCTCAGCTCATGAGTTGTAAAGACCATGTAGCTGCTGGTGATCATCTTTGCTGGCAGCACAGAGAAACCCATCACCGGAAGGAGAAAGGGAGACCAACATGCAAAGACAAGCAAATCAAGAAGAAAGGAAGATGGGTAGAAGCAAAAAGAATCCAAACAACAATTTTAAATTCCTGGATCTAGATGTACTGAAGCTAGTCTGCCCTTGAATCTTTCAAATGAGCACCCTCCACCCCAAATTCTCTTTGCCTTACGGCAGTGTAAATTGGATTGCTATAAACTGCAATCTAAGGTGTGAGTAGCTGAAACAAAAGGAGGTAAAAGTATGAGGGCCAAGAAACTAAAGATAAAGTGTTGTATGAGTTTTCCTTATGGGCACTAAAGTCACCCGAGATGAAGGCAGCACTTAATGGGACTGGAGAAGACAGCTACATACCATTTTTTTTAATGTTATTTATTTTTGAGAGACAGAGACAAGACGGGTGAGGGCCAGACACAGAGGGAATCAGAGGATCTACACTGACAGCACAGAGCCCAATGTGGGGCTTGAATCCATGAACCATGAGATCGTGACCTGAGTCAAAGTTGGATGCCCAACTGACTGAACCACCCAGGAGCCCCACTATGAACCATCTTAAGTAGGAAGAACATACACGATGTTAATAGGCAACTGCAATGCGGACCAAGAGAAAAGTTATATTCGGTTAGCAAGGAGCCTCAACTGAGTAATGGTTTTTATACAAAGGCATGGGCATAACAGTGTGGAGGCTGCATAGGGGAGAGAGGAGCATACAGACCCTACCTACTGAGGAGAAGCCATGTGGGGTTGTGCAATAATGTGGGTAAGATCACTACTGCATACAGTGGGCAGAGCCTTCCCGATCAAAGGTTATGTAGCCATGAAATGCTTCCCAGTGAAAATTAAACTCCACTTCCAAGTCCTAAGTATTATTACAATATAAATAATATAGACATTCTTTAACCACTTTCCAGCCCATCACCCGTTGACCTTGAATCACTCACTGTTTATCTGTAAGAAAGACTATAAGGCAGAACTGATTGGGTTTAATTCTTTTTCTTCCCCCTAATGGAGATACTTTATGCATGCATTTAAATGTCTCAATGACCAGAATAATCATCTCAAAGGCAATTATCACTCAAATGTATTTGGTAGAAGAGTTGGTGTTAAATATTTTAAAACTCTATTTAGAAAATCTCATCAACATTAACACGTTTTATTGGCCAACATAAAATATACATGGATATTATAGAACAAAATCTAACACAAAAATGTGAGGCTGGGCTGCCAGTTCTAGAAGGAATGCCACCGAGGGAAAGCCAACAGCCAACTGGCATTTCAAAAAGGAGGGAAATGGCTTTAGTAAGGGATTTCACTTCGTCTAAATGACAAATAGTTAGTGCGCATATGGACTATATACATAGACAGAACTTATTTTTCTAATGCCATGACATGGGAAAATATTTTTATGACGGGTTATGGTTCTGAAGCAATCTTGAATAGTGTTGAAAATAAATTCACAGAGAAAATAAGTGAAGGTCGTTAAAGATTATATTTGGAAAGTGAGAACAGAGAGAAGGTATAAAAACAAGCCCATCTCTGAACACCCCCACCGTTCTATGGCACGGCCGAAGCAGGGCCACTCAGCAATTCAGTTCTCCAGGGATAGCGTTGCCTCCTCCACTCTGAGTGAATGTGGGTCCAGAACAGAAGCCACGGCCTCTATAGAGCATGGGAGGGGGTCTCCCGAGACTGCGTGACATCCGCTGGGAAAATCCAACACTACCTCTCCAGACTGTTGCGGACCTAGCTCGTGCCCTCAGTCAGGGCTGCGCAGGTGTTGTTTACTCAGTTGCAAAGGCTACTTTAAACTGTCCTTGCACACGAGGGAGAAAGCCCGGCAACCATGACCCATCCCCCAGGGGACACCCTTGGTTACTCTTCCTCTGTGTGATCTGTCATCAATAAGTGTCAAACTCATTTCCTTTCCTCTAGAATTTGCTTTGTCTATTTTTTAAAACAATTTATTTCTTTATTTTGAAAGTGAGAGAGCACACACGCGCCAGCCAAGAAGAGGCAGAGAGAGAGGGAGGGAAAGAATCCCAAGCAGGCTCCTCGCTGTCAGCACAAAGCTCAACTCGGGGCTTGATCGCAGGAACTGTGAGATCATGACCCGAGCTGAAATCAAGAGTCAGAGGCTTAACCAACTAAGCTACCCAGATGCCCCACAGAATTTGTCTTTTCTCTTAATGTTTGGATGGAATCTATTTTTCCCCTCTCCTTTCATTAGATACCAATGCTTTTTTCAGAAACTATTTAAAAAAAAACTACATGTGGCAAAAATAAGGTAATCACCCAAGAAAGTAAAAGTGTCTCTCAATAAAGTTAAGAATATGGTTTCCTGAAAAATATTTGTGAAATAGAAATTTTAAAGGAAGACAGAAAATGATATAAAGTCATAAAACCCAAATCTGAAAAAGGTATCCCTGCTGTCAGTGCCTCATATAAAATGGTGAATAAAATTGTGCAGGATTTCATCTGACAGGTTTCGCATTAAAGGTTTCATTTTTCAAGGATTGAGATCAACCCTGCTCCAACATGAAAAATTGCCCCCAAATGTGATCTGGCAGCCACATTTCAAACAGGTAAATTTCTTGTAGGACCTCAGACCTATATTATGTTTTACCAAATAATTTGGTGTATTGCTTTTTAAAGAAATCATACGGGTCACGCTCATAAATGTTTCGGGCTTCAATTCTTGAATTGAATTGAGTCATACAATTCTTGATTGTATGAATGTTTTCCTTGCTTTATGGGGGCAATTTTCACCTGGATCTCAGGAATTCAGGAGAAACTGGAGGAGTGTGGGGTAGCAGAGAAGGCACAGCCTTTGAGCCAGAGCCAGCGTGGTAAGACTTCTGGTTCAATTACTAATCAATTGCAACCTTAGGTAGGGAACACCCTCTCTGAGCCCCAGAGAGATTGTAAAATCAAACATTAAAGCTTCGCCACATGGCTATTATGAGAATTAAATTGGGTAGTAAAGCCCCTGACTCATAAAAGGAATCCCGTCAATGTAAATTCCCTACCACCATTGCCCATTCTAGATGGGCAATCTACTGGAACTCTTCTGGGTCCCAAAGTGCTAGCAAATAAAACAATAGGGGGTTTTAGTGTCAAACATTTCCCGACAGCTGGCACCTCTGAGATCCGTTTTTGCAAATGATGGATTCTCGCTCTATCATCATAGTATATGGTATTCACATACTGATCAGATTTCAAGGGTTTAGGGAATTATTGAAATTGGAATTGTCTGCCATCGCTTAGCTCCACCTCGTTCAAGAGACATGGTGTTCAGTGAAGGAGTTTTAAGTGACTTTGTGGGTGCCTATCTCGCTCAGGGGTCACATCTTTGAGGCAGGCACAGGTGACAAAATGATGATGATGTGAATGGATCAGTCTTTCAAGACATTTGATGATTTCATAGTCGGGAAGCGCAAGACTCGTCATGTTCAAGCCCAGCATCTGAGCAACCACCTCCCTGAAGTCCACCAGCTGCAATATCAAACACACATGTTAAGGGTGAGAACAAAACGTACTGACTCCTGCTAGTCTGAATACAACCAACCAAACAAACGAAACCCTGTGGAAAACCGGGAGGTACATGAAGTAGGCAAATTACTTACTGTGTTTTACCTTAGGGCTCTCATTTATAAAATAAGAAGGCAAATCTACTGAATAACCCCTACAGTCTTTCAGGCACCAACTTTCAGTGATTTCATAGCCACTTTTCTGATGAGCCAATTAGTGTGACATTGGCTACCAAGTCAAGAATCTCAGCGAAAAGCAACCATGAATGAGACCCATGTTCTCACTTCCAGAGGGGAATAACCATATGCCTACTTCCCAGGGCTGTTCTGAAATTCAGATCAAATGAAACAATGATGGATGTATGTGTTCTGTACACTAGGAAGTGCTTTACAAATGGTGTGGTTGGAGCCATGGGCGTTAACTACATGGAATTTTAAGTGCGCGTGGACCCACTTAAACTAAAGGAAAAACAAAGGGCAAGAAAGTATGAGCTGATGAAAAGAGAAGGACTTCTACATAATGACCAAATGGCATCACATAAACAGCCTCTCACAGCCCATGACAATGGACCCTCTGGGACTACTCTCCGTCCGTCACCAAAAGAAAAATGGAAAGGTGGTGAGCTTGGAGACAATGGATGAAAAGATGCCCCACAGTCCTTCAAATTCACGACCACTGGTCACTGTGATTCGGTGCTAAAGCAGGAGCAGATACGTCAGGGATATCTGGCAACCCCTTGCTGGAAGTACCTTCCATTTTAGGAGAGATGCGATCCAATCTGAAGACAGATGTTACCTCCATGAAAACTGCCTTCCAAACATTCTCACCATGGGTCCATTCACATCCCAACCTCCTTCTTATGCTGAGTCCAACTCAGGGAACATAATACCCTCTCCACCCTAGTGTCCCTGGTAAGACAGTTTCCCTCAAATGTTTCTCCCCTTTCAAATATGGTCAAAGCTCTTCAATTCCTGAGACGTTTCCCTCTGAGAAAGCACACTGTAGAGTCTGGCCTTCCTCAGCTCTGCCTGACACGTGAGCGAGAGCAGAGACGGCCAAAGAGAAAAAAATAGCCTAGGATCAGAGTCCATTCTCTGCCCTTTTGAGCTTCAGAAAGAGACAGAGATGAAAGCCAAAAGCAATGGGGGTCAGGCTGCCCGGCACAGTTCTTTGTGCCTGACCTCCTGATGTGCTCGCCAGATAAAACTCTCCTCTTTGCAACCAGCCAGCGAGCGAGGGCTGTTTTATAGCTTCCATCTGGGCTAGATTGGCCATCGAGTCTGGGTGCCACTGTTTGAGAGTTGGGACTGTTTCCTGCCACTGATCTGCTGGAGATAAGCTTTCCCTCCTGAGGCTGAAGCCTGGGATGACACGAGCGTCAGAGGCAATCAGTGAACATAAAAAAAAACCTATCCACCACCAGAAACTGGCATTTCGCAGGCTTTCCACTGCTTTGATAAGAACATCTTTTTCTTTTCTACAACTCATGCCATGAACATGAATAATGTAAATTATTATTCTTAGCGGAGTAAATCATAATGGTTATTTTAGTGCCAAAGGGATGCGAGAGGGCAGATACATTGAAACGGTATAGAAAGCTTTGTAAATTGTTTTTGAAGAAATGTATGAACAATTTTCAAGCTTTTGAATTGTCCTATCTTTCCTAAACAAGATTTCACCACCAGATTTCTACGCACCTGCTTTTCTCTCTTTTCTGCTTCTTCCAGAGATTTTTTTAGGGTCTTCATTTCACTGGTTACCACTTCTATCATGTTCCTAGCTCTTTCTTTATCCTCCTTAGCCTCATGTTCTGTAGAATGCAGTTCTGACTTGACTGACATTAGCTTTTTCTCAGCCTTTTCCTTCATCTTCTCAAGTTTGTCTCTGGATTTATTTAGGTCTTCAATGGCTTTGGTCTGTTCCAAAGTCTTCATCTAAGAAGTTAAGAGAATGCCAATAATTTCTTTCATATTGATTTAGGACAACTGTATCAACAAGATAAACTAGAAGTCAATGGAATGCACTTAATAACTTTTTTATGAATAAAGAATGGAATTCATCCCAGTTATACAGACTTTGCTAAGTATACATGCTGGGCAAACATGTCTTAAGGCCGTTATAGTTTATAAACATGTCAGAGAACCATTATTGGAGAATGCGGAGTGTGAGGCACATTGTCTTTATAACAGAGTAGGAATAAAAAGGGTTGAAATTCTGACAAATACTACACCATGGATGAACCTTAAAGACATTGCAAGAAGTAAAATAAGCCAGACATGAAAGGATACCTATTGTATAACTGTTTATAGGAGGTACCTAGGACAGGCTGACTCCTAGAGATAGAAGGTAGAATAGAATTCCATCCCCAGTGGAGGAATGGGGAGCTATTTAATGGGCACTGAATTTCCATTTAGGATGACAAAACATTCTGGAAATGGACAGTGGTGATGGTTGCACCACACTGTGAATGTACTTAATGCCACTGAATTGTACACTTAAAAATGGTTAAAATGGTGGCTTTTATGTTATGTATATTTTTCCACAATTTAAAAAAAAAAGAACTGGAGACAGTTTTGCATATGTGACACAAAATTTTTAAAACTGGCCATTAAAAATAAATGTGAATGAGCTACCACTTAACATCCACTGTGATGGTTACAATCAAAACGAGACACAATAACAAGTGCTGGCGACAGGTTTACATAACACAGGACCCAGCAATTCCACGTCCAGGTTGATATATTCAAGAGAACTGGAAACTTATGTCACACAGAACCTGTATACAGAGGTTCACAGCAGCACTATTCACGATCACCAAAAAGTCAAAACAACCCAAACACCCATCAACTGATGAGCAGATACATAAAATGTGGTCTCTCCATGCACTGGAATGTCACACAGCGATCAGAAGGAACGAAATCCTGACGTCTTGGATGAATCCTGAAAACATTATGCTAACGGTGGGAAGAGTCAGTCACAAAAGACCGCTGACTCATTATTCCATTTATATGAAAGATCCAGAAAAGGCCCAAGGACTGGTGGGGGGGGAGATTGGAGAGTAGCTGCTAATGTTTTTTTTTTTTTTTTTTTAAGGGTGATGAAAATGTTCTGAAATTAGATAACAGAAGTTTGGTTTCATCCACTGGAACACACGCAACTTCTTAAGAAATTCAGCTCCTTTTCCGGAAGAGAGGAGGCTGATGGCAGACATGCTTGGACAAACTCAAAGCTCCGAACTGGTTCCATGCAGGAGACAGGTGATCCTTGGGAAACTGGCAGCTGCTGGGGGACTTGCAATCAAGGCGTAAAAACCACCACTGCAGCTTGCGAAATTGGCAGGCAATAAAAGGCCAACAACAGTTGGAGGAAAGAACTCTGAGTCCATTTTTGAGCCAATGACATGAGTCAAGTTAATGGCACTCACTAAGTGCAGGTCTACAGAGGTGGCCCTTGAAGATCACTCATGGATTTCAAGTTATCAGAACCCACATCTGAATATGGCTAGCATATTAGATGCAGTATAATAGAGTATTGCCTCAATGGTGCTTCCTGAGTGTGATGATGTACAGTGGTCACACAGAAGAACACTCTCAGTCTTGGGGTATCTGGGTAGCTCAATAGGTTCACCATCTAACTCTTGATTTCGGCTCAGGTCATGATCTCACGGTTCGTGAGATCCGTCAGTCTCTGAGCTGACAGCATGAAGCCTGCTTGGGATTCTCTCTCTCCCTCTCTCTCTCTCTCTCTCTCTGCTCCTCTCCTGCTTGCTTGCTCGCACATGTGTGCTCTCTCTCTCTCAAAATAAATAAACATTTAAAAATAAATAAATGAATAAAAGCTTTAAAATAATTCGCGACATGGCCCAGGCACTATATAATATGTCCATAGTTCAGCAATTTGATCATCAACTTGAGAATTTAAAAAAAAGAAGAAGAAGAATATTCTTGGTCTCAAGAGAGACACCCGGCAAGTATTTAGGGGTGAAGTGTCATGATGCATGTAACTTACTCTCAGATGGTTCAGCAAAAATGGAAACTTCCCACCCTCATTAGGCAAAACACAGCAATCAGTAAAATGTTAACAATTATTCCATAAATCATTGTGTGAAGAATAAAATACTGTCCATTATTCTTCTTGCAACTGTTCTGTCGATTTGAAATTCTTCAAAACAAGAAGTTGGGAAAGGGAACTTCCCCATGCATGATCAATACACCATGCGTCCTATTGCTAAACATTTTTTAATATACATGTATATTTATCTCTAAATTATACAAGCAGCTGCTCTAAGTAATATATTCCATGGATTATCAAACATTTTACAAATTGGGGACATTACATGAATGAAATCTATCAATTTTAAAACAAAGCCATCTCCCTTTAAGACAAAGAGACTCCCTACATATGCAAACTAACTCCTTGCTGCAGAGAAAATGGGGGGCGAAGCGGGAAGTTGCTGGGATTAAGAGACTGAATTCAAAACCTTTTATTAACAGACACATGCAGCCTTTCTGCTCAGATTGGAAAAACATTTACAGTGGACTATCTACCAAAAGTGATGGAACACAGCTTGGAGAGCTAGAAGTACATAAATCAGGTCCTAATGAGAAGAATTCGTAGCCAAGAATTTCTGAAAAATATGAGACATTATCACAATCCTAAGGGCTGCCTCAGTTCTTGTCATCGGGGAGCAAAGGCGAGTCACGGAGCTCTGAGCCAAGCCACCAGAAACAGAACTGAAAGCCAGTGGACGACAGAGACCTCAGACACCTAAATCCTTTGCTGCTGGCTAACAAATGTTATTCCTTTTTGGTGTTTCCTTGAGAGACTACAATGAAGATAACAATAGCTTTTCACTGAGTTTTTGTCTGTTTTGTTGTCTGACTGCTGATTTGGGGGCACAGCTCCCTACCAAATTCGGGCCACATGGTACAGACTGAAAGCTGATACCTCTCCACCAAATATCTATTCTTTCTTTTGTTCTTACTGCCCAGAACAGACCCATTTCTCAGGCTGACTTCGTCTAAGTGAGGTCCAGGGACACAGTTCTGGCCAATGGAGAAATACAAAGCATTGTATTGTCCCTGAAAGTGGTTCCTTCAGGGTGTTCCCCCCCCTTCCCTCCTCACTGGTGGCTGGAATGAGGCCAGAGCCCCAGCAGCCAGCTGTGTTAAGAAGTAGCGCTAAGGATAAAAGCTATTGCTAGGACAGTGAAGCAGAAAGAACAAGGCTGGGTTACTAATGGTGATCCTTAGATCATCCTACTAAGCATGGCATTGTCTTCCTTTCAGTGAGGAAGGAATAAACATCTCTCCTATCTAAGCCACTGTTACAAGGGGCTGTTTCAATATATTTAGCTGAAACTAATCATAACCGATGTGGGCTAAGAAGCAAATGGTGCTACGTGACTTATACAAAGTGTTTTCTGGATCCTCTGGAGTTCTGCCACATGATTTCAGTGCCTGCGTTTGCACTTGTGCAAAAACCTATGTTTGTACCAATTAGTAGTACTACTTTAATTATTCTAGGTTAATGAGTGAAGAGCAAAGGTGGAATTAATACATAAATAATGTGTTCGTGCCAAATGAAGGCCAAACTATGTCATGGTGCGTGTGCAAACAAAATGTCTGCAGCACTGAATTAAATCACAGGGTAGCATAAATGCTCTGTCCTTAGAAAACATGAACTACAAGGCATGCCAAACTCAAAAGAAATGGTACCACAAGCAATGGACACTACACATTCTTATTCATGACAATTGTAGGGGAATAACATAACCTGGCACATTGAATTTACATCATTAATGTGTTTAACTTATTTTTATACTTCATTTTGCTTTCTAAATCGATTTGAAATTTACACTAGTAAAAATGTAGCAGGATTAAGAAATTTCTATGCAGCGTTAAGTATGTATACATGAAAGCAATACTCTAAGAAAATTATTTTGACTCAACACAGGGAGGGGAACCTACCAAAGAATATTTTTCTTTCAAAAAGAGATTTCTATAATAATCAGGGTTGCCTGCCGACTTAAAATTTAATAGCTCATCTGGAAAGGTTCATTTTTTTCCTGGTTGAGATTTCGGGGGGAAATTTACTGCTTGAGTCTTTAAAAGGGAGATTGGGATAACCTAGGAGTCAAGGTCTTTGAGCACAATTTTGCAACAGACAGAGAAATGCACAGAAAAACTCCACACAAATGTTCCCAACAGCCTTGTTCATAATAGCTAAAAAATGGAAACAATCAAAATGTCCATCAAATGCTGAATGCATAAACGAAATGTGGTATATCCAAATGATGGAATAGTATTCAGCATAAAAAGGTACTATGAGGGTTAACGTTATGTGTCAACTGGGCGGGGCCACAAACCCCAGGTATTTGGCGAAGCGTGGACATTTCTGTGAGGGTGTATCGGGGTAAGATTAACATTTAAGTTAGTGGACTTTCAGTAAAGTAGGTTTCCCTTCTGTAGTGTGGGCGGGTTTCATCCAATCATTATAGGCCTGAATAGAACCAAAGTGACTCTCCCCGAGCAAGAGGGAATTCTACCAGAAGACAACCTTTGGATTTGAACTGCAACATCAGCTCTTCCTGCCGACCTACCCCTCCCCCTGCCAGATTTTGAACCTACCAAATTCCACAGTCATGTGAGCCAATTCCTTAAAACCAGTCAATCTCCTGTAGCCCTCACTCTCCCTCTCTCTCCCTTCTTTTTTCTATGATATAATAAAATTAAGCACCTCACACCTGTCAAAATGGCTAAAGTTAACAACTCAGGCAACAACAGATGTTGGAGAGGATGCGGAGAAAGAGGATCTCTTTTGCACTGCTGGTGGGAATGCACACTGGTGCAGCCCCTCTGGAAAACAGTATGGAGGTTCCTCAAAAAGTTAAAAATAGAACTACCCTATGACCCAGCAATTGCCCTACTATTTATCCAAGGGATACAGATGTGCTGTTTCGAAGGGGCACATGCACCCCAATGTTTATAGCAGCGCTATCAACAATAGCCAAAGTATGGAAAGAGCCCAAATGTCCATCAACAGATGAATGGATAAAGAAGAGGCAGTATATATATATACAATGGAGTATTACTCGGCAATCAAAAAGAATGAAATCTTGCCATTTGCAACAACGCGGATGGAACTAGAGGGTATTGTGCTAAGCAAAATTAGAGAAAGACAAATACCATATGACTTCACTCATATGTGGAACAGATTAACATAAGGGAAGGAAAGCAAAAATAATATAAAAACAGGGAGGGGGACAAAATACAAGAGACTCTCAAATATAGACAACAAACTGAGGGTTGCTGGAGAGGCTGTGGGTGGGGAGATGGGATAAATGGGGGGAGGGCATTAAGGAAGATACTTGCTGGGATGAGCACTGGGTGTTACATGTAGGGGATGAATCACTGGAATCTACTCCTGAAATCATTATTGCACTATATGCTAACTAACTTGGATATAAATTAAAAAATTAATAAAATAAAATAAAGAAGTAAAAAAAAAAAAAAAAGAAAGAAAGAAAGCCCATGATTTTACACCATGTTTTCCAACCAAACTTTTACCTAACAAAGCTGACATTTGGATTTTTAAAAAGTGAATTTCGGGGCGCCTGGGTGGCTCAGTCGGTTGGGCATCCGACTTGGACTCAGGTCACCATCTCACCGTTTGTGAGTTCGAGCCCCACATCAGGCTCTGTGCTGACAACTCGGAGCCTGGAGCCTGTTTCCGATTCTGTGTCTCCCTCTCTCTCCGCCCCTCCCTCTCTCAAAAATAAATAAACATTAAAATAATTTTTTTAAGAAGTGAATTTCATAGCATATGAATTATATCTTGACTTTTTAAGACACATAAATGAAATTCAAATTATTGTTTTTAACGTTTATTTTATTTTCTGAGAGAGAGAGAGAGAGAGAGAGACAGAGCACAAGGAGAGGGAGGGGCAGAGAGAGAGGGAGACACAAAATCGGAAGCAGGCTTCAGGCTCTGAGCTGTCAGCACAGAGCGCTACATGGGGCTCAAACCCACGAACGGTGAGATCATGACCTGAGCCAAAGTCGGATGCTTAACCAACTGAGCCATCCAGGCACACCCAAATTATTTTTTATATTGATCCTCCATAAATGGTGAAATTAATTCTTAATTTACTAAGTGTACTGGGCTGAGCAGTGCCCCTCTCCGACAAAACATGTATGTCCACCCGGAACCTCAGAATGTGACGTATTTAGAATAAGGGCCTTTGCCGGCATAACTAAGATAAGAATCTCATGATGAGATCATCCTGGATTAGGGTGGGCCCTAAAACCAATGGTGGGTGTCCTTATAAGAGACGGAAAAGGAAGGACACAAGAGGGGAAGGTCATGTAAGGATGACGGCAGAGAAGGATTTCGCAGGTGCAAAAGCCAAGGGCTGCAGCAGAAACCAGAAGCCGAGAGAAAGTCATCGAGCAGATTCGCCCTCAGGTTCTCCAGGCAATCAACCTTGTCAACACCTTCATTTCAGCCTCCTGGCCTCCAAAATTATGAGAAGAAATAATTTCTATTGTATCAAGCCACCCAGTTTATAGTAATCAGTTATGGCAGCCATAGAAAATGAATACAGAAAGGCCATCTTTGCTAACATTCAGAAATGTTACCTTATGAATAATAAATACAGGGACAAGCACAGGCAATGTACAAAGATGAATAATTGATATGATTAGTCTGTCTTGGACACTAATATTACACGTCTCAAACAAAAAAACTCATTTGTAACTAAAATCTCTGATAAATTCATGAAGTTGGCATTTGCTGTGTTAGTTAGATCTCGCTTCTCCACTGGAAGGCAGACTTAGCTTAGCATCCTATTTAAATGTTTAGGGGCCTGAGTAATTGTTGAGTCAGTCGAAACCCACCTCTCCTGTACCTTCCCTATAATCTTAGCTATAAAAAGGTGTGGATCTCTTTATGCAAAGGAAAACAAATGAACACACAAGCCAGTTTTATTTACTTACCAAACTCTTCCCTCTTTCATGCAAGAATTCCGGAAGAGCCGGCCACTGACTCTGTGTCTTCTTCTCCTTCATCTCTCAGCATATTGGAATTTGGCTTATTCTCAAAGCCCTCATCCACTACCGCTACAATCTACACTACATGTGCTTGCGCCATGGATGTCCCAATGCCAAGTGCAGTGAAGAGTCTTTTCGTCTCTACCTTACTGCTACTCTTGATTCTATTGGCCACAGTCTCATTCTGGAGACCGCCTGCTCTCCCATATCTCTCGGTTTCCTTTTAGTCTCTTCCCTGATGACTTCACTCTCCTGTCTGAAATTGTCCAGTGGCTCCCCAGGACCCAGAGGATAAGTCCAAGCATCTCCGGAGTTAGATGAGGCCCCGGATGGTCTGGCCCCTGTCCACTGCCCAAGTGCTTCTTCCACCATTCCCTGACTCTGGAAACCATCATGGTGTCGGCAGCAACCAACTAGAGCTTCTGTTCACCTGCTTACTGCGTCTAATTGCCACTGGTATTATCCCCTTCTCTAATCTATTTGTCTATCGTGCATTTATTCCCATTCCACCTACACAGTTTTTGCCATATCCACATATCACCTATGGTATTCATTTTTTTTTTCTTTAACACAACCACATTTTTAACTTACCTGAATTTCTTTCTTTCTTTTTTTTAAGGTTATTTATTTACTTAGAGAGAAAATGCAAGTGCGGGGCGGGGGTAGGGACGGAGAAAGAGGGAGAGGGAGAATCCAAGCAGTCTCCGCATCATCAGTATGGAGCTTGACGCGAGGCTCGAACTCACCAACCGTGAGATCATGACCTGAGCCTAAGTCAGACACTTAACTGACTGAGCCACCCAGGCACCCCTGAATTCACTTCTATTAAAAGGAATTTTATATGACTTCATTAGAATTTGCCACAACAGGAAGACATCAATAAAACAAACCCAGGGGTGCCTGGGTGGCACAGTCAGCTGAGTGTCTGACTTCAGCTCAGGTCATGATCTCATGGCCCATGAGTTCGAGCCCCACATCAGGCTCTGTGTTGACAGCTCAGAGCCTGGAGCCTGCTTCAGATTCTATGTCTCCCTCTCTCTCTCTGCCACTTCCCCACTTGTTCCCTATCTCCATCTCTCAAAAACGCATAAATATTAAAATAAATAAATTTAAAAAATTTTTTAAATAAAAAAATAAAAGAAACACTGTACAACTTATCGTGAGGACAATGAATAATGTATAGGATTGTTGATCACTACATTGTACACCTGAAACTAATGTAACACTGTATGTTAATTATAGTGGAATTAAAAATTGTTTTAAAGAAGGAAAAAAACCGCTGTACAATAAAAACAAAACAGTATTACTAGGTACTATTTCTTGTGCTCAGCACCGAGCTTAAGGCTTATTCTTTGCTTGAAAAGTAGACCAGCAAATGTTCTAGAGGCATAAAAACATAATAACCTCTAATTAAGATTTTCTCCTTTGATAGTGAAAGAATTGAAAGAAAAATTAAAGGGAATCCATTTTTCACTTCAAGAGTGAACATTACACAGTGCCTGTCATGAACCACCTAGAAGCATTTTATATGCCACAAGGGGTGCATGCCCCACACTTGGAAACGTTGCTTTACGCCAGGACATGGGAACAGGAAATCGTTCCACCAGACACGCCCACCAGAACCACACGGTGCATAATCATACCACCCAAAGAGCAAAACTTAATTACAGAAATCAGCCTTGCTTGTGAAAAATTAAGTGGAAAGGCCACTTGCAGATAATTATAACAATCCTGCTGAGCTACGGTGCAGAGCTGGGGCAGACGTCGTTGAGTCTATAGACATACTCTAATAGACACAGGACTCAACTTCCACTAGCTGTTTTCCAACTGCTGCTACAGAAAGTGTGCGCTACTGTCTCCCCAACACCATTTCCGTATTCATAGGGTGGTCTCAGCCAGGGGTCCTAGCCCTGCTGCCAATACTGTTAGACTGGAAGACGCCCTCCACAGACACATGGCCCCAATGGGCCCTACACTACCATGAACCAGAAAGTGCCCATCTCTAAAACCACTCATCCCTCACTCTCACCCAGCAGGTGCTGGGCCCCATTCCTGGGGGTCACCGATGGGAAATCCCTTGTCCCATCATGACATCCTCTGTCACTAGACTGAGTGCTGCCATGCTCCATGCAAGCCGATCTTACTCAGGCTCCTGAGTTACAGTAATTCTGAAGACTCTACCTGCCCCATAGAACCACAACCCCATAGTACAATTGTCACCCTCGGCAGTGACAAAATGAGCTAAAATGTTTTGTACCCTGCTTTACAGAATATTCATTCACCACATTATTATATTTCATTTTACTTTTTTTAATATAGTTTATTGTCAAGTTGGTTTCCATATAACACCCAGTGCTCTTGTTGGCACATTATTATATTTTAGCTTTACGGTGTCTGGAGACATGCAGAGAGCATGCTGGAACCTGCAAGTTAATGTCAGAGTCCTGACACTAGGGCCTAGCCCACTTCACTCAGAGATGGAATCTCAATTTTGGAAACTGGGAAAAAGCAAGGCAGGCCTCTCGTATCAAGGGAAGCAAGGGTCTCTGAGATGATGAGCAGATGGGCGGAGTAGAAAGAACAGAGCAGCGACCCAATTATGGAGAACAGGGGCTCCGATGTTACCCGTAGAAGCTATGCACCTTTCAGAACTAGGTTAGCAGGAAAATAAACAGCGAGGTTGAATCAATCCCAGCTTTTTAAATTAAGTTTCATAATTTCTCCTGAGGACAGAAAACCACACTCGATGAGAAGGGGAACATTTGTTGGTAGGGACCAGATGTCCTCGGCTGTAGGGTGGCAGGGGCTGGGGACCGGAGGCCAGGCAGCTCACACTGTAGCTCACACTGTAACTCACACCAGCACCACCACACATGGTTTCAGAAACACAGTAGTGGTCTTGTTAGGACATCCTCACTTTCGTCCTTCCTCCAGGAAGCCAGCATGCATCAGGCTTCCTCGGTGTCGCTCCCACTTAGTTATCCTTAGGAATCACCCACACTGATCCATGTCCTCTTTTCTGGCTTTGTGGAGCTCAGCAAGCTCAGTGTATGAAAATCCCCAGTGCAGGATGCCTGGGCGGCTCAATCAGTTAAGCATCGGACTTTGGCTCAGGCCGCGATCTGACCGTTTGTGAGTCCAAACCCCGCTTCGGGTGAGCCCGCTTCTCTCTCTCTCTTCATCTCTCTCTCCCTCCTCTCTGCCCCTCGTTCACTTGCAACCTCCCCCTCCCAAAAAACAGTACTATTTACCTTTCCTTTATATCACACATTTCTTTGAAGAATTTGAACTATTCCACCGAAACATGCTTATAATGAAACACGTCCCTTTCTTGATGACCAAATTTACCTCCCTGTTTTGAAATCCGGGTTCACTTTATTTATCATTCCTAGTCTATGTTTCGGTACCTGAATACTTAACACCAATCATGTGAACTATTCTCATCTTTCCTTCAACACGAGGAAGCCAATGAGTAGAACAGAATCTTCTTAGGCCCAAGGCCAGTGGTATAGCAAGAATAGTAGTAAAGACATAATAACTCCTTTTTTTTTTTTTCAAGTTAGTTAACATACAGTGTAGTCTTGGCTTTAGGAGTAGAACCCAGTGAATCATCTCGTACGTGTAACACCCAGTGCTCATCGCAAAAAAAATGCCCTCCTTATGGCCGGCCACCCACTTAACCCAACCTCCCCCCCACCCAGCAACCCTCAGTTTGTTCTCTGTATTTAAGAGTCTCTTATGGTTTGCCTTAATAACTTCTAACTAAGATTTTTCTCCTTGACAACGGAAAAATGGAAAGAAAATTAAAGGGAACACATTTTTCACTTCAGGGCTTCTGAACACTATGCAGTGAACGCCCTGTCACATACCCCCTAGAGACACTCTGTATCCAGCCCAGGACATTTGCAAAGCCTGGTTTTACAACACTGATGCTGCCTCAGCCCCTCCTGCCCCTTCCAGCAAAGGAGTTCTACCCCGACCCCAGCACACACCCCCCCCCCAAAGATCAGTCTCAAGGTGTGAGGGGGTGTGGAAGATACTTATCTTGATATTTGCTTCCCAGCCTTCGCACCCCATCAGATGCTTTCCCTTGCTTCCTGCTTCCCTTATTTTTAAATATGTTCCCTCCCCTGGGATGTGTCTGCCCTTTTTTCCCTCTGGGGAAAGAAGCCTCAACTTAGAAAGGTTTCAGGAGAAAAGAGCTAATGACTCAGGAAAAAAAAAAAAGACATAGGAAATATTTCCTAAAATACTGTCCCCACTACACATATTGAAGTGCTAGCTTAATTCCAGATTCCTTTTCCCCACTGGTCTGTTTCTAGATTCAGAAACATTCCAAAAGTCCATTACGGAGAGCTCATCTGTCAAGAGCCAGGACATTATTCCCATCTGTATTCATGACACGCATTTCTGCCCGAAAGGATATGTGCATATGAAGTTACATATTCTTTCCAGTGGCACACACACACATGACATTTTAAAGATTTTGATTAAATTCTTTTAGGCTTTAATTCCTTCCTTCTCTGTAGCCATTAGAAGTTGAACACTTCAAATCCAGGAAGCACGAGGGTCCCTTCCTCACTTCTGGGGACACGGACGGCATCTCACAGAGCACAGGACCCAGTGTTGGCTGACTGACTCTTCTCACGGAAGAGCTGGGCTTTATTTTCTCATTTCTTGCTATGCAAATTCCTGCGTGAGAAATCCCTGATCCCAAACATCATAGTCACCCACGCTTGGAAGAAATGTTTATATTTTCTGTACTTAGCATCGCCTTTTTTTTTCTTTTAATTCTGGTGTAATTAACATCAGGTATTATATTAGCTTCAGTATAGTGATTCCGTATATCCCTATATGACTCAGGGCTCATCAAGATAAGTGACCTCTTCATCCCCTTCACCTCCATCACCCTTTTTTCATGGGCTTTTCACACAGCAACTATGGCTTCATTCCAAGTATTGAAGAGACGCTAAATGGCCCTCCTATGCTGGTTTTGTGTAGTTTTTGCATTTTTCCTACAACTGGAGAAGATCACAGAAAGCTTTTATCTCTTTTTCTTTTCTGGTGTGTCTGCCGTACGGCCGCCACCCTGTCACGTAAAGCTTGATGGTGACTTGCAAAAAGCAACAAGGGAATGAAGATGGGCACTTGCCTTAAGCTCATGGGTGTCAGCCAGCTGGGCTTTGAGTTCCGTGTTCGATTCTCGACATGCACTGAGCTCCTTCTGCAGCCTCTCCATCTTCTTCTGCAACTTTCTTAGGGGGAGACTGGCCTCGTCCCTCTCTACTGCCAAGGCCGAACGCACCTGCTTCTCCTGCTCCAGCTGGGCAATTTTCTGCCGAAGGAGGTTCATGTGCAGTTCTCTGCTCTCCAGCCTTTCTCTCTGGGTCTTGAGCTGATTTGATACAAATAGGGATTTTTTTTTTAACAATCATTGAACAGTCAGTAAATATAAATGAATTGCTCAGATCACGTTGGTCTTTATCTACACTTCAATGAGACTCACTGGCAAACCCACAGAAAAGGTGACTGGATTCCTTTTCTTGATTGCATTTTCTATTCCTATGTTTCCCAGAACGAATTATGTAGCTGCGAAGTTTTTTGAGACAAAAGAGCCGCAGGAAATGCACAGAGAAGTAGGCCTTCTGCCTTGGATTCCCTCCAACATTATGTACACCGTCACAGACACAGAAAATGACGTTCAAAACTACAAAAATGGGCTTAGCAAGATCAGAATAGGGTAGAGAGACAAAATCCTCTCCGCTACCCCATGGCAACTTTGCTTGCACTGGTCTTTGCTAAAAGATGTTAGAGTGCAGGTTAGTGCCAAAAACCACAACTGAGGAAGGTCAATCCCTTAGACCCAGACCGAGTGACATCAAACATGAGAGTTGATATAAAGTAAGTTATATCAGGGAGCGTTTAAAGAAAGCTGTGTTTATATGTTTAAGATCTCTGCAATAGAAAGGACTTTTCAAGAAGGTTTTAGTTCATTGGGGTCTTTATTATCTGCCTGGTTTATACCTGCCACAAACCATGCAGAGAACAAGTTCTTCAAACAGCACTTATCACTGACAATCAAACTTGATGGAGGAATTTATAATGGATTTTAGAAAAAGATTATGGACTCTAAAAGGGAAAATAAGTCCTCCTGGATTGTGATGGCACAATTAGTGAGTAGAATATTAAGTACAGAAACCTCTTACATCTGTTGCAAATATTGGGGATTGGAATCATGCAGAATTCTAGAATGTTAGAGCTGAAGACCGTCACATTTTCCCTAATTATATACTCTGCACTTCTCATAGGTGTGAAGGACAGACTAAACTGCAGGCTTGTGTACCTTGCCTAACCATGGCAGCAATGTCCAGAGCCAGATCCATTTTTAACAAAGACCTTTTCATGTCTCTCTAACCAAACTCCCTTCCTTGAGTTTCTTCATGTCAAATTCCACTCTACTGCACAATTACCCTGGTGAGTCCTGTACAACTGGTAATTTTAATAATTACACAATACTTCAGAAGGAATGATGTTGGAGACTGAGGGGGAAAAACCAATTATCTGAGGGGAACTTCAGAAAGAATTATAGCTCAGTTTAATGTCTCTGATGATAACAGGGGTTAGCTGCTGTCTTTTATAAAGTATTCCTAAAAATCTAGTAAATGGAGAAGAGGTCAAGTGTGAATAGAGCGCAGTCTGTGAGCCAAGAGTTTAAAAATGGGTCTTATTAAAAATAAACAACCTCATGAGGTAGATATCATTCCCATCTTAAATAGGAAGAAATAGAGACAGAGAGGTATGTAATTTGTCCAAGGTCACACAGCTTGGTGGAACCAAACTGGAATCCCAGATGTGACCCATTACATAGCCTGTACACTATAATTCCACCATAGAATTTTCTCCTAAGAACTATTATAAGAACACATCTGTGTTTTGCTCTTTCTTTCACCAATACCAATAATTATATAACTAATAATTATATTTTTATCCTTTTCATCTACTCATTCATTTATTTAGTCTAAACTCTTTCTAACTCTTCTTTTGAGTGAGTGAGAAGTAAACACTCCTCACTTTTCTCTCCAGTGCAAGAGAGTGTATCAAATAGGAGACTGCTAGATATTCCCAAGTCCTCCTCATCTCCCTTAATTATAGAAACAGTGAGTTTCTTAGGTAGGCAAGTGGCTACCCAGGGTAAAGGCTACAGCTTTCCAGCTTCCCTTGAAGCTCATTTCGGTCATCAGAATTGTGGGATATAAACACAAGTTCGTGTGGCAAATTCTGGAAGCCTCCATCAAAAGACAGCTCATACATGCTCTTCTGCATCCCTCTTCTTCATCCCTTTCTTCTCCAAACTTCTGTCTGGAACACATAGGTGCCATTTTGAACCATAAAGGTGTGAACCACCCTAGGATGGGAGATTAATGAACTGAAATGGGCCTGGCTCCTTGAAAACTTGACAGAACAGATTTGCCACACTCCCCGACCTGTCTACTTCCAGACACGTATAGGGAGTGGGGAGGAACAACTTCCAGTCATATAAGCCACCATTATTTTGGGTCTCTGTGACTCACAGTCAAACATAACCTTAGGTGATATACTTACCATCTCTCAGGCTTGAAACAGTGACTCAAATTCCAAATACATATGTATATGTTTCCTAACCCCAGTGGTAAATAAGAGGGGAAGTAAACTACTTTTCAATATTTACGTTTCTCAGCAATTCCTTCTCTCAACACTAGCAAGTTTCAGTATCCCCTACCTTTCTCTGTAAATTGTAGGCAATAGTCTTGTTTTCAATGACTGCATTGCTCTCAAGGCGGACCAGCTGCTCTGTGCGAGCTAAAACTACATCCAGGCGCATGTCAAAGCCAAGTTCAGCAGCCATCTGGTCCAATTTCATTTTCTCTGAGAGCTGATCCAGAAATTTAAGATACTAAACCCAAGAACAAAAATGAAAATGAGGCACAAAAATCAAGTTAATAGGTGATCTCACAGAATCCTCTTTCTCCCAAGCTTACAGACAGGTCTCATTAAACCCAGTATGGAGCCCGGCCCCTGACCCCAGTGTTTGGTAACGGATTCCAGAACCACCCTGCTGGTTCCCTGTCCTACTGCTTGTCCAAATTCACTTGATTCCTGGTCATCGATCATGATGTTCAGTGTAACATTAGACACTCTTCTTAAGCCTGCCACGTGACAAATCTGGTATCCTCCTGATAATACCTGCTTCTCTGCTTTGGCGACAAGCTGCTGCCCCTTCCTGGCTAATCCAGCTCCTGGGATCTGCTCATCCACAAACCTTCCATGGCGATTTTTCCATCCTAAGTGGGCCCTGGCCTCAAATGTGGAAAACAAATGACAACAGTTGCCACTTTACTCCCCTCAGATTCCACAGATCACTCCAAAATCAAAGCTCTCCATACGAACACACTTGGACAATGTTTTTGGGTGTTTTTTTTTTAAGTTAAAATCCTACACACAAAAAATGTCTTAAAGAGTTTTTAATCTAACATAGTTTAAGGAAAAACATTGTAAAATACAGCTGTATCAATGAAGTCAAGGCTCTTATTTTAAGAGGTTAATGTTACCAAATTGTTCTAGGATCCTCCTCTACTTGATTTCTTTTTTTTTCCCAAGTTTTTATTTAAATTCCAGTTAGTTAACATACCGTGTTATATTAGTTTCATATGTACAATTTAGTGCCTCAACGCTTACATACAATGTCCGGTGCTCAACACAAGTGTGCTCCTTGATCCCCATCACCTATTTAACTCATCTCCACACACACCTCCCCTCTGGTAACCATCAGTTTGTTCTCTAAGTTAAGAGTCTGTTTCTTAGTTTTCCTTCCTATAGTATTTGTCTTTCTCTTACTTATTTCACTTAGCGTAATATTCTCTAGCTCCATCCATGTTGCTACAAAAGACAAGATTCCATTCTTTTTTATGGCTGAGTAATAATTTTCCTTCCTTCCTTCCTTCCTCTCTCTCTCTCTCTCTCTCTCTCTCTCTCTTTCCTTTATACACACACACACACACCACAACTTCTTTATTCACCAGTCGATGGACATTTGGGCTCTTTCCATAATTTGGCTACTGTTGATAATGCCGCTAAAATCATCAGAGTGCATGTAGCCCTTGAAATCCGTATTTTTTATATCCTTCACTTAATTTTTGTGGTTTATCTGGCCATGCCAGACAGAGGAACACTTACTACGTGCTTACTGGATGAGTGAACCAATCAATGAACTCTCTGTATCATCATTTCATGACTTGGGTTCTCCTGGAAACTTTCTTCTCCCTGCAGTAAGTCTTCATCTATCTGGCATTCTGAGGCAACTATATGTTTACATAAGTATAATTTCTGGATGACCGAAGCATGCCAGTGTAAAGCCCAGAACTATCTATACTTTTAGTCATCAAGACGAAATTATTTGTGATTCAAATAATTATTCAAATTTTGTTGAATGGCATACCGACAATGAAATTACTCCTTTATGAGGCACAGTCATGGGAGGTATTGCTGATCTGCTGTGCTACAACCTGGTAGGTCTCTGTGTTGAACTACAAGGCCAAGACCGTAGGCTGCTTTTGTTTCCACATCATCGGTTTCTCACTTCTTAATGCTGGGTCAGCGCTCCCCTTAGAATTATTCATTTTGAAGGGGTGAATGAAAGTAAAAATAATTGCTACTGTTTGTTTTGTAAATAAAATAGAATAGGGACCTTTCTTGTGGAAGCAAAAAGCCTCTTTTGCTATGTCTACATGTGACCCATCCACTTAGCACGTAAGGATCTACAACAGGCAAAACGGGAGAAGGGTAAGACCAAGCCCCAGCCCACAGAGCAAGTGTCCATTTCAAAGATCTTGGCTCTGCCTCAGAAAGTTGGGTCATTGGAAGGATTTACTGTACAACTTATTTATTTGAATCACAGTTTAGCATAAATATATTCTATTCTGTGTGCACCTCAATTAACTATATTTAAACTCTGTATAACTTTGCTTTTCACTTTTACATGCCTGTCATCCTTACTAGGACATGCATTTCATAGGCGGTTATGTACGGAATATTCACCAGGATGGAATCCATTTACATAACTTGTTTTCATAACTGAGAGTTCTTTTGGCACAATCTCAATGAAAATGAATGAGTCATTACAATGAAAAAAAAAAAAGAACAAGGAAGAGACACCAGTCTACCTAAAATTCTTGCCTTTTATATCTTTCTTCACAATTTAAGTACTATTCATTGACTCCTCCCTAATTGCTAGAGAAACCAAGAAAAGAGAAAAAACACCAAAGATTTCCTCTGACCTCAAGAAGCCTGGAGTTGACTGGACAAGACGGATTTTAAAACTGAAGACAATAAGGGTGATAAGTGCTGTGACAGACACACACACATGTTGCATGAAGTTCGAGAACTAAGTCTCTAAGGGAAGACTTCCGGAGGAAGTGACATTGGAGCCGAGTCTTCAAGGGACAGCTATTGCCAGGTGAAGAAGGTACGGAGGATATCTTCTCAGAAAGAGTAGCAACCTGCAATATAGGATGCCAAAGGGGACCCACCCCCTTCTTTTTTGGCCATCCAATTGTTTTTTATAAATTTGAATGTGGAGGTCTTTAGACTCAGAGATCAATCACCACACACCCTTGCAGGGCCCCGTGAGTCCCCTGAAGACTTGGGTTTGCCGCCGTGGGCTGGAGATTCCGGGTGATGGAAAGCCTGGAGAGGGGAACTGGCCAGGTCGCAGAATGCTTAGCCATGGAAAGAAGAAATCTGTAGCTGAGCCTGAGGGCCATGGAGAGCCCCTGGCCAATATTAAGATAGAGAAGAGTAAGATTAAACACACATTTTATTAAGACCTCCATGGCAGCAGTAGGGAGCTACTGGAAAGTTGTTTGGACAGTCCATACATATGATTATAATGTTTGGAGTCAGAGTACTGCCACTAAATATAGAGACTGGGGGTGATATATGAGATATGTTAAGGAAATGGAATTTAGTTTAGGAATTGGTTAAAAAGAGGGAAGCATTAAGGATGACCCTGGGGCTTTTGGCTCAGGTGCCTGGAGGCAGGTTACCTCATCATCCCTGAGGCAGGAGGGGGCAAATTTGTGGAGAAGTGATCATTTCCATTTTGAAAATGATTAGTTCAGTGTGTTCGTGGAACATCTAGGTAGATGGTCCAGCAGTCAGATTTCTTCCAATTTAACATATTATACTCAGGTAACATTTCCTTTCAAACTCAAAGTTTCAATCAACACATCTTTTTCAGATACTCTTCACCCTCCCAAATTTGTCAAATCTACCCCTTCATTCATAAAACCACTACTTGGTCCAAATCTTTACTATCTTCTGTTCTGCGCTATTCTAACAATCCCCTAGCTGGGCTCCCCACCTTTCATCTCTAGGCCCTCAAAGCCAGCCTGCCTTCAAAGAACACTTTCTTTTACTCAAAAACCTTCTATGGCTTTCCATTACCTATACGATAAAGCCTTGGGTAATTAGCCTTCCCTATCTCAATGATTCCTAAACGTCTCCAGAGCCACCTCGTGCCTCTGGCCTCGCCATGCCCCTTGGTCAGTCTCCCCTGTGCCTCACTGATCTCCTGAGCAGGTCACAGCAGATCACACCTCCACTCCTTCATCCCTCTTGCTGTTCTCTGTACTGTGAATCCCTTCCCCACCTCTTCTGCCTGGCAAACTCCTACTCATTCTTTAAAGCCTCTCATGAATGCTACCTCCTGTGCGAAGAGGGCTCATTTCCTCACTCACAGAAACAGGAAACTTTATCCAAGTTTCTGTTGAATTTTACACTTACCTCCATTAATTAACTATTGTGTTCTCATTTACCTGTCTCGTCCGCTTAGACTAGGATTCCCCACAGACCTCTTACAAGTCTTTGCCTATCCAACTCTCCATGTGGGCACGATGCTTCCTCCGCTTTTTGAAGTACAGAACAATGAGGATGAGTGAGCTTCCAGAATATAGATTATTCTTAACCTAAGGGTATTTTTCATGCCAAATTCCAATCCCATTTGTCTCTTTTTCTCTCTCTCTCTCTTTTTTTTCCTCCTGTGACCCACAAACGTTGTACCTTCCCCTTCCATCCAATAAAATCTTCCTTCGGTTCTCCTGCTTCATGCCTCTTTTCTCTCTGGTCACCAGACTTCCTAAGAATCTACTTCTACTCTCAAACTCTCAAACCTTTCCTTCCCACTCACCCCTCAGCCCAGAGCAAACTGGCTTTTGCTCTCCGCCACCCTCCTCTGACTGCCTCTGGACGGTCACAGGTGATCTTCCCACAGTCAAGTCACAAGTGGGGGTCCCTTCTCATTGTACTCTCCTTCTCTCGCACTGGGTTGTCGCCATTACCATTTCTGAATGTGTCCCTGCTGTAGCTTCAGCCTCACAGCATAATCACGTCACCTTTCTAAAATAGGGCAATGCTCAAACTCACCTACTACATTTCGTGTTCTACAGAAGCGAGAATAAAGAATCTTCATAATCCAAACCATGCTAGTCTTCTCTCCCGCCACAACCCCTTCCAGAATGCCGTGTCCCGGCCACACGGGAACAATCACCCCACACTATGACAAAACTATGCACTTACGAGCTTTCGTGCCTTTGCTCGCACTGTTTTCCCCTACAGTATCTGCTCCTTCTCTCCTCTAAAATCCTACTAATCCTTCAAGGGTGAACGCCATTATCCTCTCCCCTGTAAAAATCCTCCTCTTATCCAGAAGTTGTCATTCCCTTCACTGAGTTCCTACAGCATTCTGTCAATCAAGACACCTCCTACAACACGTACGGCTTTATAGTCACCGCAAATGACTGGAACGTCTGTCTCCTCGAGTGAATTAGGAGCCTTTTATGATCAAGAACTGTATGTTATCCATACCTTCGCCTTCAAACCTTCAGGGTCTCATACATAACAGGCATTCAACAAATACCTGTTGAGTTTAATTGGATTAACCTGAATCAAAAAAGCCCTAAATAACAGGAAGACGCCCCCAAACCAGCTCCTTGACATTTACTCATTAGTCCGACTTAACCATTCTACTGAAGTCCTGCAAAATTCAAAATATTTTCAGGTAACATTTTAAACTGCAACAGATGTTTCTCCCCACCGTTGTACCCTCAGGTTATTACTTTTTGTTTCTCAAAATTCAAGTTATCTCGCAAAACATCTCCAGAAGCCAGCTCTGCCTCCAGGCATGTCAGCTGACCCTGAAGAGTCTCCAACTGGCTTTCTGCTTTCTGGGCTCTCTGAAGAGCTTTCTGGTGAAACCCAGACTGTTCAACAAGCTCAGATATTCGGGCTTCAAGCTGGGAGACCATCTGGAAACAAAGAAACAGACAAGGATAAGCCTTGTTTCGGATGCAACAAAGTGTTCAAATCTAGTGCTCAGCCCAAGCAACAGGGCTATTTATAACACCAACTTCTAGATTCTTTGTAAAAATTAAATAAAAAACAGGTAATTTGATAGCTGTATCTGCCTCTGCTTGAAATAAATCTGTATTCATTACCTAATAAAATATTTCTATTGGCATTTTTAATTTGTATATAATCTCCTAAACAGGTTACTCAATAAATATTTATGGGTGATATTTACTTACCCCTAAAACTGCCATTGATTTAGGAGCTTCAAAGCTTAGCTGGAAAAAATAGTTCAGACAGAAAGTGCTTTTAAAACCTCTGCAAGTGTCATTCTCTGAGAAACTCCTCCACCATGTATGGCGGATTAAAGATTATCCAGTGAGTTAATTTTACAGTAAATTTATCAGGAATTCAAGGGCATAAACATATTTTTTCAAGCTTTTTTTCAATTTTCCATTATCGGTTCCTCAGGCACCAAAGGTCAGCGGTGCTGCTCTGTGCTGTGTACTCACATAGTGATGTTATCACTTTAGCATCTGGAAGGTCAAATTTAATACAGCGACTCTATATGCAAGAAGGCAGGGGAATCTGATTGCTACCTCCTCTCCTACAAAATGAAATCACAGTTTCTCCATTAACAGTCCCAATTCTCTTCACACACCCCTCATTTCCCAGTGCTTCCATCCTTCCCTGAAGTTTCTCTCTTTGTCCTGACGTCCCCATAAACGGCATAAGTTTACCCAAGACCTCAGGTACCTGTCGAGAAGACTCAAACTGATTCTACCAAATCCAGTTTTCAGGAAACACTGAATTCAGTAAAAACCACCAAGTTTGAGGTGAAAAATTTGTTTTGTTTTGATGGTTAGTTTCAGAAGAGGAAAAGAAAAAAGTAGATATTTACATAATAGCACCATTCTTGCAGAAACTGAAATATCTTGATGCTTTCAGGTTTAGTTTCAGTTTAAAAAAATTTCTGCTTACCTATCAATAACCATTTTAAAAAGCAAGGAGACACTCCAGCCATCTTCAAATATTTTGTAAAACTATTGTGTGGAAGAACAATAGGGTTTGTTCTGAGTTGCCTCAGTGCTTAAGTTAAGGACCAATAGGTACAAATCAGAGAAATAATTCCACTTCAGTGTAAGGAAGAAATTTTTCCTGGTCCCCAAAATTACAAAGTAATATATACTTGTTATAAAAGACTCATTAAGAATGAAAAAAAAGTTTAAGGAAAAAAAACCACTCAGAGGTAACACCTATTAATATTTTCAAATAATTTATTTCGATGCCCTGTTAAAATACAGCTGAGATACTATATGTGTAATTTTATGTCTTTGTGTTTACCTCATATTTTAAGCATCTTAGCATGGCGCACAGTGAATGCCCCATCACTAGAGATGGCCCGAAATGGGCCAACCATCTGTGAACAATATTATGAAGTGGACTGAAGGGCTACGGTCATGAATGTTAGACTACTTGATCTCTAAATGCTCCAATCGTGTGCTTCCGTGGCTCTCTAGTCCCAGGCCTGTAATTCAATTAATTCAGTACTTTTGTGGGTGCTTGAAATCAAATATTTGATGGTAAGCTGCTTAGCACTACATCCAAGGAATTATGTTCCCCCAAGGAAATTTCCATTTTAATTACAGAATTTGAGCCTCCGAGAACGGCCCATTTTGTATTTCCTACCATTGGCACCTACTAATAAGAGATGTGAGCTTACTGCAAGAGGAAGGTGCGCTTGTCTTGGAACAACATACAAAGTCACCTACAGAACAACAGCCATCAAACAACACCCCCAAGATACTGCCGTTTGGGGAGAAGGGCTGTTTAATGATCTGCTATTATACAAGGCAGAGCACATGATTCTGTGGAGCAGGAAATATGGTTCACATTCGACTCCAAGTAGGAAGTGAGTCTTTCTACCTGAAAGTCCTTCAACACTTCTTCTACCCCATAGTTAACCTAACAAAGAGAATGAAACCAAAGAAAAAAGAGACACAGAAAACCTCAGCTGGAGAGATGGAGAACTGGTTAGCCAAGTTCTGACAAAGGTCCCAGAGGCAAGCAAAGCCTTCCATAGAAATCAATCATGAAAGACTTCCATTTTGGGGCCATCTGGCCGGCTGGCTCAGTCGTAGACCATGCAACTCTTGATCTCGGGGTTGTGCGTTCCAGCCCCACATTGGGTGTAGAGATTACTTTTTTTTTTTAACGTGTATTTTTGAGAGAGAAAGAGAGACACAGAGTGCAAGATGGGGAGGGGCAGAGAGAGAGGGAGACACAGAATCTGAAGCAGGCTCCAGGCTCTGAGCTGTCAGCACAGAGCCTGATGCCGGGCTTGAACTCACAAACCGTGAGATCATGACCTGAGCCGAAGTTGGACACTTTACGGGCTGAGCTACCCAGGAGCCCCTGCGTGTAGAGATTATTTAAAAAAATAAAATCTGAAATGCACAAATGTGCAATTGCCCAGTTACATTAAAAAAAAAAAAAAAGACTCCCATTTTGAAGATGACACCTCAGGCTATGGCTGAAAGTTTGAGTAAGGTAGTGATAATGACCCTGAAGAAAGAAGAGGAAATCCTGATGGAGACCAGACCATGGCAGGGGGTCTTTGAAGTCACATAGTCCCCGTCTCAAGTTCCCACTCTACAACTTAGCAGCATGTTAATGAGGCAGGTAATCAACTTCTCTGAAACTTCATGTCTTTGCTCTGACGATAAGATGATAGTTTAGATAATTTGAGCAGCACAGTATTTCACACCCGACTGAAGTTCAAGGCGTTGCATCCATTTTTACCATCAGTATCCCTACTCCAATATGTTGGTTCAGTCAATCCTATGCTTTTGTTGTAAAGAGTTAAAGGGGCCCTTCAGGAATTGTCCTACCTCATGTTCTCAAACCATTTGCAGCCCACAGAGCCTGTTTTTCAACTAAAAACCTTTCTGGGAAGGACAAATAAGGCACAATGTGCAAATCAAAGGTGAAAGGGATGCAGGTGTGCTCCACAGAACTTGAAGACTCAGCAGAATATAACTTTTAAAACCACCGGTGTGTACACGGCTGTACTGTGTAAAAGCCACAAACTCAAGATTCCGGTGTCCACAGAGGAACCCCTCCACATTCTATGCGTCACAGAACTTAGCTTCCTAAGCTTATTTTAGGTCTCAGTATATATGATCCCACCAATAATTTTCAGAGCTAAATTTACATAAATGTATTCCAATAAATTAACATTCTAATCTGACTCGGTTCTCGGGAACCAAGAGGCATCAAATGCCTGGGTGAACATACGTGTCTCGCCAAAACTGTGAAGCTGTGTTGTGTTTTGTACACCAAGAACTCTAGAGTCAATAAGCTTTTTTTTATTTTCCCTCTTTTTCTTAGTATCATCTGCTAACATATCACTGATATTCTGTAGGACAAAATGTGCCAAGGATCAACACGAGAGATGTAGGGAACTGAGGGGAAGGGAGAAGGATTATAATAAAGAAAACATACCTCATTTTTTTTTAAAAACAAACAAAAAAAAGGCACTGAAGTGAATTATACTTCAAAAACAAGCAGTTTGGGGAAGTGAAGTCATAATGCCCTAAAAAATTTCAGTCACTTCCCAAGGACAAGTAGTTGTTGATTTTACCAGAGAGACACTTCTGCGCTAAGAGTAAATCAAAGAAAGCACAAGAGTTTTAAACTGAAGAAAGAACCATTTGGATCACTTAAGGACCCATGCCTCTTGGACATACAACTCTTTTCTCATTAGTCACTTACGAAATATATAAAATATGTTGTCAGGAATCAGGAATAAAACATCAATCAAATTCTCTTTCTTTATTATCAGTTTGTATGGCCAACCACATCGACTGGCTATTCCTACTGCCTCCACCTTTGTGCATGTCAACTTTTTTTTTTTTTGAGGGGGTGGAGAGGGATAGAAGAAGGGGGGAAGAGAGAGAGAGAGAGAGAGAGAGAGAGAGAGAGAGAGAGAGAGAACCCCAAGTGGGCTCCACACTCAGCACGGAGCCCAACACAAGGGTCGATCCCACAGCTCTGGGATCATGACCTAAGCCAAAATCAAGAGTCGGACTCTCTCAACTGACTGAGCCACCAGGCACCCCATGTTGACTTCTGTTACAGGTTAAATTGGATCCTCCAAAAGAGAGGCACGTTCAAGTCCCCCAGTACCTCAGAATGTGACCTTACTTGAAAACAGTCTTTACAGAGCTGGGCCCCAATGCAATATGACTAGTGTGCTTATACAAAAGGAAAAATGTGGACACAGAGACCCATACAAGTAGAAGGAAAATAATATGAAGATGTAGAGAGAATGCCATTCATGAGCCAAGAACCGCCTGAGACTACCAGAAGCCAGGCAAGAGGCCTGGACCAGAATCTCCCTCACAGTCTCAGAAGAAACCAACCAACCAATATCATGATGTTAGATTTCCAGCCTCCGGAACCGGGAGACAATCCACTTCTTTGTCTAAGCCACCAAGTTACAGGTACTTTGTTATGGCCATCCTAGGAAATTACTACACTATAGATGTCAGGAAAGCAGAAATCTCTATCTTTTTATTCTCCCAGGTGCCCCTGTAGTTAGGGGTGACCATGTACCATAATTTGGGGCAAGAAGTGGAAGTGGAAGTCTGCCGAAACTTCTGGGTAAATGTTTGGTTTCGTGTATTGGAGAATTAGGAACAAAGCAGAATGACTGGATCAGATAAGGGAGCAGGGGGTTGTAAAGCACATCTCAGGTCCTTTAGGGCATCAGGCTGGGTCCCCACAGCTTGCCCAGAGCCACTAGACCAAGAAACACTCCAGTGGAGGAAATTAACTCTTATGTGTGCCTAAAGAAGAACAAAAGAGCTGTCTCGATAAACGTTCGTAAGCTTGTTTGAATTGTCTTTAATTTAGAAAATGACATAGAAATCAATCATCGTCATGTCCTCTCTGTACATAATCACTTCTCATCCAGATGATGAGACGGTTAGCAAACATCTAAAAGTAAGAAAAAAAATGTTTGCCTCAAAAATCCACACTAAAATCTGAAAATGTCGCAACTTTCTGTCATTGTGCAAGACATTATTTCAAAAACACCTGTTACAAGTGTACTGAAATTTCAAGGCTAAACATCATCCAAACACTCATTTAGAATTCCTAGGAACCCACCAGCAGGACATTTCTCTAAGGGAGTGGTTTCCAACTGGGGGTGATTTCACCCACCAAGGATATTTGTCTGGAGACATCACTGGTCGTCACAAATTGAGGGGGGAAATGGTGCTACTGGTGCCTACCGGGTAGAAGCCAGAGATGCTGTTAAATACCCTCCAATGTACATACAGAGAAGCCCCTTGGCAAAGGATTATCCATCCTGAAAGGTCAATAGTGCCAAGACTGAGAAACCCTACCCCACGAAACAGTAAAGCTTTTAAAAAGAGAATCTGACTTGGCTATAAGCAGAAAAGCAAGGACCCAAATAGTAGTGACTTACTGAAAACGTGTGGGTGGCGTCCCGAATTCTACTGAGAACTGCAAAGATATGAGAGTAAAAATGAATAGCAACAGGGTAAATAAGAAAGGCAAGGTTCACAAAGTCAGAGTCGGCATGAAGCGGCGAATTTGCCAGGCCTGGCCTGAACCCACCATTGGGCCTTCGCATGGGTATTACTCAACTGTTGAGTGTGTGTTTAATCACGGCAGCTGGCAGGGGCGCACAGCCCCCTCAACAAACAGACTCATCAATCTGTAAAGCTCCCATTCTTTAGAAACATTTCTAAGACAATATATGAAATCCATTTTCTCCTGATTTTACTTGAAGATGAGTCAAACTATACGCTTGATTTTGGGCTTTTAAATAGTGAGAACAGCTATTGAAAAAAATTACAGGGTAGAAAAGGCAGACAAAGGCACTAAAAAGACTCTGAATCATTCTGATTTTTATGGGGAGTAGGGGAAAGCATAGCCAGCTTAACCAATTTACATCATTTTGCTTCAGAAAATAAACATATACATCATGCTGGCAATTTTATGCCATGCTTTGCATGCTGAATTAAAATAGTGTTAGGAAAACATTTGGAAAACCAGAAAAAGGGAAGCAATAAAATGAAACGGTTAAGGACCATTAGCTACTGAAGTGCATCTCTTACTAGTCAAGGTAAATAACTTAATGAAATTGTTCTCAGTCCCAGAAATAATTTTCTTCTGCAATCCAGGACCAATCACAAGAAAAACTGAGCTACCCTCGGAGACCTGCACATTTTATATCCATAAAGAGAATCCTACACTTGGACAAAGGGGTCACCTGACTTGCTCCTAAGAACCCGAATGAAGTTTGGAGAACTTTTAAAGGGAATGGAAAATGTTTTATCCTTAAAGGAAACTTTCAAATGCAACCCTGAACTCTGAGTTAGTGATGGCTCTGAGTATTTTAGAAACATCAAAAAAGGGAAAAATGCATTTTCTCCTTTGAACCAACATGAACTCCCAGAAGAAGATAATGGAATTATACCTAGAATTTGGATATTATTTACTTTAGAACCTCATTAATTAGGATTTCAATAACTTGCATTGGATAGTAATTTAGTCAGGCTTCAGTTGACTCTGCTCAGCAAAGCTAGATAGTAAAGGAGAACTTTTTTTAAGTTTATTTAGAGAGAGAGAGAGAGCATGAGCAGGGGCTGGGGAGGGAGAGAGAGAGAATCCCAAGCAGGCTGCGCTCTGCACAGAGCGGGACACAGGGCTTGATCTCATGAACCACGAGATTATGACCTGAGCCGAAATCAAGAGTCGGTCGCCTAACTGACTGAGCCACCCAGGTGCCCCAAGAAGAATTATTAATAGTATAAACAAGATAACAAAATTAAAGAAGCTTCATCCATATATATGAATCAAAACACCTATCTCCACTTATTCAACAGGTGCCCTCAAAGACTGTTCCAGGCACCAACGCGTAATGAAGAGAAGGAGAGAGAGAGAGATGAGGAGAAGCAAGGGTAGCGACACTTAATATTTATCATCATTACGTGCCCAGCACTGCATTAAAGACTTCATAACAATTTTCTTTTTCATTTCCTGCTTTCAACAAACAATAACCTAACGGGGCAGATATTCTTACAGGTCTAACAACCCTTATCCGCAATTCCAAAGTCCACAAGCATCTGGGGGCAGACAGCTTTTTTTTTTTTTTTCGTAACTCACCTGCTGATAAAGCTTGACCTGACCGGCCCTGGTAGCCAACCCTGAGCCAAAGAGACACAGAGTTCTTCGCAGCCCTGGTACATTCCATGCGATGGGCTTGTCACAGCTCGTGTTGCAGAAGGATGAACGGGGTTGACTCTGGGGTGCTGCCTCAGACCCCACTGAGGAGGGATGTGTAGGAGAGAGCTCCCTCCATTCCCATTCCGTGTACTATCTTACCTTCCTACACCCTGAAAAATTCTCAGTTGGAAAACACACTGGGCCCCAAGGGGTTCAGGTAAGGAGTGCGGCTCCTGAGCCCTGTCCAGCAGATGAGAAAACAGAATCTCAAAGGCAGGTTCCTAGGAGCCTGGCCACGGCCCGCCTGGAGTGAGCGAGTGTGCAGTCGAGACAGGATACAGCACAGGCGACTCTGACCCCAGAACCCACATCGTCGTTAGCGGTCACGTGAGTGACTCCCCAGGCTCCCTAAGTATGATATGCAGCTGAAAGTAATAAAAACCACATTTAAATGACTAACTCAGCAAACTATTGTCCTTAAGAATCTTAGAAGTCGCCATCTCCCACTCACCCTTTTCCTGCTCTCTCCCTGGCTGGCCATTTCTTGGATCCTTTCCAAAATGGCATCCTCCGTGGACCCGATCGTGCCCCAGCTGCCCCCAAGAAGGGCTGCGACTTTCTCCCTAAATGAGGAGTGCTGGTTTCGCGAGGCTGCTGCCGCATCCAGGCTGGCCTCCAAGCTCTTCTCCAACTCGCAAGAGCTTTTCTTCAAGAGGCTCAGCTCCTGCTTCGAGGCATCCCAGACCCGCTGGCCGGCAAGCAGCCTTTCTCGGAAGAGCGTGACTTCCCTTTCAAGAGCTTCCTTCGTCTCTACAGCACGGAGAAAGTCCTGAAACAATCAGAGAAAGTGAAGACACCTACGGAGTGACGCGTGCATTTGCTTTTCATTTACCTTGCTTACTGACCTCACGGAATTAGGATTAAATCAGACATGCCCTGTAAGTTCCCCACCATCTCTTCATAAAAAATGCAAATTTTACAGGCTTAACACTAAAAATTTTTTAATTAAAAAAATTAAGTTGTAAGGGTAAATTTAGGTGTCTAAAAAAGAGAAGGGATAAAAAACCAGGGCTAGGAAAAGAAGGAAACCAGCATATAAGCCTTTTCTGTGTGGACCTCTAGAAAGACTTAAAAACAAATCGTTGGCTAACATACTGGTAGAGGCAATCAAAATACAGAAAATGCTTACAGAATTATCTGCTGTAAAGTTTGATATACATGGATATTGATTTTGAATAAACAGTAAACCTTCAGAGTCCTACCTACACACCAAAATGGTTTGAATAAAGATGACTCCTTAATACTCTTCTAAAAGAGTAGCATTTTCATAAAAACATCATTGCATAAAGGAGAATCAGATCTCTCAATATTCATTTACTGTGTATAGCCCTGTCTCATAAAATTGATAGAACCTGAAGAAAAGAGTCAGAAATATCTAGCCATTTGGTGGGTGGCAGAAATTAGAGGGAAATAAAGTACCACACTGAGATTAGTAATTTTAAAGAACATAATGTGTATTGTTAGGGTCACAAAAATAAATGAAGGGCATCAGGGAGGCTACCTGTGCACCTATTTCTATTTACTGTAATCTAGAATGGTCCAGAGAGGCATGAAAAGAGCATCTTTCAAGTCATTTAATAAACATGGGGTGCCTGAGTGGCTCGGTCAGTTGAGCATACAACTCTTGATTTTGGCTCAGGTCATGGTCCCAGGGTTGTGGGATCAAGCCCTGCATTGGGCCCCATGCTGAGCATGGAGCCTGCTTAAGATTCTCTCTTTCTCGGGGCGCCTGGGTGGCTCAGTCGGTTGAGCGTCCGACTTCGGCTCAGGTCATGATCTCGTGGTTTGTGGGTTCGAGCCCCATGTCGGGCTCTGTGCTGACAGCTCAGAGCTTGGAGCCTGCTTCAGATTCTGTGTCTCCCTCTCTCTGCCCCTCCCCTGCTTGTGCTCTGTCTCTCTCTGTCTCTCAAAAATAAATACACTTAAAAAAAAAAAACTTAAAAAAAAAAAAGATTCTCTCTTTCTCTTTCTGCCCCTCTCCCCGCCTCACATGCACTCTCTCTCTCTCCCCTCTAAAAAACAAACAACAAAAAACTAGCTGACATCAATTTCCACAATACATGGATTCACATTAAATTAACATTAAGCAACTGGTTAACCAACACTGCTTCAGTATTGCAGCCTAGCTAACTAGCAAAGAATATTTTGGTTTTTTTATTAAAAATACTGTTAGGGTCGGGGCACCCGGGTGGCTCAGTCGGTTAAGTGACCATCGTTGGCTCGGATCATGAGCTCACAGTTTGCAAGTTCAAGCCCCGTGTCTGTACTGACAGCTCAGAGCCTGGAGCCTGCTTTGGATTCTGTGTCTCCCTCTCTCTCTGCCCTTCCCCTGCTCACATGTTTTCTCCCTCTCTCTCACACTCTCAAATACACCTTAAAAAAATATTAATACTATGTTAGAGTCAAAAACAACAAAAAGAAAACAATATCTTTGAATAACAGATTCTACATCTAAACAGGCCAGAAACATTTCAGGCTGCTAGTTAAAATGCACTCAACCGTCCTGCATCAGAATCGGACTTTAAAAGGAATTTATCTCCACCAACAGCTTGGAGACAGGAGAGATGTTTCTCAAAATGCTACATCTTTACTTTTTATAAAAAAGAGAATATATTGTGGTTGGCTGCACAGCTCAGGGGTTAGAGCACTGGTCTTGTAAAAAAGAGAATACCTTATTTTTTTTCTTCTGATTTTTTTTAAATCAAGGAAGTCTCCAGCATCAATTTGAAACAAAGTCATCGAGTGGATAGGTAGGTAGAGAAGGCTGCCCTTTTCAGAGATGTAATGCCTAAACTAATTATGGATTATGGAACCTGTTCTGTGAAACACTTTGCTTCTCAAGGTCCTGGCAACAGCTTCGTTTCCTGGCTCTCTTTCGATACTAGTCTTCCACGTGGAGAAGCTCCACTACCGCCAGTTAAATTATAGCCCTGAGAGTAGAGTCAAGGGCGCTTTATCCCAAATACAATATTTTAACACTTTACAGATTTTTTTCTCAGACAGTAATACAATAGCTGTTCCATTTGGGTAACCAGTATCAGCACTGGTGATAATAAATTAGGACCACATTTTACTTAGAAACTACAGTCTATCATGTGGTTAGAAAATTAAAGTCCCAAACTCAGTGACATAGAGCTCTAAAAACAACAACAACAACAACAACAAAACCCTCTAGAATATTATATGTTGACTTTTATATTGAAAGAAAACCCCTAATGCAAAAGGGGAATTTCCATGACCCAGAGAGTGAGCGATATTTTTAACTAAGTACACAAGGTCCTCAAAATACACACAAAAATATACCAGACGCTTGAGTACTATAGACATACTGTCCGTGGGGCGTATACTAACCAGCTGACAACATATACCAAGAGACCAAAAAATACAGTTAAAATATTCCAGCCAGGAGGAATTTTTTCCACCCCAATATCAGATTTCTGTCTCCCTGCCCTAAAGACAAAAGCCAGTCCCTAACAAATCCAACGCGCGAAACTTTATGTCTGGTAAAAATCAGAAAATTCATTTGTGATCATAACATATAGTAGCACGTGTCAGCAGGCTACATTTCTTCTCGGGACTCGTTTCCACCCAGTGAATGATACACTGTTTCGCACATGAAGTGCAGGCCTAGGGAGCCAGTGACAAGGCCTTGGGGATGGCCATTCCCTCGGCGCTCTGATTAAGCACTTGATGATTTAGGAGCACTGGGCTGATCTACTGGGAACACATGTCCTCAGACTACAAATGCAATTACCTGTAGAGCTAGCAGAAATGGCGCTGGAGTCTGGTTGCATGGCTACCTCAAGGATACACTTATGTAATGTGACATTGGTATCACTGGCCAGGACGTAGGGACTGCTGTCAGACTACACTGACGCACAGAACAAGAAACAAGTGGCTCTCTCTAAGCAAAATCAGGGCTGATCTCCACAGAGGAAATCACATTTGCAAAAGAGAACAGGCCTTAAAGAGACAATGAGGGGATCCCTGGTTTTTTTTAATTGTTAATTTGTCTTTAGCTTTAGTCCTACTAACGCAAGAAATGAATAATGACCCCTTCACAATTACTTTTAACAAAAACAATTGTAAATAGTATGATTAAGATGTTTGAGTTAGCTTCCCAATTAAATGCATGTCTGTATTAATTCCCAATTAAATGCATTACATAATAAAACCATTCACAGGTTTGTATTTATTTATTTGTTTATTTATTTTTATTTGAGGGGGAGGGAAGGGGCAGAGGGAAAAAGAGAGAGAATCTCAAGCAGACTCCATGTTCAGTGTGGAGCCCGACGGGGGGCTCAATCCCACGTCCCTGGGATCATGACCTGAGCGGAAACCACGAGTCAGGTGCTCAACAGACTGAGCCACCCAGGCACCCCCAAAGGTTTGTTTTTTTGTTTTGTTTTGAATTTTTTTAACATTTATTCATTTTTAAGAGACAGAGACAGAGCATGAGTGGGGGAGGAGCAGAGAGAGAGGGAGACACAGAATCAGAAGCGGGCTCCAGGCTGTCAGCACGGAGCCTGATGCAGGGCTCGAACTCACAAACCGCGAGATCATGACCTGAGTTGAAGTCGTACACCAACTGACTGAGCCACCCAGGCGCCCCACAAAGGTTTATTTTTAAAATACAAGTGTTTCCTATTTTAATGTTGCACCTATTACATGGATTTGCATATGCATGAGATCAAAGTGCCTCTCAAAAATATATGACTAATGATCAACCTCTGGCTTGAGTTTAATTCATCCAACCCTAGACACATTTTGTGAAATTCAAAACCAGTTGATTCCATCTACCTACTGTAGTTAAAGTTAACAAAAAAGCTCAGAAATTCCCCCAAACAGGTGTTCTTATTCGTTATTGGTAGAAGTGTGAATAGGTGTAATTCTGGTATAAATATCTAACAAAATAAAATATACACATACCCTGTGGCCCTGCAAGTCCAGTGTCAAGAATAGATCTATAGGATAGTTTACTAAATATGGAAAGTGATGTACGTGTAAAGTTATTCTATTACAATACAGCAAAAGATTAGGTATTACACAAATATTCAATGATATGTGATTAAACAAATATGAGACGTCGGTACCATAGAACACTATGCAGTCTTAAAAAAGAACAGAGGAAACTTTTTATGTACTAATATGGAAGACTCTCCAAGGTACAGTCAGTGAAAAAAGATGCCTAACCAAGTGTCTAGTGTCATTTGTACCTACATAAATAGGGCAGCTCTCTAGAAACAAGCACAAGCAAGTGCCCATTCTGATCATCTCTGGAGAAGGGACCTGTAACTGGAGGGATAATTGGAGGGAAGATATGACAGTATAGTGACAACTATGAAAACACCCATGAAATTCCAGTCCATGTAAAGTGCTGAGTCAATAGTGATAGGAACATGCACACACACACACACACATCTGCGCGCACACACACACACACACGCCCTTAGGCTGACTCATTGGCATCATCAACCTTGGAAACTCACAAGAATTCAACTTAAGCATGAAATCCTCATTATTGACAAACTCAATACAAGTTGACAATGAATTTAGCTGTTTGTGAGGCCAGTGTGTTCCTGGGCTTCGCCACAGTACTGCAAACACTCTGCCCTGAACTGGTCAGATTGTGCCTTGGAGGACCATGGACAGTTCCCAGCTGGAAATTTTAAGAGGGACACTGTCAAAATGGAATGGATTCAGCATCCCATGCTAGGATTAGACCCATAATAAAAATATATATGTACTCATGGTATTTTAAATGCTGCTTTAATTTATTTTAAATGCATAGAATGAATCTAAAGTCAAAGCATGGAACACTTAATTATAGTTACACAACACAAAGTATTACAAACCTTGACAACGTAAATACAATAATAAAATAAAACTGGGAAGAGAAGGGAGTAAAAAGTAGGAGGCATTAAACTCCTCCTACACCACAGTAGAAAGTCTAAAAATACTATCTCACGCTGGTGAATCAGGAACAGAAATGCATTCCTTTTAAGTCTCAATAGTAACTATCAGAAGCTAAAACAGGAATGCTCTAGTGAGGCTAGAAGTGGAAGGAGAGAGGGTTTTTAATTTTACTTCAGAGTCTTATGAATGGTTTGTTTTTTTATAATCTGAGCAGATATTATTTTAGTGCTTATTTTCATTTTAATTCCTCATTCAGAGGCTAGAATCTCCCAACCTAACAGATGATAAGAAAGAAGATTCAAAGTCTGAAAGATATGGGCTGTTTAGCCAAAAGAAAAGACTTAGAAATTCATAATAAATGCCTTTAAAAAGCTTGAAAGTTAGTCATAAGAAAGAGATTTCAGTTTATTCTATGAAGTTTCATTAAGATAGAACCAGGATAGGATGTGAATTATGGGGATTCTGATCCTGACTTGTTACATACAATGAAGAACTGTCAAACAATTGAACTACACAGAGAATATGGACCTCCTTGTTCAGGAGTGAGTTCCTTGTCTCTGGAAGAGCTCAAGGGAAGCCTGAAAACTAGTGCGACAGTGACATTTTATTTTTTAATTTTTTTTAAAATTTTTTATGTCTTTGAGAGACAGAGAGTGAGCAGGGGAGGGGCAGAGAGAGAGGGAGACGCAGAATCTGAAGCAGGCTCCAGGCTCTGAGCTGTCAGCACAGAGCCCGACGCAGGGCTCGAACCCACAGACTGTGAGATCATGAGCTGAGCCAAAGTCAGAGGCTTAACCAACTGAGCCACCCAGGTGCCCAGACAGTGACATTTTAAAGATGATTCTGATTTCACTTAGAGAGTTACATGATCTAGATTCTAAAAGACCTTCGGGTCACTTCCAACATCATGATTCTAGGATTGTAAAGAGATCTTCAATTTCTTTAGTAATTTATCCTATCTAATAGGTCCTTACTTCCAGAAACTTATTTCCATATGCCTATACTCTTAAAATAATGTTACGTTTCTTTGGATCCCTGGGGAAAAGTAAGTAACTGGAAAAGGAAATAAAAACACTGAACATCGAATATGTGATGGGCATGTCCTAAATACTTCATGCATTTTATTAAACGCTAAGATTAATTGTAAGAGATAGATCCTTAAATTATTTTTCTGTTTTATAGACAAAAAACTGAGGTTCAAGGAGGTAAGGTCGTATGCCTCAGATCACATAGCCAAATGATTCTGTAGCTTGGATAAAAACCTGAGAGCCTAGCCTCTTAACCACTCTGCTCCCTGTTTACTCTCTCATGCTGTTCTCTCTCACATTTGCTACTTTAGGGTCACACACCAAAAAAGCAGAAGGGACATCCTTCCAAACCACACCTGCCTAATTCCAAAACCAATATTCTTTCTTAGCCTCCATTCTAGCTACCAGAATTAAAAGAAAATGTGAACAGTGAGGGAAAAGAAACCGTCTGAAATCCCATATGTAAGTTTAATTTCTGATCTACTGATCTGAACTTGGACCGTCTATGGGAAATGTGTATGTAGCTTGTGTAGGTAAAGTGCCTATGTCTTTCAACACTGGATTATTTCAGAGTAACCAAAAGAAAAGGTGCCAAACTTTGAAAGTTGTTAAAACATACTTCAATACTAACTACTAAAGATTTTTAAAGAATGTATTTTCCATATGTATAATAAATCACCTGGATTTTTATTTGGGAAATTTTCATAAAGTAACCTAAATACAGTAATTAAGAAAATCAGAAAAGTTGAGTTTGGTAAAAACAGCACCACAGCCGGCATATACTACTACTTCTGCAGTCATTCTGGGCTTCACTAATAAAGTAAGTTTCCTACCTCAAAAACGGAGCTTTAGGAAGCATTATGGAGACGCTTCCTGAGGCCATTAATGTGTCAGTAAAGCCACTCGGCAGTATTTTTCAGTAGTAAATCTTTGGAGTCATAATCCTATGAATGAGCACTTTATTAAAGACCTCAAGTTTTTTTATTGCCCATATTTTTTTTTATAATTTTTATTATTTTGGCAGGAACTTCATCCCAAAATGAATGTGTTTCCAAGTCTGAACAACACTGCATCATTTACAAGTAAAGATACATATAAGAAAAGGAATAAGTTCTGTTTCTCTCATGTGCTCTTGTAACCCATTTCATTTCCTACTGCTAATCTTCAGGCATGCATTTTTATAAATAAAGATTAAAATCTTCCTAATTTTCAAGGCTTGATAATTTAACAATTACTATTTGTAACTGAATTAAAGTTATTCATTCACTGAGTAAGTCTGCATAACTATATATTGTAGTTCCACTGACAAATAATTTTTAGCATCAGACTGGTATGTAGGATATAGCTGTGAAGATATATGTAAAAGGATTCTTGGTAAAAGCATAATAATTTATTGACCAGGTTTTAAATCCCGGCTTTGCCACGAAATAGCTATGTGAACTTGAACAAAGTACATAACTTCTTTGAGCACTTAGCACAATGACTATGCTAATGATAAGTGATCCATAAATGGTGACTAGTATACTAATATTGCTGACAGTATTACTGTAAAACATCTGAGGGGTGCCTGGGTGGCTCAGTCAGTTGAGTGCCCAACTCTTGATTTTGGCTCGGATCATGATCCCAGGGTTGTGGGATTGAGCCTTGTGTCAGGCTCTGTGTTGAGCGTGCAGCCTACTGAAGATTCTCTCTCTCTCTCTCTCTCTCTCTCTCTCTCTCTCTCTCTCTCTCTGGGTGCCTGGGTGGCTCAGTCCGTTTAGCACCAACTTTGGCTCAGGTCATGATCTCATAGTTCATGGGTTCGAGCCCCACATCAGGCTCTGTGCTGACAGCTCAGAGTCTAGAGCCTGCTTTAGATCCTGTGTCTCTCTCTTTCTCTGCTCCTCCTCTGCTCATGCTCTGTCTCTCTCTCAAAAATAAGATAAACATTAAAGAAAAAAGATTTTCTTTCTCCCCCCTCTATTCCTCCCCTACTCCCAAGCGCTCTCTCTTCTCTCCCTCTCTCTAAAGTTAAATAAAAAATAATAAATAAATAAATAAATAAATAAATAAATGATGTAAAAAATCTGAGAGACTTAAACTTCACTAGGAAGTCTTACTGGTAGGTAAAAGATGAAAAGCATAATTTTGAAGAAATTATATATATACTGAAAGACAAAGCAAATGAGTAAATATGATTAAGATTCAAAAGATACTACTATAAAACAAAAGATATTTTAAAAACTCTAAATATCACTTTTAAAATACCAGTATTAAGTTATTACTAAAAATGTATTTCTAGCTCTGTCGACTGAAAGAAATGACATCCCAACAGCAATGAGCACACTGAAAGTCCAAATCTTGTTTCTAAGCACCATTCTCCAGTAAAAGGTACCAAAGCTCCCTACAGAGTAGGCTGATTGTAGTTCTGTGGTCTGAAAGATCCTAAGATGTCATGTCTCCTGTCAGAAAAAGCAATGAAATGTTAAAAGACTAAGGGATGAGGTTCAAGGTCACAGAGACCAACTTGAAGGGGCTGCTGCTGGGCCAATTTAGTGAATTTGGAGCACGCACACACACACACACACACACACACAAATAATAACTGATTATAAAAGTAAGTAAATAAAAATCCATGTGTCCATAGAACTGAAAAGAAAAGAAATAAAAAGCTTTTCTTTACAGAAGAATGCCAGCTAATAAAGCAAAAGGAAGGGTAAGATTAGGATATTACCTTTCTGCCACCCCGATGTAAATTAATCCAGGCAAGAATCAATGATGATAACACCACTTGGTAAAGTCAATGGGGAACAGAAATAACCTGCCAATTATCAGAAATGATTTGCCCAGCGATACCTTACTTAACTGTAAAAGAAAAAATATACCTTTACGCTAACGAGATGGGCACACAGTATCAGCAACAAGGAACAATCTAGCATTCATTACTTGCCTGTGATATGAAGTATACAACTTAATCTTTGAAATACCCTTGCCAAAAACATTTAACCTGAATCCAATCCAGTCGTCATCTCATTTTAAACCACAGCTCCTTTATCACTTAATTGTCTTCTCTGTATTTTGTTAACTGAATGCACTGGCTCACTTTCACTTTTGAAAACTCGTCATTATTATTAATCCCATAATTAGTTTCTCTGTCACAAAAGTATAAAAATATAATGGAAGGATTCTAAAGTGTTAAAAAGCATATCGGATTAATTTGCATGCTCAAACAGGTTTTAGGTAATCTGAAAAGATCAAGCAATTCATTGTACAAAGAAACGTTTAGAATTAAAAGGCATTTCCCTTTGACAGTCTCTCTCTAAATAATACTTATAACCTTTGACCCCACAAGTATACCTCTAGGGTTTTGTCTTACTGCTACATTCTCGTGCATGACAATATAAGATTATTCATAACAGCCTTGTTTATAATAGTGTGTGGTATATTACCATTTTGTGTTAAAAATAAAAAGAGAAAAATACGATGCAGACATGCTGCCGTTTGTATTAAAATTAAATAAAAAGAGGGCGTCTGGGTGGCTCAGTCGGTTGAGCATCCAACTCTTGATTTCGGGCTCAGGTCCTGATCTCGAGGTTCATGGGATTGAGCCCATGACTGGCTCTACACTGACGGCTCCCTGTTTGGGATTCTCTCTCTCTCCCTCCCTTACCTGCTCATGCTCTCTCTCAAATTAAATAAATAAACCAAAAAAATTAAATAGAAAGAATATGTACATAATCATAGAATATTTCTAGAAAAGTATATAAAAGATTGTTAACAGAGGTTGCCTCTGAGGAGAACTGGGTGGCTGGAGGAAGTTGGGGCGGCGGGGGGGACTCCCCATATACCCTTATGTCCATGTAGAATTTTGAATTTTAGAAATTTGATGCATTACCTATTTGTTCAAAAAAATAATATCTGAATTTTTAAAATCCGTAGAGTCTAACTAAAGTAGGACTCATGGGGTGCCTGGGTGGCTCAGTCGGTTAAGTGGCCGACTTTGGCTCAGGTCACAATCTCACGGTTTATGGGTTCGAGCCCCGCGTCAGGCTCTGTGCTGACAGCTCAGAGCCTGGAGCCTGGAGCTTCGGATTCAGTGCCTCCCTCTCTCTCTTCCCCTCCCTTACTCATGTTCTGTTCCTCTCTGTCTCAATAATAAATAAAACATTAAAAATAAAATAAAATAAAGTAGGACTCATTCTCTACAAACTCTACTTTCAAATGTGTCATATTTCTTTTTCTTCTAATTAGAAAAAGTGAGTATCGATGACCTGTTCAGGTCACCGAGTCCCATGCTGTCCTCCCCCCCGCCCTCCTGCTGACAGCAGCCCCTTGAACTGTGGTCAGTAACTGCCAGTGTGCTCCCCCCACCCCTGGTTTTCCATTTCTGCTTCATAAACACCATCGCAGATGCGTGCGCACACTTCACATGCTGTACCTGGCTCAGCTTGTCCTTCTCGTCAGCACAGGAGGCAGCTTTTTTCTGCTCTCTGTTTACTTCTGAAACCAGCCTCATGATGGTTTCTCTGCTAGCTTTTGCTTCCATCTCATGGACGTTTATAGTCTCTTCAAGAGTAACAATTTGTCCTTTTACGAGCGCATTTTCCTTGCACAGCTCTCTAAGCTGAAGAGGAAGCAGTTACAGTTGTCCTGTAAAAATTAACAATTTCAAACCACTTTCTCTAAGCACCTCTGATCTGCACACCCCACTGACTGCATTATGGCGGGAACCGAGTGCAAGCCAGGTCCCTCCATCCACTCAAAGGAACAGATTTTCAGAAGCAGCCTCTAAACTCTCATGTTATGAGAGATCAAATTAAAGTAATCAAAAGAAAGCTATAGGGCAACACTGAGGACAGTCCTGCCAAAGGCTGCCCGACAGAGTGAGCGACAGAGCAAGTGTCAGCAAGCCCCTGGCTTCAGGAATCTGGGGAAGCTGACATTCTACAGAGATTACAGCAAGTGAGGGAGTGACGGAGTTCTATTCTGCCCACGTGCCCTGACACTGCCTGCAAGGTGCTACCTGGCACAGGGGTGGGGGTGGGGGGACAGGAGGGAGGACATATGGAGAAAAAGCAGGATTCTCTTTTGAAAAAGAAAATCCTTCTAATTAATATTAGCATAGAAAAATCCAGAATAACATGCTCAAACAGTGGCTATCATTGGGATGAGCAGAACTTTTCACTCCCTATGTTGTGCATTTGGGTTGTTAGCTGGAAACATTAAGAAGCTTTGTAAGATTTACAAGGAGGGAATATGAAATCAGACAGGCTCCTTGGGCCCGAGGACCTAGCCACCACCACCCCCGCCCCCCCCAGACAGCTCAGCCGGGAAGGCCCTGCGGACGCCTCAGAGGAAGGGCTGAGACCCCACACTCTGGAGTCAGCATTTGTGTTAGGGCTCCAGGGGGAAGTGACCCATCCTTCAGCCTCAGCACTTTGCCACCATGCCGCCCTGCCCCCACCTCCGGCCTGTGCCCTTCTCTCCTGAACACTGTCCCGCCTATGTGTGTGCTCAGTCCCCAACAGCTTCCAAAAGTCCCCACCTCAGAGGGGCGCTCCTTGGCCAGTCTACCTACACTAGCCTCCCACACCTCTAACCTGCTTCCCTCTCTGTCCCCACATCCCGATTGGTTTTTCTTCCCCTTTTCCTACGTGGGAGAATACTGGCTATTTGTTTATTTCCCCCCTCACTTTTCTCTCACAATAACGAAAGCTCTAGGAGAGCACAGCTTCGGTCTTATTTCATTCACTGCTGCACTGCCAGAGCCCAGAACAGTGTCTAGCATATAGTAGTCACTCACTAAATATCTGCAAAATGGATGAATGTCAAATAAGTCCTTAGGAATGCCTCCTTGGTTGGGATGCAGAAGTGGTTGGTTTGCACATAAAAGCCATGCTCCCAGGACAGTCTTTTACGATGAACTGGCTAACCCTGGGAGTCATTCTTTCCTGGGTCAGCAAGACCCCAGATATCAAAGCATTTGAAATACAAGAAATAGTAAGGCATAATGGATACAGTACCAACACCCAGATTAGCAGCTGGAGACAGTCTCTGATGGGAGGAAAGGGTGTCACGAAAGAAGGAGATTTTTCATTCGCTTTTCTTTTCCCTATCACTTGGCTTTAGAAATAATCCCCCAAACGACCCTGCACAGGGGACTTTTACGGTCAGGCTCCTGGGACCAGGTGGTCCCAGGTGAACAACTGGGAGGAGGAAGAGATGCACCCAGCGCCCTGGAGCTCACCGGGCAGACTCTAGGCCTGAGCTACAGAAACCCAGCGGTGAAGAGGGACACTTCCTGAAGGAAAATGAGATTATTTTGCAGCTTTCAGCAAGTACAGGTGGGAAGCTTACTCAGAAAACTCTGAGGCATTGTCTTTAAGAATGGCAGTATGGGAGCGCCTGTGGGGCTCAGCTGGTTAAGTGTCAGACCCTTGGTTTCGGCTCAGGTCATGATCTCATGGTTTATGAGTTCAAACCTAAGTCAGGCTCTGCGCTGACAGTGAGGAGCCTGCTTAGGATTCTCTGTCTCCCTCTCTCTCAGCCCCTCTCCTGCTTATGCACGTGTGTGCGCGTTCTCTCTCTCTCTCTCTCTCTCTCAAAAATAAATAAACCTAATATAAAAAATGGGCAGAGGACCTGAATAGCCATTTTTCCAAAGATGACCAACAGACACATGAAAAGAAGTTCAACATCATTGATTATCCAGAAAATACAAATCAAAGGCCCAATGAGATTTCACCTTATATCCATCAGAATGGCTAATATCGAAAAGATAAAAACTACTGGTGAGGCTGTGGAGAAAAGGGAAAACTTGAGCACTGCGGTGGGTGGGCAGGTAAATCAGTGCAGTCACTGTGGAAAAACAGTATGGAGGGTCCTCAAAAAGTTAAAAATAGATTTACCATATGATCCAGGACTCCACTTCTCAGTATTTATCCCCCCAAAAGAAAAACACTATTTAAAAAAGATATATGCACCCATATGTATATTGCAGCATTATTTACAGTAACCAAGAGATGGAAACAACCTAAGTGTCCATCAACAGATGAATAAAGATGTGAGACTATATATATAATATTATATATTATATAATAGTTCTATTATATATAATAGAATACTACTCAGCCATAAAAGAGAATGAAATTCTGCCATTTGTGACAACATGGATGGACTTAGAGGGTATTATACTAAGTGAAATAAGTCAGAAAAAGACAAATACTCTATGATTTCACTTATATGTGGAATCTGAAAAACAAAACCCATGAACAAACGAAACAAAAAGGCTCATGGATATGGAGGACAGAGTGGTTGTTGCTAGCGGGGAGGGGATTGGGAAGCGGGTGTGAAACGCATGAACGCGGGCGGGAGGTACAGACTTCCAGCTGTGAAAGGAACATGTCGTGGAGATGTGGTGTGCAGTCTGGTGACTACAGTCAATGGTATTTAGTACATATTTGAAAACTGCAGGCAAGCAGAGCTTGAAAGTTCTCATCACAAGAAACAAATAGTAAAAGTTTTGTTAACTTTTTATGGTGACAGATGGTGACTAGATTTACTATGGTGATCATTTCACAATCTATACAAGTATCGAATCATTAGGCTGTACCCCTGAAACTAATATACTGTTGCATGTCAGTTACACCTCAATTTTAATGAAAAACGATTGGCTGCAAGGAAATCTGTAAGAAAGCAAGGGTATGAAAAACGTGAAATGAGCAAAGATATGGTGAGAGCCCCAACACTTGAGGTGCCCTATGAATCACTATGTGCCTAGTGAATTATTCACTTGATATAACTAATTTCATCTTACTCATAACCTACCATTAAAGTAGGATTTTTATTATTTGATTTCAATGGAAAATTAAAAAGTACGTTAGAACTAATCTTAACCTTATACTCAAGAAGTATCCCAATAATAACAGTTTGGCTATGTGTGTGTGTGTGTGGTGTGTGTTTCTGTCTGTAACGAAAAAAAAAAAAAACTCCCTAAAAATCATTGTTAAAATGAGTAATTAATTGTATTTGGCATCCTGAACATATTTTAGACAAAACAATTAATCCTTTATGGAGGGCAATTAATCCCAAATAATGTTAGAAAGGATTTTGGAATTGAGTCAGAGAGGTGATTAAGGTTTATCTCAGGTCACACAGTCAAGTAATGCTATATTTGGACTACGGTTCCATTCTCCCACTACCTCCACACTCAACCACAACACTTCCTTTCATGGCACATGTCAGAATGACCACATTTATCTTTTTTTTCATGTGCATACAAACACCTTTAGAATTAAATCTTCATATGACGCCTTTTCATTCTTCTTGTCTGGATCTAGGCAGTCACAAAGTTGAGCTAGAAATTCTTCATGTCTCCTGCAATTCCTTGAGACTTGCTTCTTATTCTCCTCATTTTCCTTGAAACACTTTCTATTGGGAAAATTAACAAATAGGTCAAGTTTTAACACTGTACAAGAGATCATTCATCAAACAAAGTTCAAAACTTAAGCTTTCTGTAATCCTATCATCATTTTCAACAGACTAGTTTCCCAGACACAGAGCACATTGTTGTCACGCACTCCAATAAGGGAAGGAGAAAAGTGAAAAACATCCTGGGTATCTACACTTCACAGAAATGTAGAGAAATCTTCATGGCATCTTAGATCTAATAACAGCAAAGGAGACAGACTCTCTGCTCTTGTCCTGCACTATTTAGGATTTGAAGAAGTACCAATAAATCTCTAGATCACACACAGATATATATAGTTATGGGTCTCCTTTGGGTTTTCATGAGGAATAAGTACAGTGTTGCTATATTTTTTTTATTTTTTATTTTTGTTTATTTTTTTTTTAATTTTTTAATGTTTTACTTATTATTGAGACAGAGAGAAACAGAGCATGAGAGGCGGAGGGTCAGAGAGATAGGGAGACATGGAATCTGAAGCAGGCTCCAGGTTCTGAACTGCCAGCACAGAGCCCGATGCGGGGCTCGAACCCACAAACCGTGAGATCGTGACCTGAGCTGAAGTCAGCCACTTAACCAACTGAGCCACCCAGGCGCCTCTGTTTATTTATTTTTTGAGAGAGAGAGAGACAGAGCGTGAGTGGGGGAGGAACAGAGAGAGAGGGAGACAGAATCGGAAGCAGGCTCCAGGCCCTGAGCTGTCAGCGCAGAGCCCAATGCGGGGCTTGACCTCATGAACCACAGGATCATGACCTGAGCCGAAGTCGGACGCTTAACCCACTGAGCTACCCAGGTGCCCCGCTGCTATATTTCTTGTAGTGCATCTTCGTTTGTTTTATTTTCAGATGTTACACAGTGATCTATAAGGGTTAGTTAGGGCATTCCCTGGTTCATAGCCAAGCATAACTATAATAAAAATTATATCGGGAGCAGGGGATGTTTCTCCTCCAGAAAAGAGAGTTCCCCCTCTAGAAAAGAGTTAAATCGCCAGCAAAGACTATTATTATTAGTGTTCACACATCCAGAGTTTTTAAAGAGTACCGATATGGGCCAGTCAAGGAAAATCAGTTGATTATGCTCTGCTTTGAATATTTCATTTCAAATCTCAGATAGGTTTGCTGAAATAGTATGGTCTATTTCTAATGCTTTAAATGTTAAAGACTAAGAGATCATCAAAAAATAGACATACTTTAAAGGTAAATTAGAATCATTTCAGTAATTTGGTATCATTTTTTCAGTACCCTAGATAATAAACATGATTATTGCTTTCCCTTTTTACCATGTGAGTGTTTACTGCAAATTCTTTCACTCTATTCAAAGATTAACAAAGCATATAATTGCATATACTCAAAAGCATTCATATTTCTATTTAGAAAAATGTGTAACAATAAAAGACCAACATCAGTATATCCCTAAGTTCTTATTTTCAGCAGCACATAAAAGGTAATATTTAGTCATCTCTCTGACTCATGAAACACACAGTTAATGCTATGATCCTGATTGATTTCTGTGTATGATTCCACACATTCTCTCCAAGATTTCAATCTTGTTTCTCAATCCTAAGGATTGCTGAACTATTTCCACTTCTATTTGCATTTCACTTAGACCCAACAAAGTTCCAGGAATCTACCCTAAGGACATAATTACATAAATGTGAAAATGTGAATCCATATGAATATTCATTGTGTCTTGGTTTATAACATTTTTTTTAGTAGAACTAACCTAAGTGCCTACACGAAATAGCAAAAAGAACTGGTTAAGCAAATTATGATATTTCAGGCAATGGGTATCATGGGCTATTAAAATGATATAATGAATGAGTTTTTTAAATATCTGCAACATATTATTCAGTAAAAAATAGTTCGTTACATGATGTCATTTATGTACAACTATCTGAAAACCTGTCCACCAAAATGTTAAGTATAAACTTTGAGAGAATCATAAGGTCTTGAGTAATTTTAATATTTTTGGCAATCTTCTATATTAAAAAATTGTTTATTACATATCATTTTATTACTCATTTATTTAGTAAACATTTATTGGGTACTTACTATGGACCAAGCCCTATTAAAGGTACTAAAGACATAGTAGTAAATAAAACAGAGGAACATCCTATCCCTCATGGAGCTTATGTTCTAGTTGGGAAGATGGACAATAACCAAAATTAATGTATGTAAAACGTATACCAGGTTATTTAAAAAAAGCTGGAGAGAAAACATTAAGCAGGAAAGGGGGTGAAATATTTGGGGGGAACAGGGTAAAATTTTAGATGTAGTCACTCATGGAAGACCTCATGAGAAAGTGACTTCTGAGTGAAGATCTAAAAGGAGCAGAGGGGTAGCCACGCAATACCTGGAGAAAGAGCTTTCCAGGCAAAGGGATTAGCAAATGCCAAAGTCCTGAGGTAGGATCATACCTGTTATGTTTAAAGGACAGCAAAGAAGCCAGTGAGCTGAAATGGAAAGAAGAAGAGAAAGAATGGAAGCAAAACCAGGTCAGGATGAGCCTTCTAGGCCATAGAATATCCTTTGTCTTTACCCTGAGTGCGAAGAGAAGTCATTGCAGGGCTCTGAGCATAGAACCGATAAGATCTAATTTGAATGTTTTTATAGGATCACTCCGGCTACGAAGGGCACAGGTGGAAGCAGGAAAATCACTTAGGAGGCGACTCCAAAAATCCAGGAGAGAGAGGGTAGTCGCTTGAATCAGGTTACTGGCAATTAGGGCAGCAATGGGAAGTAGTCAAAATTTCGATGTATTTTGAAGGTAGAGAGGATGGGACCTGTTCAAGGATCAGACATGGAGTGTGAAAAGCAAGAGAACTGAGGATGATTACCGAGATTGTTGGCCTGATGGACCAGAAGAATGGAATTATCACTGAAGGAGACAAGGAAAAGCACAGGAGGATTCTGTGGAAATAACAGGACTTCTGTTTTGGCCATGTTAGGTTAGACATTCACGTAGGGATGCTCAGTAGGTAGTAAAATATGTGGATCTTGACTCTGAGAAGAGATCTAGGCTGGACACAGACATGTGGGAGTCACCAGCATTTAGACCATACTTAATGTCAGGGGAACAGATGAGATCACCAAGAGAGCAAATTTAGATAGAAACCAGAAGAAATTCAAGGTCTGAGTCCCGGGGCACTCCAGTCTTTGGAAGTCAATGAGATGAGACAGGAAAAACAAAAGAGACTGTAGCAGGGCAGGGGAGAGGACAGGTACAAAGCAGGCAGGTGTAGTGTCCTGGCAGCCAGAAGAAGAAAGCGGTTCAAGAGAAAGACCAACTGTGACCAATGTACTGGTAGATCCAGTGAGATCAAGATTGATCATTTAATCTGCAACATGCACTCACTGGTCACCTTAGTGAGAGGTGTCAGTTGAGTAGACCCAAGAGAGGAGAGGAGAATTGGAGACGGTGGGTCTATACACACATTTTAAGGAGTTTCCTATAAGTGGAAGGAGAACAAGAGGACAAGAGTAGGAAGTGTTGGGTTTGTTTTTTTTTTTAATGTTTATTTTTGAGAGAGACAGACAGACAGAGTGTGAGCAGGCAAGGGGCAGAAAGAGAGGGAGACACAGAATCTGAAGCAGACTCAAGTCTCTGAGCTGTCAGCACAGAGCCTGATGCGGGGTTCAAATCCACGAACCATGAGACGATGACCTGAGCCGAAGTCAGATGCTCAACTGACTGAGCCACCCAGGCGCCCCAGTGTTGGGGTTCTTTTTTAAACATGGCATAAGTAAAATAAATACAATTATCCTATTATTAAAGTTATTTAAGTTATTACACACAGAATTTTAAAAGTATATTTTAGGAACAACTAGTTCCCAATTTTGTCTCAATAATTACCTTTGGCCAGAACTAAGTGTGGAAAAACCCAGATTTCATGAGTTCTCTGCATAAACTGGCAATAAAATCTAATGAGGAGTGTTCGGGGTGGTCTGGAGTGGCTAGCTTTTGAATAAACACCTCCCTCTGTGTGCTACTCCCCACCGCCTCTGGTTAAACCTCTACTTAAGGAAATCTTCCAAATTATGTATATAAGCATTTGTGGCCCTAATCAATTGGACATAAACATGCTTAGGGCAATGCCTTGTTTGTTAAGATTCCTGGTAACATTTAGAAATGAGCTTGAGAGACATTTTCAAGACTCCAAAGATACTTGAGGTCAATCATTTTTTATTCTTCAAATTGCATTTCAGGGCCAAATAAGGCAAAATGCCAGTACCTTCAAGGGTGTGTCCTACTATCAGAAGCTAGTATTTTAACGCTAACTCAACTAAGAAATATACTGAAATATCCTTACTGTAAGTTCTCCTCTAGTTCCGCAACTTTCTTCTTCAACTCCTGGTTCTCCTTGACTGCGGTGTGAGCTGTGATTTCAGTTCTAATTTTAGAAGTGGTAAGTGCTACTGATTCTTCCTCCAGCTCCTGAACTCTGTCTCTCAGAGAGGTGAGGAGAGATGATTTTCTAGCATTATTTTCTTTGTAATTCTCCATTTCAGTTTTCAACTCTTGACAGGAGGCTTCTTTCGAAAGCAACTTGGATCGGAGGTCTCGAAGCTAACATGGAAAACCCATAAAAGGAGGAAAAGGATTTAATAGCATAAGTTCGAAGTACCTCTAAGAAACCCAAAACCATCAGGCCCCTGAGTGGTTCAGTTAAGCGTCTGACTTTGGCTCAGGTCATGATCTCACAGTTCATGAGTTTGAGCCCCATGTCGGACTCTACACGGACAGCTAGAAGCCAGAAGCCTGGTTCGAATTCTGTGTCTCCCTCTCTCTCTGCCCCTTCCCTGCTTGTGCCTCTTCCTTCCCTCCCTCCCTCCCTCTCTCTCTCTCTCTTCTCTCTTACTCAAAAATACACATTAAAATTTTTTTTTAATTAAAAAAAATAAAGAAACCCAAAACCATAATTTCAAATCTCACTCTTAAGTTCATGACTTAATCCAACTTTTCTTTTCTTTTTTTCCTATCTGTCTCTGTGTCACCAGATGAGAAATATGCCTAAATAATGGACTTCATACTCTGTCTCTTTCAAAACCAATGGAGCAATGTCTTGGGGGTGATTCAGTGTCACTCAAGAGACATTTGTGGTGTGTTTTGCAAAAAGCAATAAAATATTTTGCAATGGTAACTCATTTTCTAAATCTGTATTGCTGCTGCTGCTGCTGCTGCTGACAAACAAGGAAACAAGAAACTTAAAAGCACAAGCTAAAATACTTGTAATTTCATGTCCACAACTGGTTCCTAAGTAGATACAGACTATTTGATATATCACTGTAATTCTTCCTCTTGCCTTCTAGATCCTTACTGTGGGCAATTAAAAAAATAGAAGAATAACCAGATTTCCAAGAAAAATATGGAAGAAAAGGAAAATCCTTACAAGATTTATACAAAAGAAACATTTTAACTTTTATGAATTCTGGGGCATCAAAATACGATGATGTGCCCTAACAGGATGTCAGGTCCCCCTATTAGAAAACTCTATGAATGCATGTGCTGATTTGGAACTGTGAGTATACATGCATGCAATTTCTCACATACACACACAAGGTATCAAATCATCCCTCGGTAGGGTCCCAGCAGCCTAGTGAAAACACTAGTTATCTCACAGGCAAGCCTAGGACTCCCTCAGGGCCACCAGGCTGTGAACAGAATGGACCTAGAGAGACTCTCTCAGAAACTCCACAATAGACCTGATTCAGCCCAGAAGGTGGATGGATCCCAATCATTATCCTAGAATTTCCCCACCCAGTCAGGAGTACCACTATTCTAGGAATCCAGAGTTCCATCCTAAGATCTCTGGATTGCCAAGGATCCACATTAAAGGAACATATTCGGCGAGTTGCTAAAAATGCCGCAAAGCCAAGGCAGTTTCAACCAAAGACATCAGGTGCTCCCAAGTCTCTCAAGGCTGTGAAGCTCCTCTGACATTCAGGATGCAGCCCATGTCACTCTGCTTTGCATCACGGCAAATGCATGACCTTGCAGGAATTCTCTACAAGGGGCACAGGTGCACCATAACGGAGTAAGTATAACCTTCGCCAAAAGCTGTAAAGCGGTATCTCCCCTTCCTGCTTCTTAAAGTTTCCTTATTTATTCTGAGAGAGAGAGAGAGAGAGAGAGAGAGAGAGAGAGAGAGAGAGCATGCACAAGCAGAGGGGTAGGGGCAGAGAGACAGAGGGAGAGAGAGGATCCCAAGCAGGCTCTGCGCTGTCAGCCCAGAGCCTAACATGGAACTCAATCCCACAAACCATGACATCATGACCTGAACCAAAGTCAAAAGTCAGACACTTAACCGACTGAGCCACCCACGCATCCCATCCCGTCCTATTTCTAATCACCTCTACACTCTGCTTCACTCTATAAGAAACTTAAAATGGTTCACTTCTGAGTCACGAAGATGCATAATCTTACCTCAGACTGAGCACATTCAAATTTGACCAAAGTTGCAGCAAGTTCACTTCGAGCATTTTCAGCCACATTCCGATAGTGGTGTAACTGCTCCCGAGTGACCGGGACTTCCAAGAGATGGTCGTAAATTTCCTGACAGGGTTCCCCCAAAAGACAAAATATAAAGTAGAGTTTTAAACAGTATTTGCTGTGCAGCCGTGCAAAACAAGATTAAACACAGAGCATTCTTTGTGGTCCAAACATCTCGAAAATGCTGCCCAGGGAAGTGTCTCGCCCACATCATTTCATTCTCAAAATTCTGAAGGAGGCAGGAGGGAGGCAGCCCAGGAACGAATGATGTGCTCCCACAGGATGGCATTTAAGAACTGGCCTTTGCCAGTTTAGAAGGCTTCCCTCCACCCAAGTCAAATGCTATTGGACCTCTTTCCAAAACTGATAGAGTCCACAAAGGATTGTCAGAAGAGATGCAAGGTGACAAGGTCTGCAGTGAAGAGGGAGTTTTCATTGACCTTCTGTTTCCAGACAACAAAAATCATCAACTCATCTTGCCTTTTGAATAAAGAGTATGCCATCTGTTTATCAAAGAGATCATGTGAGTTAAATGTAAAAGACTGTCCCCTTCATAACTATTCACGGTACCATGTATTCTCAGCCTCACAGCCTACCTCAGGGTCACGATGGTGATTCAGATGAAATGCAGGAGACCAGTGACAGTATGGGGGTGCCTGAGGGGTCTCTGCAGAGACTCAGCTCCACTGATGGCTGCCAATGCAGAAACGTGGATCCCAAAGTGTCCAAACTGTTTCCAATTTTTCAAGACAAGTCATATATCCAGACTTTTGGAAGTAAAAATTCCCAGTTTTTGCAACTTGGCAACTCATTTAAATGTTTAAAAAAAGAAACACCGTCTGATCCAAATAAACACATCTGCAGAGCAGATTTGATGGCTTTGGCCCGCGGGTCATAGTCTGCAACCTCTGGTTCTGTTTCTTACTCAGAATTACTCCTGAGCTTGGATAGCTACCTCTGCCCACTTCTGTGAAGTTTCCAGGGCTTGCGGTCTTTGTGAAAGACATACAGGAAAGCCTTTCATTTTTGAAGGAATATGAAAGAGGTCACATAAAGGAGGGTGTTTCCTGGAATTATCTAAGAGGCCTCAGGGGACACAATAGTAAAACTGGTTTACGGCTGCCCGGTTACTAAAGCGCCAAAGACTACTGTTTGGAAATACTCCTGAATGCAAAAGTCATCTCAAAGCCCTTCACTGTGTAACAAGCATTGTCATGACTGTGTGTTTCGATCCACAAAATGCCAAACAAAACCTTCAGTGCACTTAGTAACAGCCGGTGTTTGCCAATCACAACATATCCAAGAAGATGGTGGGTATGTCCTTCTGGGGAGAAAGTATAAAACGTTTCACTAGATCTAATAAGAGAACCACATCCCGTTCGGCCTCACTTAATATTCAGAAGTAACTTACCCACACTAACCACCACAGCAGTATTTTCTAAACTAGGCCACGTAAGGACTGTGGTCACTTAGGAGAGGTTTGAACTAGGGTACGTATGGCTCGCCGTTTTATAAAATTCATTAGGAAAGTAAGTTCAACAGCTATGATTATTTCTTTCAATGACATCCGTTTTCAGTAAATGAAGTAATCATTCCATAATGTCATACCTCCTTCTTATGAACAAATAGTGTCCACTGGGCGTAATATTACAAGGCACACAAGACAATTTTTGGTATGGCCCTCATTTTAGGAGATTACCATCTAGCACAGAACACTATCAAAAAGCATTTACATCTTCAAATGTGCATGGGTGAAAGAAACAACGCATTAAGATCTCATTACCTCGGATATTGGAGCAGGACCCACATCAGGCAGACTCCCGATTACTGAGTTCAGAAGACAATTGTTGGGTTTAAAACACCCTTTAAATGAAGAAGACTGAAGACTACTCACCAACACATATTTACTGAAAACTTACTCAAGGTCAGGCCCTGAGCTTACAGCCTAAGAAAAAGAGCATTTATCAGACATCTTTAATAATGACTGCATAATTACAAACTGAAATACATGCAAGAAAAGAAAGAAGCATCAAACAAAGAAAATTGACTTAGGATCAGAGAAGAGGGAAGAAAAGATTTCCCTAAAGAAGTGATGATTGAGTAGGCATTAAATAGGCAAGAGGGGGCGCCTGGGTGACTCAGTTGGTTAAGCGCCAATTCTTGATATGGGTTCAGGTCATGATCTCAGGGCACAGAGTCTGCTTAAGATTCTCTCTCTCCTCCCTCTGTCCCTCTCCCCACACATGTGCGCTCTCAATAAATAAATAAATAAATAAATAAATAAATAAATAAATAGACGAGGTATGGAAGCAGGTGCAACACACATCATTCAAATAGCCAAAAGTCTCAGCAAAGGTCCTGTGGCAGGATTATGCTCTGTGTGGTCCACGATCTGAGCAAAGCCGTCAGGCTGAGGGACAAGAGCAACTTAAGAACGGTGCCTTGAACAGCAGCTCTGTGCTCATTCACATATGTTGGTGTCACATCGAGCTTCTTTTTCAGAATATTCCTGGCTACTCTAACTTGTGCCTTCTGCCATGGGAACTTTAGAATCAGCTTATCAAAGTTCCAAAAATCCTGTTGGTATTTTTATTGGGATCAAGTTAATTTTACAAGTAAACATTAGGAGTATTGACAACTTTTAAATACTGAGTCTTCCAACAAAGGTCATTTTTTCCCATTTTTTCAGGAATTCTTCTGTGTTTCTTAGTAGCTCTTCTAGGTCAACTTGACTGGGCCACAGGGTTTCCAGATACTTGATTCAATATATTCTGGTTATGTCTGTGAGTGTTCCCGGTGAGATTAGCATTTGAATTGGTAGAGGAGTAAAGCAGAACTGGCCTCCCCAGTGTGGGTGGGTCTCATCCAATCTTCTGAAGGCCTGAATAGAACGAAGAGGCTGAGTAAGGAAGAATTCGCTTTTCTCTGACTGTCCTCAAGGTGGGACATCAGTCTTCCCCTGCCTTTGGACTGAGACTCAGATTGGAGCTGATGCCAGCTCTCCTTGATCTCCAGCGTCCTGGGTGCAGATCTTGGGATAGCTCAGCCTCCATTATGGACAAACCAATCCCTTATCATAAATCTTTTTCTCTATATCTATAGAGATAGATAGATAGGTAGGTAGATAGATAGTCTGGAGAACCCTGACTGAGCCCTAGAAACACCTCTGTGCTGAGAAGGCTCTGAAGTGTGCCACAAAAATCCATTGCTTCAAGACACTCTGAGAGAGCTTGACTGAGAAGAAATGAACGGCAGTGGCCTGAGAGGACTGCAGGGACAAGGAGAGACAATACAAAAGCTGAAAGAAGAATACTTGAATGTGTTTCTTTATGACTAAGCCCCTCCCGCTTAGCCCTGAAGCCAGCCTACAGATCCGTACGTAGTGTTCATGGCTGTCTCCTAGATATCTCCAGTTTGGTTTGGAATTCTTCTTCCATCTGGGTCAAGAGCTTGGTTGTTGTTACGGCTCTTTATTTTCTGGGTTTGTTATGGATTTCTACACTATTACACTGCACTCAGAGCACATGGATTGCACTCTGGGCTAACGCTCACTGGTGTACCCCAGTGTGGTAGACCAGCATCCACTCTGGACTGGGTCTCTTCAGACTGGAAAGTGCTTTTGCTATACCAGCCATTAACTATTTCCCCCACCATCCTTGTCTATGTTATTTCTATTTCCAGGGACTTTATTGAGGTTTTTGTGAATGCTCAATTTGATGAATGTCTTACGGGCAATTGAAAAGAAGGTGCGTTCCCTATCTTCAGGGCTTACAGCTCAACATCTATCAATTAGTTAGTTCTACCTTACTCATTATTTTAATTGGGCACTTCTAGCCCAGCCTCATTTCTATCCTTTACTCCATCATGAGCTGAGGTGAGGCCAACCTCCCATTTCTACTGTAATTCTCTCTTACCTTTCTTGCCTTAGGAACACTGGTGCTGTCTGACTCAGTGCAAAGATTCAGAACTTCATCTTCATTGCAAACTGCACCACACCACATCATAACGTGCCATGACTCGTTTCACTTACTTCTTTCTCGCTCTGAATCCAGCCTTTTCTGATATCGAGACTGTGATCCCTGATTTCTTTTTGTTTGCGTCTGACTACATACACCTTTCTTCCCTATTTTTTTTTCAACCTTTCTGGATCACTTCGTTTGGGATGTTTCATATATAATAAAATTGGGTTTGGCTCTGGGATCAATCCTAAAATTCTTTTTCCCCGGACTGGATGACTCTATGACATTTACACATGTTAACGTGGCAGATAAGTTTGGTCTTAGTTCTGCCGCATTCTTTTATGCTATGCTTCTTGTTTTTATGGCTCTTTCAAAATCCTTCACCACAAATCTGTTTGGTCAATAAAGAGTGAAGCTAGGGGCACCTGGGTGGTTCAGTAGGTTAAGTGTCTGACTCTTAATCTCAGCTCAGTTCTTGATCTCCCAGGGTCATGAGTTCAAGCCCTACCTATGCTGGGCTCCACATCCAGCATGGAGCCTACATTAGAAAAAAAAAAAAAAGAAAGAAAAGAAATAGTGAAAATAAATTTTTCCTTACTAAAGGAAAAAATGGAAAGAAATTTTAGAGCTGTATTAGGCATAATAAGCCAAAACAACTTTAAGATAGACTTGAGGGGCACCTGCGTGGCTCACTCGGTTAAGCATCTGGCATCCAACTTTGGCTCAGTTCATGATCTCGTGGTCTGAGAGTCCAACCCGAGCATCAGGCTCTCTGTGCTGACAGCTCAGAGCCTAGAGCCTACTTCAGATTCTGTGTCTCCCTCTTTCTCTGCCCTTCCCCCACTTGCACTCACTCTCTCTCTCTCTCTCAAAAATAAACATTTTTTAAAAATTAGAAAAAATAAAAGACGTGAAGCACTGAATATTAAAAATGCAATCATAAAAAGTACTATAAATTTATATACCCTGGGGCGTCTGGGTGGCTCAGTCGGTTAAGCATCCGACTTCGGCTCAGGTCATGATCTCACAGTTCATGGGTTCTAGCCCCGTGTCGGGCTCTGTGCTGACATCTCAGAGCCTGGAGCCTGTCTTCAGATTCTGTGTCCCCTCTCTCTCTGACCCTCCCCTGCTCACGCTGTCTTTTTCTCTCAAAAACAAATAAAACACTTAAAAAATTTTTTTAAATTTATATGTATCCTATCTTGAGAAGGATTTTCTAAGCATAGGAGCAATGAAAGAATATCAAAGAAAAAACTCACATATGACAACAAAATTTTAAAATTTCTATCCATTAGGGGTGCCTGGATGGCTCAGTTATGATCTCATGCTTTCAAGTCCCACATCAGGCTCTGAGCTGGGCATGGAGCCTACTTAAGGTTTTCCCTCCCTCTTCCTCTGCTCTTCCTCTGCTCACGCATTCTCACTCTAAAAAATTAAATAAATAAAATTTAAAAATTATTTTTAAAATATCCAGAGAAAAGTCATATAAAAGAACTAACAATTAATAAATGAAAAGTATACTACTTCACTGGTCATCAATTAAATACAAATTATACTATCAGATATTATTTCTGATCTTTAATATTGACATTTTAAATATACTTAATAATTAAGTATATTATGAGATAGTTCTAAAAAAAAAGAGTGAAAGAGTTCTACGAGAAAGACATGCTGACACACTGCTCATAAAAAGATAACCTGGGGCACCTGGGTGGCTCAGTCGGTTAAGCATCCGGCTTTGGCTCAGGTCATGATATCACAATTCATGGGTTCGAGCCCCGCGTAGGGCTCTGTGCTGACAGCTCAGAGCCTAGAGCCTGTCTTCAGATTCTGTGTCTCCTTCTCTCTCTGACCCTCCCCTGCTCGTGCTGTCTCTCTGTCTCTCAAAAATAAATAAAAAACATTAAAAAAATAAAAAATAATAATAAAGAAAAAAAAGATAAGCTGACACAAAATTTCCAGAAAAAAATTGGCAGTATGTATCAATGAAATTTAAATCAATACTATTTGCCCCCAATTAGTTGCCTTCTTATAATCTTATCTAAATAAATGGAAATATGGGGCACCTGGGTGGCTCAGTCGGTTAAGCAGCAGACTTCGGCTCAGGTCATGATCTCACAGTTCATCAGTTCAAGCCCCACGTTGGGCTCTGGGCTGACAGCTCGGACCTGCGCCTGCTTCAGATTCTGTGTCTCCCTCTCTCTCTCTGTCCCTCCCCCGCTCATGCTCTGTCTCTCTCTCTCTCTCTCAAATAAATAAACATTAAAAACATTTTTAATGAATAAATGGAAATACACCCAAAGATCAAATACAAATATATTTAGAGCAGTCATTAGCAAGATTTTCTAAAAAATATTCAACAACAAATTACAGAAACAATTAGAGCTTTACAACAGAAGTGTGTTAACATGAAGAAAAGAAGAAAACTAAAACGTTATATTGACACAATAAAGTTATATTCAGTCATGAAAAATCATGTTGTTGGAGAATCTTTAACGATAGGGGAAAATGCAATATAATTTTAATGAAAAAAGACAAAATATAAAATCACACAGATAGTTTCATCCCAGTCATGTACCAAAATTTATAAGTATAGATCACTCAATGCCAGATTGAAAGATATTGTTTTATATATATCAAACAAAGGATTAAAACCTAGAATATTTTGAACACCTCAAACTAATAAGAAAATCACAACTCAATAAAAAATGAGTATATATATGTGTATATATATACACATACATATATATATATAGAGAGAGAGAGAGAGAGAGAGAATTCTCATGAATAGAAATACAAATGGCCAAAAAATACATGAAAAGTTGCTCCAAGATCCCTAACAATCAGGGAAATAAGACTTAAAACAAACACACACCATTTTTGGTACATTAGTTTGGAAAAATTAAAGGTTTGGTAATATCAAGGGTTAGCAAAGTGTAAGGAAAGGGCTATCTTCATATTGCCAGGAATACGAAATGGTTAAACCTTTTTGATGGTCTACTAGTTTGTATTAAAACCAATGTATTACATCCATTAAGTGCAAATACCATCAGACCCAGCAGCTCTATTCTCTCCCCATAAAAAGTACTCATACATGTACATAAAAATATGCATAAGGACATTCATGATACCATTATTTGTAATGGAAAAAAAGGGAAAGGAGGAGGGCTGAAACCATATAAATTCCCATTGACCGGGCAATTACTAAAACAAGGCATTTCCATACTGTGAAATACTATGCAACACATAGTATGAGCTAGGTGTGTTTGAACATAGTATTATCACCAAGATATATCACTGAACGAAAATAAGAAAGTGCAGATCCATGGCTTGATACTCTTTTTCATAAAACATACGAAGGGGACAATATACTATATATTTTCTATAAATAGACAAAAAAAAAGAAAAAGGTCTGAGAGCACACACATCATCTCAGTAACAGTTCTTTCATCTGCGGGTGACACTAGAATTCGAGCCGGGGGTAAAGAGAATGCAATGGTTTGTTTTTTTCGGGAAGGGTGTATTTATGCACTATTCGTATAATTAAACCGAATTTAAAGAAAAGAAAAATATTGGGGAAAAATGTCAACTGTAGTTATCTTTTAGTTATAGGACTAGCTTTTATTTTCCTCCTTATTCTATATTTCTATATTTCCCAAATCCTTGACGTTGACCACGTATTACTTTTATAATCAGAATAAATGTCTCCCCCTTAAATTAAGAAAGAAAAATGGGACTAAGGACAGGGAGAAACAAAAATCACAAATCCTACTATGAAGTGTCTTTATAAGGAACGCGAGAATGAAGAAGCCACTCTTGACAGCATAGACGACTCAACACACGTGAGAGCAGACATTTCAGGGGGTTTGCTCTCTTAATTAAGCCTCTGTGTAAGGAGCAAAATTTTGTGAAACTTCTTCAACTTCTTCAATAAGTATTAAATAACACTCCCTTTCAAAAAAACTAATTTTACCCTATTCAAAATGGCAAGATTAAAAATTCACCCATTTGTCCTCACATGAGGACAATCCAAGTCATTAGGTATCTCTTGGCTAACCCATGAAGCAATTTTATATTAATTTTAGAAAGCCGCCTACATATTATTTGATTATACTACTGATATTATTATGATAATGATTGAAATTGCCTTGCAGGGTGGCTCACAGTCTTTTCAGAATAAAGGATGGTTTCAAAGCTCAATAGCATAGAGAAGAGATGAGCTTATTCATAATTTAGTACACAATGTGCCCAATTATCTGACCTGGGGACAGTGTCTTGGGCCAGTCTTGCTATGATATTTAATTGTCTTATTATCCCATGGACAAAAAAGTGAGAAGAAAATCACTGCCTACCTCTGACACACAAAAGCTCCTAATCCATTTCTCTCTCTCTCTCCCATAACCAATCTTCCCTTTCTTCCAGCATTATTCTACACTCCAGCGCACAAGTGTGTGACTGAGGCTTTCCTGGTATGCAGTGCTTTTGGTAGCCTCTCTCTCTCTCTCTCTCTCCCCCTCTCCCTCTCCCTCTCTCTCTCTCTCTCCCCCTCCCTCCCCACTCTTCAAGCTTCCAATGCTGTCCCAGTGAGCAATCCCTTCTAAGACCCTTTCCCCTACTCTCCAACTTCTCACCAAGTGGTTTCTTCCCTAATTCATAGCGAATAAATTCAGTTTGGCAAATTGTATTCCTCCAGCATAATCCATGCTCCAGTCAAT
>CM053577.1:14999864-15015020 GCA_028646485.1 Cryptoprocta ferox
TGCTGATATCATTTTCCTCCCACACGCCACACCACAAGCACACAAACACCTGCGAAAATCATCCCTGAGCCATCACTTGCTACCTAATTTGCTAACAGTGTGCCCTGCCCACATGTTTTCCGGTGGATCCAGACCTGCCTCAGTCCTGGGGTGTGCAGGTCCCCTCCCACAGAGGCCCAGTGCACACCTTGCTAACACCACACATCCACCTAATGCAGGCTTCTGAGGACCCACCTCCTCCAATCCAGTCGACCTCGGTCCCAGCAGCTGCCTATACCTATAATGCCTATACCTATACCTAAAATGTGGGGGAATAGGAGTGAAGAATGAGTTCTAACTTAAGCGACCATCAACTTAACTGCTATATGCATGATATATATAAACCTAATGGTAACCACAAATCAAAAACCAATAATAGACATGCAAAAAATAAAGAGAAAGGAATCCAAGAAAGCCAGCAAACCATGAGAAAAGAGAGCAAACCATGAGAGAAGACAGCAAGAGAAGAAAGGAACAAAGAAGAACTATAAAACAACCATAAAACAAGTAACAAAATGGCAATGAGTACATACTTATCAATAATTACTTTGAATGTAAATGGACTAAACATTCCAGTCAAAGAACATAAGGTGACAGAATGGATTAAAGAAAAGCAAGACCCATCTATATGCTGCCTACAAGAGACTCATTTCAGACCTAAAGACAATGGAGATTAAAAGTGAAGGGACAGAAAAACATTGACCATGCAAATGGAAGTGAAAAGAAAGCTGGGGAAGCAAAAATGACATCGGACAAAATAGACTTTAAAACAAAGACTATAACAAGAGACAAAGAAGGACTCTATATAATCATAAAGAGAACAATGTGACATGAATATATAACAATTGTAAATATTTATACACCCAACATGAAAGTACACAAGTACATAAAGGAGCTAAAAACAAACATAAATGAACTAATAGATAGTAATATAATAATAGTAAGGGACTTTAACACCCCTGTTTCATCAATGGATAGATCATCCAAACAGAAAACCAACAAAGAAACAGTGGCTTTGAATGACACACTGGACCAGATGGATCTAATAGATATATTCAGAACATTCCACCCTAAAACAGCAGAATACACACTCTTTTCAAGTGTACATGGAACTTTCTCCAGAATAGGTCACATAATCAGGCCACAAAACAAGTCTCACAAAACAAGTCTCACCAAACTCAAGATCAAGGTCACACCATTCATGTTTTCTAACCACAATGCTAGGAAACTAGAAATCAACCACAAGAAAAACGTGGAAAGAGCACAAACACATGGAGGTTAAGTATCATGCTACTAATATTGAGGAGGGCACTTGCTGGGATGAGCACTGGGTGTTGTATGTAAGCGATGAACCACGGGAATCTACCCCAAAAACCAAGAGCACACTTTACACCCTGTATGTTAGCCAATGTGACAAATAAATTATATTTTAATAACAATAATAAAATAAAATAAAAAATGCAAGAAAAAAATATCATGCTACTGAACAATCAATGGGTCAACCAAGAAATCAAAGAGGAAATCAAAAAAATACATCAATACAAATGAAAATGGAAACACAATAGTCCAAAACCTTTGGGTTGCAGTAAAAGCTGTTTCAGAAGGGAGGTTTATATAGGACTTTCTCTTGCTTTTTTTTTAAGTGCATTTATCTGGTTTTGGTATCAGGGTAATGCTGGCCTCACAGAATAAATGTGGAAGTATTCCTTCCTCTTTTTCAAGAAGAAAACTCTCAAATGAACAATCTAATCTTAAGATCAAACAAAACCACTAGATGGAAGGAAACAGTAAGATTAGAGTAGAAATAAATGATACAGAAACTAAAAACACAAACAAAATAGTTCAATGAAACTGGATGCTGGTTCTTTGAAAAGATCAACAAAATTGATAAACCTTTAGCCAGACTTATCCAAAAAAAAGAGAGAGACAGAGTGAGAGAGCGAGAGAGAGAGAGAGAGAGAGAGAGAGAGGACTCAAACAAAATCAGGAATGAAAGAGGAGAAATAACAATCAACACTACAGAAATACAAATGATTATAAGAGAATATTATGAAATATTATATGCCAACAAATTGGACAGTTGAGAAGAAATGTATAAATTCTTAAAATGTACACCCTCCCAAAATTGAATCAGGAAGAAAAAAATTTGAACAGACCAATTACCAGCAATTGAAATTGAATCAGCAATCAAAAAACTCTCAACAAACAAAAGTCCAGGACCGGATGGCTTCACAGGTGAATTCTATCAAACATTTAAAGAAAAGTAATACCTACCCTTCTCAAAATATTCCAAAAAAAAAATAGAAGAGGAAGGAATGCTTCCACATTCATCCTGTGAGGCCAGGATTACCCAGATGCCGAAACCAGATAAATACACTAAAAAAAAAAGTGAGAGAGAAAACTAGAGGCCAAGATCTCTGATCAACATAAATGCAAAAATCCTCAACAAAATATTATCAAACATGAATCCAACAATACATTAAAAAAATCACTCACTACAATCAAGTGGGATTTATTCCTGGGGTGTAAGAGTAGTTCAATAGTTGCAAAGAAAATGAAAAAATTCGTTTGAAGAGATACACCCCTACGTTTATTGCAGCATCATTTACAATAGGCAAGATACAGAGCAGTCTAAATGTTGACCAATAGGTGAATGGATAAAGAAGATCTGGGGTGTGTGTATGTGTGTGGGTGGTGGAATATTATTCAGCCATAAAAAAGAGTGAGAGTTTTGCCATTTACAATAATACAGATGGCCCTAGAGGGTATAATGCTAAGTGAAATACATCAGACAGAGAGAGACAAATATCATATGATTTCACTTCTATGTGGAATCTAAAAAAGAAAACAAACAACCAAACAACCAAAAAGAAAGAAAGAAAGAAAGAAAAAGAAAGAAAGAAAGAAAGAAAGAAAGAAAGAAAGAGACTCTTAAATGCAGAGAACAAACTGATGGTTGCCCAAGGCAGCTAGGTAGGGGCATGGATGAAACAGATAAAAGGGATTAAAAAGTACAAAGTTCCAGTTATAAAATAAGTAAGTCACAGAGATGAAAGGTACAACATGGGGAAAATGGTCAACAATACTGTAATAACATTGCATGTGATAGAAGGTGACAACACTTACTCTGGTGAGCACTGACGACTGTCAAACAACTATGCTATACACCTGAAACTATTCTCACATTATGTGTCAACTATGCTTCAATAATAAATTTTTTAAGTACACAGTATAGATGTATAGGAACAGTACTATAAAGAAATGCACCAAAATAGATCAGTAATGTTTCTTTTTGATAATAAAAAATTTTAATTGATTTAATTGATTGCACAGACAATTATAAACCACACTAGATAAAACAAGATGAGGATGAGGGCAGGAGTAGTAATTGGAATAAAAATGTCTGCCTTGGTGTCACAGAAAAGCTAATTCCAACTCTTGTCATATGAAGAAGGAGCCTGAGAAGGAGGTGGAAGGCACCAGGGGCAAGAAATGGTTATGCTTCAAGACACAAGGCAAGTTTAGACGATCTAATTTTTCCGTGTGACTGAAGTTTTGGCTATTAAACACTGGCAATGTGATCTGGCTGACTTAAGGAGTCTGTTTATTCCTCACCTTATCTTTAGTGAACAGCTTTTGTGCAGGGGGAGGGACCTGATCAGGTCTGCATGTCTCTGTGTCTCCTGCGTGGCACTAAACAGGTGACACCAGTACAAAGGGAGATGGGAGGAAGAGAAATCAGCCAGGAGGTGATTGCGTCTGTCTACATTTATTCTTGGATGAAGCTTTGGCAAGGCCATTTTGAAGCCTAATGGTGAAATGCCTTGCCATTATTACATACAATACATATACGACATTTGAGGGCTTGGTAAGTTGGTGTTAGATAGATGAGCCCTCTTCCCTCAAGTGACAGGACATACTGCACTAGTCTCAGCAGGAAGCTGGATCCAGATGATGAGGAATGTAGCCTTAACACCCAGACAAGAGGTTCAGAAACATGTTTCTGATATTAACTGAATTAATGTTGTCAAATGATATTCAGAGGATCAGCTGAAGAAGGCGCCTTCGTTCACGCTACGCTCTACTTGAAAATTATCCTTGACAAGCCAGAACCTCAGAGAGATGTGCAACTTGGACTCCGTGGTTTTCACTCTACTATAAAACTGCTTTTACTGAACGAGGGCTTGCAGCACACCATTGCATTGTTTCATGGGTTTTGAAGTTTGTCATGATTTCCCGTAGCGAACAGGTGTGCTGTTACCAAGCAACTTGTTTGCGTTACCTTGTGGTCCTAGTGGATTGTGTGACTCCTGCTGATGTGCTTGCAAGAGCCGAGTCAAACTGTGGTCCCCCTCTTACAAGTGACACGGCACCAACAGCATGTGCGTGATATGCTTTCACATCCTCTGATTCTTTCCCTCTTTCCATACTTCTTTACTACCATTTACTTTCTTTTCTTTTCTTTTTTAACATTGGATAACAAATAAACGTGAGGGGTGCCTGGGTGGCTCAGTTGGTCGAGCACTGCACTCTTGATTTCAGCTCAGGCCATGATACCAGGGTAATGGATCAAGCCCAAGGTTGGGCTCCATGCTGAGCATGCAGCCTACTTGCGACTCTCTCTTTCTCTCTCTTTCTCTCTCTCCTTTGGCCCCCTCCTCTACTCATGCATGCTCACACTCTCTCTCAGAAAGAAAGAAAGAAAGAAAGAAAGAAAGAAAGAAAGAAAGAAAGAAAGCTGAAACTTTGGATAGAAGTTAGAAGTTCTTCCCTGAGATCCAGACCCTTGCTAACCTGCAAAGATTATGGGAAACACTAGCAGGGTGGGGACTTGCTTTTGGTTTATGATCCTGCCATGGTATAGAAGCTATTCAGTTACTGCAGTGTATGTTTCAAAATACCCACAGAGTCAAAAGGAAGGCAACTCTTCTCCTGTCAGGGCTCTGACACACATGCATCCATGGTTTTTGGTTTGTTAATGCTACTGGAGAAAGATAGGCTGAAACGGGGCATGGTGGAAGGATCTGTGGGCTTCCTAAATGAGCCCACTGCTGGGGCAGGGGACTCAGGAGCCGTCAATCAGCTGCAGGGGCTGATGGAATCTGGAATAGCAGATGAGAACAGGATGAGATCGTGGAGTGAATCAAATGGGAGGACCAAGGTACTCGTAAGAAGAGTCTTCCATCCATTCGTTTATTCCACAAATAATTATTGAGCGCTTTCATTGTGAGGTCCTGAGTAGGTGCTAAAGGCAGCTTAGTGGACATCACAGTCTTCTGAGGGAGGGGGACATGAAATGCTTAATTACACATATAATTTATCACCTGCCATTATGTTAAGTGCTGTGAAGGGAAAGCCTAGGCTGTGATGGAGGACTGCTGAAAGACAGCAGTGGAGTGGGGGTTTTGATTGGTCAGGTTCTGCACAAAATTGTAGGAACAATGGGTTAGGATGACTTTTTCTTTTTTTTTTCTTTTTTTTAATTTATTTATTTTTGAGAGAGAGAGAGAGACAGACGGCGTGAGCAGGGGAGGGTCAGAGAGAGAGGGAGACACAGAATCCGAAAACAGGCTCCAGGCTCTGAGCTAGCTGTCAGCACAGAGCGTGACATGGGCCTCGAACCTATGAACCACGAGATCATGACCTGAGCCGAAGCTGGACACTCAACTGACTGAGCCACCCAGGCGCCCCAGTTAGGAAGACTTTTAAACTGCAAATAAGAAGAGTGAAAAGACTGCTATTAAGGTGAATATGCTGTGCGCTAGTTGGTTTTCCTCCTCAGCTCTGATCCCTCCTTCCATCTTCCCCAGCAGCTGGGGCCTGCATGGAGGATGGGTCGCAGGTCCCGGGGAGATGGAGCTGAGCTTGGGTTATAAAGGAGATTATTTCAGAAGGAAGAGCTCCCGAAATGGGAGTCTGTTCACTTCAGTCTGTCCTCCAGAGAGTGCCGAGGACATCCTCCGCCTCTTCTTCATTAAGCAACGAGAGCTGCTAAGCACTGAGGTTCAAGATTTGAACTTGGCCATTAATCCAATCTATCCTGGACACAAAACAGCGAAAAATGAATTCTAGAAACTTAACTGTGGATCTTGCTTTGTCTCCTTGCAGGGACTCTTACAGGAAGGTGAAACGTGATTTGATTTCTTTCTAAAGTGAAACCTGGAGGGATTATATGTTGCTAATATTTCCCTGCCATCTTCTCTCTTTTTTTTTTAGTATTTTTTTTTTAAAGGCAGGCCTCTGTGGAGGCTTTGTTGCATCAGGCGTGTGTAGACTGGACGTCATGGCTTCCTTCTAACAGGACAATACCCCTAGAAGTGATGAAACAGCATCACTTTTATTGAGTTTTCTTTGGGCCGAGCTAAGGGCCAGCCACCTTGGAAGAGAAAGCACTTAGTGCAATACGCAAGCTACTCAGGTCACTTTCTCTCTCTAGGCTTGTCCTTTATTAGTTGGAGACCTTTTTACAGTAAATGAAAAACATTAAAAATCACTGATTTCTCGTTTTAATCCTTGAAGACTCTACTCTGGCCATAATATTATCTTTATTTTCATGGTGAACTTCCCGTCCCAAATGTAGTCAAAGCATTGTCATTGCTTAACAAACACATTCCAAGTATTGCTGAGAACTCAGCGATTCTTCTTTTCTGCCTCTGCCTTCTTTGTGCACGCTGAGGTTCAAGTTTGGGGTTTCCTGTTGACTCCGCAGTCAGGAAGGAATGCACAAACATAGTATTCAGTTTCTTAAGCCTGAAGATTAGGATGTGACAGTTGAGAACCTAGTGAACTGCACTCTTTAAACATACTACTTTCAGTTGTCTTTGACTTAATTAAGAAATTAATATTAAAATGCATAGCCACTTTTCTTTTAAAAATTAGAAGATGACACATGGTGCTACAATTTCCTTTCTCCATGACCTCTAATCTTGACCCTCTTCCTCCATTCCAGAGGTAATTATTAGATAAGTTTGGTGAGTATTCTTCAGACCATTAAAGAAATTAATTTTTTTTGCATTTTTACTTTTACCTAAGAAGACATATTATTTTATATAACATATATTTTTAAACATGAATGGCATCTGTTAGTCTTGCTCTCAATTACTTTATTTTAGAAACAGTATGTTTTTGGGCACCTGAGCGGCTCAGTCCAGCGTCTGACTTCAGCAGAGGTGGTTATCTGGAGATTCGTGAGTTCAAGCCCCACATTGGGCTCTGTGCTGACAGCTCAGAGCCTGGAACCTGCTTCGGATTCTGTGTCTCCCTCTCCCTCTGCCCCTACCCCACTTGCACTCTGTCTCTCTCTGTCTCTCTCTAAAATAAACAAACATTAAAAAAACACTTTTTAAACAGTATGTTTTTGAGATCTATTCATGTTGCCCTAAACAGATAGTTCGGTCCTTATAGATATATGATACTTGACCATGTCCTATACTGATGGACACCACAAACTCTAAACACTCACGTAGAATTAGGAGAACTGCACTCATAGGCTATGTGCCAAAGTGCCTCCCGCTCTGGCAGGATCATTTTACAACGTCCATTCAATAAATCTACCTAGATGCATGTTTTTAATCATACACCACAGAAAAAACAATCATTGCTTCCAGACCTACTACTGGTTGTTTGTTATTTGGCAATAGAATTTCCTTTTCAGGACTTAATTGCCTCATTTTCAGGTGAGGGGATAACAACAGTTCCCACTTAATTGTGAATTGTTTTAAAGAGTGAATGGAAATTGTCCCTGGCTCAGTCAATATCAGTTGGAATTCATATACACTGTGTGTGTGTGTGTGTGTGTGTGTGTGTAGTACATACTATATAGTATATACCACATATATACATATATACTGTATATGGGGGTTTTTTCAGAAGTATATCAGGATGATATATATGTGTGTGTATATATATATATATCTTAGAATTACATCAGGATTAGTACTTGAAGCAAATCTCCCAAAGGTTTGACCTCTCAGTTTTTCTTTTTCTTTTTAATATTTATTTGAGAGAGAGAGAGAGAGAGAGAGAGAGAGACAGCATGAGTGGGGGAGGGGCAGAGAGAGAGGCAGACACAGAATCTGAAGCCTGGTTCTAATTTTGTGTCTCCCACTCTCTCTGCCCCTCCCCCATTCATGCTCTGTCTCTCTCGCTCTCAAAAATGAATGTTAAAAAAATAATTTTAAATGCTTATTTATTTTTGAGAAAGAGAGAGAGCATGCATGTGAGCTAAGGAGGGGCAGAAAGAGAGAGAGAGAGAGTGGGGAGGGGCAGGGAGAGAGGGGGACAGAGGATCCGAAGTGGGCTCTGCACTGACTGCTGAGAGCCCCATGCAGGGTTTGAACTCACAAACTGTGAGATCATGACCTGAGCCGAAGTCAGACACTTAACTGACTGAGCCACCCAGGTGCCCCTGGTATACTCTTTTTTAGTTTGTTTTAGATTTTATTTTTAAGCGATCTCTACACTCAGTGTGGGGCTTGAACTCACAACCTGAGATCAAGAGTCGCATGCTCCACCAACTGAGCCCGAAAGGCGCCCCATGATAAGTGTACTCTTAATCCCCTTCACCTATCTCACCCATTCCCATCCCCCCCCCACCTCCCCTCTGGTGCCCATCTATTTGTTCTCTATAGTTAAGAGTCTGTTTTTTGGTTTGTCTCTTTTTTTTTTTCCATTACATTCTCTAGCGCCATCTATACTGTTGCAAGTGGCAAGATTTCATTCTTTTTTATGGCTGAATAATATCTCACTGTATCTATATGTACCACATCTTCTTAATCATTCATCTATCAATGGACACTTGGGCTGCTTCTATAGTTTGGCTATTATAAATAAGACTGCGATAAACATAGGGGTGCATATATCCTTTCAAATTTGTGCTTCTGTATTCTTTGGGCAAATACCCAGTAGTGTGATTCCTAGATCATAGGGTAGTTCTATTTTCAATTTTTTGAGGAACCTCCATACTGTTTACTACCGTGGCTGTACCAGTTTACATTCCCGCCAACAGTGCAAGAGAGTTTCCTCTTCTCCACATCCTTGCTAACACTTGTGGGGTTTTTTGTATTTTTTATTTTAGCCATTCTGACAGGTGTGAGGTGATCTTGTTGTAGTTTTGATTTGCATTTCCCTGATGATGAGTGATGTTGACTATATTTTCATATGTCTGTTGGCCATCTGGATGTCTTCTTTGAAGAAATGTCTGTATGTCTTCTGCCCATTTCATAGATTATTTGTTTTTTTTTTTGGTGTTGAGTTGTATAAGTTCTTTATATATTTGGATACTAACCTTTTAACCAATATGCCATTTGAAAATATCTTTTCCCTTTTAGTAGGTCGCTTTTTCGTTTTTTTAGTAGTTTCCTTGAGACCATAATCTGGTGTAGTCTCAATAGTTTATTTTTGCTTTTGTTTCTCTTGCCTACAGAGACATATCCATAAATATGTAGCTAAGGCCGATGTCCAAGAGATTACTACCTATGTTTACTTTTAGAAGTTTTATGGATTCAAGTCTCACTTGTAGGTCTTCTATCCATTTTGAGTTTATTTTTGTTTATGGTGTAAGAAAGCGTTCCAGTTTCGTTCCTTTGCAGGTAGCTGTCCAGTTTTCCCAACACCATTTAATTAAACTATGTGCTCTTTTTAAAATAAAAAAAAGTAATTGGGATCACACTAAAATTGTAATTTTGTATCCTATATTAATCGCTAGATATTAATGTTTCCCCAAGTATTCTTTAAAAATATTAAAAGCTGGGGGCACCTGGGTGACTTACTCAGTTAAGGTGTGACTTCAGCTCAGGTCATGATCTCGGAGTCCAGTCTATGGGTTCAAGCCCCATATCAGGCTCTGTGCTGACAGCTCAGAGCCTGGATGGAGCCTGCTTCAGATTCTGCGTCTCGCTCTCTCTCTCTTCTCTTCCCCTGCTCATGCTCTCTCTCTCTCTCTCTCTCTCAAATAAATAAAACATTTTAAATAAATAAAAATATTAAAAGCACAATATTCCATCATAAAGTTGTAACTTAACCTGACTATTCTGTATTTGGACATTTAGTTCTTTTTCCTATCTGTCACTATTATAAATCTGTTAGAATTTCTGATTGTTCCCTTAGGATAAATTTCTGGAAGGAAAACAACTGGGTCAATGTAAATTAAAATGTTAAGGATTTGGGTACATATTGCATATGACATAGCACCAATTTATGTTCCCAGCAATAATCTATTATAATAGTTTCATGGCAGTAGAATGACAGCTTAACTAGTCCCTTTTCAAAATTTTCTGTATCACCACATGCTTTCACTCATATGTGGAACAGGAGAAACTTAACAGATGACCATAGGAAAGGGGAAAGGGAAAAAAAATAATTAAGGAGAGGGAGGGAGGCAAACCATAAGAGACTCTTAAATACTGAGAACAAACTGAGGGTTGATGGGGGTGGGGGAGAGGGGAAAATGGGTGATGGGCATGGAGGAGGGCACTTGTTGGGATGAGCACTGAGTGTTATATGGAAATCAACTTGACAATAAACTATAAAAAAATTCTGTAACACTTTGAAGATGCCTGCATTTATTTATTATATGAATAATAACAATGGTAACATCAGTCATCCTTTGTTGAGGACTTGATATAAACAGATACAATATGAGCACTTTACTAACACTATTACAGTCAGCCCTGACATTTCTGACAAAGGATGCAGAACTCTGACTTGCCCAAGGACCTACTCATTGTGAGTGATGGAAACTGACTTCAAACTCAGAAGTCTATCTAGTGCTAAATCCATGCTTTCATCCTGGGGTCTGCAAATGTTTTTGTTTCTGCAACCTACAGTATGAATTTATGGGAAAACTTTAAATATTTATTATATATAAATGACATATAAGTACTGTATGGATGCAGTACGTTACCAAATATACACAAAATATAAAGTAAAATGAGCTTAAGATAAATAAAAATGGACATATTTTCTTCCCGAACCTCTCCTAAATAATGTTGTGCACCCTCCACAGCCACCAGCCCACTTTGGGGAACACAGCTATTACCCTCTACCTTGTTTTTAGATCCGCCACTTGAATATAAGCCCCACCAGGGAAGACCCCCTGTGTATGTTTCAGCCCTGTATCCCCAGTGCCTACACAGTGCTGGGCACGGAGTAGGCACTCATGAAATACATACAGAGTGTTAACAAATGAATGAATGATTTGCTACAAGGTTGTGGGTTTGAAGGCAGAATCTAGAAATCAATTCTATTTGTATCCCTAGCACCAGGTACCTTTCCTAGGATATGAGGAACACCTCCATAAATGTCTACTAAATGGATATCCATTCAATATATGTTGAATAAATGAATGGATGGAGGAGTAAATGGGCAAACAGAAAGGAACGGCTTTCTTTCTTTGTTCACATCTCTAACGTTAGGCCATCAAATATAAAAATACCTACATGAACTTATTTACTTACTGATAACACCTTACTAGCACTAAACAATGGCCCCTTAGAAGAACTATAGGTGGAATTTCACTCACCTCCTGTAAAAATAGGAAATAATAAACCTCATTTTTTTATTAGCCGTAGCTAGAGATCAACCTAGAACAGAGGCATAAGCTTTCGAAGAAGCTGGAGACGACAGGAGATAGTTGACCAAGATACACTGGGGAGGAAAGGCCATGAATTATTCATCTACATACTGTTCGATAAGGAAAAAAGTATGAAATATTTAAAAATGCTTAGCTTGAAGGAACCAAAATTATAAATTTTAATCCTTGTTAGGATGAAGGTCCATTCCTACTTAATTTGTAATCTTTCTGAATCTTATTATAAAAATATCTTAGCTAATAAGTTTGCAATTATTTCTTTAACTCACCTTGCCTTCAGAAGCCTGTCAGACCCTGAGAAACAGCCAATCTTGATCTCAAGGGGTTGTTTTTGTTTGTTTTTTAATTTTTTTTAACTTTTATTTAATTTTGAGAGAGACAGAGCATGCGTGGGGAAGGGGCAGAGAGAGAGGGAGACACAGAATCTGAAGGAGGCTCTAGGCTCTGAGCTGTCAGCACAGAGCCAGACGCAGGGCTTGAACCCATGGACCACAAGATCATGACCTGAGCCGAAGTTGGACGCTCAACCGACTGAGCCACCCAGGTGCCCCGATCTCAAGGTTTTATATACTAGATGTACATTACAGGAAATTACATTAGTCAATTCTATAACTTCAGAATCTTTATTCTGTAACCTCACTAATATGTCACTTAAATTCACTCATAAATCAGAAAACATTAAGATGTTTTGTTTTCCCTTTTCCTTCAATTGCGACTACCTTAAAAAACTCATTTCTAAAATTAGCATAGGCCACAGCAACTTCTTACTTAACACATCTCCAGAGGCAAGGGAAACAAAAACAAAAATGAACTATTGGGACCTTATCAAAATAAAAACCTTCTGCACAGTGAAGATAACAATCAGCAAAGCTAAAAGGCAACTGACAGAATGGGAAAAGATATTTGCAAATGACATATCAGATAAAGGGTTAGTATCCAAAATCTATAAAGAACTTATCAAACTCAACGTCCAAAAAACAAATAATCCAGTGAAGAAACAGGTAAAAGACATGAATAGACACTTCTCCAAAGAAGACATCCAGATGGCTAACCGAAACGAAAAAATGCTCAACATCACTCACTCATCACCAGGGAAACACAAATCAAAACCACAATGAGATACCAACTCATACCTGTCAGAATGGCTGACATTAATAGCTCAAGCAACAACAGATGTTGGTGAGGATGCAGAGAAAGAGGATCTCTTTTGCACTGCTGGTGGGAATGCAATCTTGTGCAGCCACTCTGGAAAACAGTATGGAGGTTCCTCAAAAAATTTAAAATAGAACTACCCCATGATCCAGCAATTGCCCTACTATTTATCCAAGGGATACAGGTATGCTGTTTCGAAGGGACACATGCACCCCAATGTTTATAGCAGCACTATCAACAATAGTCAAAGTATGGAAAGAGCCCAAATGTCCACTGATGGATGAATGGATAAGGAAGATGCGGTGTATATATACAATGGAGTATTACTTGGCAATCAAAAAGAATGAAATCTTGCCATTTGCAACTATGTGGATGGAACTAGAGGGTACTATGCTAAGCGAAATTAGTCAGAGAAAGACAAATATCATATGACTTTACTCATATTTGGAATTTAAGATACAAAACAGATGAACATAAGGGAAGGGAAGCAAAAATAAGATAAAAATGGGGAGGGGGAAAAACATTAGAGACTCTTAAATACAGAGAACAAACAGAGGGTTACTGGAGGGGCTGTGGGAGGGGGGGATGGGCTAAATGGGTGAGGGGCATTAAGGAATCTACTCCTGAAATCATTGTTGCACTATATGCTAACTAACTTGGATATAAACTTAAAAAAATAAATTAAAAAAATAAAATAAAATTAGCATAAATGTGGAACTTTTCCCTGAAGCTCTTTGAGCAACTACCAGCCTCTCTTTTTTCCATTCTTTTTTTTTTAATTTATTTTTTTTTAATTTATTACTGAGACAGAAGCAGAGCATGAGTGGGCGAGGGGCAAAGAGAGAGGGAGACACAGAACCCGAAACAGGCTCCAGGCTCTGAGCTGTCAGCACAGAGTCTGATGAGGGGCTCAAACCCACGAACCATGAGATCATGACCTGAGCTGAAGTCGGCTGCTTAACCGACTGAGCCACCCAGGCGCCCCTCTTTTTTCTATCTTTAAGGTGGATATTATCACCTCACCTGAATGTATACTCCATGAGTGCATTATTATTATTATTATTATTATTATTTACAGCCATTAGGTAGTAAATACTTATTATGCTAGGTCTGTATTAAGCATGACTTAAGTATAATGTTATTTAATTCCAAGAATACTACATGAAGCAGTTACTACTATCCACATTCTATAAAAAATAAATTTAGATTCAAAATGGATAAAAAATTTGATCAATCTTACAGCTGCATTTTTCTGGCTCCTCCCCTCCACTTCCCTCTCCTTCTCCCTCAACCTCTCTTACTCTGGTTGACTCTACCCAGCCACCTTATGGCCAGCTTCCAGTCCTCCAATTGGCCTTCAAGAGGCTCAATCTAAATTACTTCTTGTGTTATTTGATTTCATGGCACTCAGCACTTATCCTTACGTAATCACCAGTTGTAGCTATTATTTATTTATAGGATTATTTATTTCATATCTACTCCCCCCACTAGACTATGAGGTCCACAGAGGCAGGAAAACGCCTGTTTTGTTTACCACTGTGTCCTCAGTAACTGGGTATCAGTTAAATACTATAGAATGAATAAAGGATGGAATGGAATGGCACAGCCAAAACCGAAACCCAGGCTGTCTGACTCCAAAGTCCATGTTGTCATATATATATCTGGTTAAATGTTGAAGCAGTCATTTCTCCCTAAACTGAACTATTTTCTCACGCCCAATATTGCTGTCTGAAAATCTGGTTATTGTAATAATGAGATGCATTTCCATAGAAATGTTAAGTTCAAAGACTATAACTTTAGTGAATTCATAAATAAACTTTCCAATACTTTTTAGAAGATAGCTTCTGCTTTCTACAAGCTCTTAAATGTTGTACAGGTTATATCCAGTCAATTTAGAAGCTAGGATTTTAGTTCAATATAAAGTTCTATGAAGCTTTTTAAAATCTATTTATGTCACGAACAGATACTTCTCCAAAGAGGACATCCAGATGGCCAACAGACACATGAAACGATGCTCAGCGTCACTCATCTTCAGGGAAATACAAATCAAAACCACACTGAAATACCACCTCACGCCAGTCAGAGTGGCTAAAATGAACTATAGATGCTGGTGAGGATGTGGAGAAACGGGCACCCTCCTACACTGTCGGTGGGAATGTAAACTGGTACAGCCACTCTGGAAAACAGTGTGGAGGTTCCTCAAAAAATTAACAATAGAACTCCCCTATGACCCAGCAATAGCACTGCTAGGGATGTACCCAAGGGATACAGAAGTGCTGATGCATAGGGGCACATGTACCCCAATGTTCATAGCAGAACTTTCAACAATAGCCAAACCATGGAAACAGCCTAAATGTCCATCAACTGATGAATGG
>CM053577.1:15015520-15068410 GCA_028646485.1 Cryptoprocta ferox
AAAAACAAATCTGTTTATGTCACTAAGATAACTTCTCAGACTGGATGCAAGGAAAATCACAGGCAAATTAATTAACTTCGGGCAGTATTCTGAGTGCTAGCAGCTTCCAGCATTCATTGGAAAGAGCTCCATGGGATGTAGTCAGTTTAGCTGTCAAGGTTAATTAATGCAGATTTGAAAACACAGTCACATATGGAATAGCTTCTGCAAGAGAAATGGTGGAGACAAAAATCTCTGTTGACAACTTGATGGGATATTTTATTTGTCATTATCCTACACACATCTTTTCACATGTTAAAGATTCTAGAACTCTTCCTAAATGGGATTTTTCACTCTGTTATAAAACACTTGATAAATTATTTTAAATTAAAAAAATTTTTCAAGGTGTATTATTTTAGCTCCTATGCTGAGTAGTGTCCTTCAAACTTGAATAAGCTGTTTATCCAAACAGAAATATTTCCCTTAGAAGGGACTGTGAGATATAATTTATACCTTCTTCCTAAAGAGCAATTCCCTAACACCAAGAATTGTCATGGGGAGACCTAACTCTTGTGGGACTTCATTTCAGCGCTCAACAGTTCCTGTCAATCTACAGAAGGAACAAGCAATTTTAAGATAATTTTTCCATTACTTTTCTCTTAGTATTACCTCTTCTATTACTTATCAATGCTTTCTAGGCAGTGTTTCTACACAGTTTCACTACCCTGATGTCATAAACTTGAGTAAAGTTGAAATAACTTTAATATTGCTTTCAAGGTACTGCCAGCCTTCATGAACAGGAGTATAAGCATTGTTCTCTACCCAGATGGCATGGTTTTAAATCATGAACCAAAAAATACTTAAAATACTTAATTACTATCAGAAAAAACACAAAATAACAAAACAAAGAAAAACAAAAACAACAACAAACAAACAAAAAATTTAACAGCCAATGTGGCCAAAACCATAATCATTGTTTTGGCAGTTATTCCCTAAAATTTTAAGTGTCGATTCTAGATAATTCCATCCAGTAAGTCAACTCATTCCATTACTTAAGAGTATACTGTGCGAATAGATACTGCCAGTGGGTCCCTGGGGATGCAGCTCAGGCTCACATTTAGAGGATCCACAGAAGCTTTCAAGAGCTATAATGCCCTGGATTTTCAGAACTGGGCTTTCTGAAAGAGAATTTTAAAATTTCAAAAGCATGGCTTTGCATATAAATAACAAAGCCCTGAGGATTCCCGGCACAAAATTTATTCCTTTAAACTGTAGTGTAGAGAACACTCCACACTGGAGAATCATTGTCCCGCTGGAAAGGGACGTGTGGCTCCAGTACCTGGAAAAAGGAGACATGACGAGTGCTTAGATGTTGCCCACCCTGTCGGGACTGGGCACCTGAGATGAGCGGGGAGAATAATCAAAACGCCAGCTAACTCCCTGGCTTCCCACAATGGTGCCCGTGGAGGTGGATACCAGCTGCAGAGCCAGCCCTTGAGGCTGCTTAGCTCCTGGGGGTGGAATGAGTAACAATGATTGACTGCTGTACCCTTGGGGTCCCAGGGCAGCTCCGCCTCCTGCACTCATTCCTCAAGTAGGGAAGACCATACCTGGTTTCCCATCTTTCCAAGGAAAGCAAAAAGGTAGACCTAGACAAGACTATGCACACAAAGGGACTAGGGACGGGCATAAGGAACATGCCGCACAGCGGGACCTTCAGAAGCCAGAGTCAAGGCCAGGGTATCAACAGAGACTCAAGTCCCCAGGGAAGTCAGAGCTAAGAAGGCAGAGGATGGTCTTCGGCCCAAATGCTCCTCCCCCAGAGCCAAGATACTCAAAACCACACCCATCCCCACCTGCAGAAACTGAGCTCACCTAAGAGAGAGAGGGAGTGAGGAAAACAATTGGAAGAAGTTCCTCTGAATTGACGAGATGGTATTTTTCTTCTACAGAGAGGAAACAGTGTCTCCTGGGTGAAGCCAAGTTATTACAAAATGTTTCATTTTGTTTCATACTCACTACCTATGTAGTTAGTATCTGTACTTCAGGAACTCACTAAAAGAGCTATCTGTCCTCTGCTAAATACAAAAAAAAATTTTTTTTAATTAAAAAAAAAATCCTGATACGTGAGCAAGAAAACAATAGTAACAGTGAGCAAGAAAACAATAGAAACAGGTTAACTAGGTTTCACTTAGGATGTATAAATTAGAGCAACAGAAACGATTTCTCCAGAGAAGTAACTTTAAGGCACAGGCTAATGTACTTCAGCTTCAGGGATAAATGTTATGAGAAACCTTCATATAAAGAAAATTTCTGCACTGAAAACACCATCCATCATGTACCATCATACATAATAACACTTCATATTTGTTTGGAAGGCTGTGGCCTGAACTGGGGAGTGCTGGGTGTGAGGCTAACTTTAGCAGAGACTGACTACTGGGTGTGTGGGCTGCTGTAACAAACCACAGCCTGTGGCTTCAACTACAGATGTTTACACCTCACAGTTCTAGAGGCTGCGAAGTCCAAAATCAAGGTTCCAGATGATTTGGCTCCTGGTGAGAATTCCCTTCCTAGCTTGCAGATGGCAGTCTTCTCGCAGTGTACTTGCAGCACAGAGAGAGCTCTAGTCTCTTCCTCCTCTTATAAAGACACGAATCCCATCATGGGGGCCCAGCCTCATGACCTCATCCAAACCCAATTACCTCCCGATGGCCTCATCTCCAAACACCATCAAACTGGGGGTTAGGGCTTCAACATGTGAATTTGAGAGCGACACAAACATTCAATGCCCAACAGACTCCAAGTTGAATTGCATAGAGTGGGACAGGTGAATCCAAAGTATAAGCAATTGTGGGGTCCTGGGGATTGAACTAGTTGATCCACGTTTCCATTCATCAATTATTTCTTCTGACTTCTGCCTGATTTCTTCCTACTTCCTAATCCATATCCATATCTGGCAATTCCAAGCATGGAAGCTTGAGAGGTCTCTGGAAAGAACAGTTCTACCTCCACCGGCTGCCTCTTCTGTCATTGATTTACCTGATGACACCCACTGCCTTTGTATTTTCCAGAAAGGTTCAAAAAAAAATTCTGGTCTTATTCCTAGCACTGTTAGTAAATGATGGCATTTTTAATTTTTCTTAACTTTTAATGAGGTTCATAGAGGCAAGTACACATGCACAGAAGGGGCGCCTGGGTGACTCAGTCGGTTGAGCCTCTGACTTCAGCTCAGGTTATGATCTCACAGTTCGTGGGTTCGAGCCCCACATCAGGCTCTCTGCTGACAGCTCAGAGCCTGGAGCCTGCTTCAGATTCTATGTCTCCCTCTCTCTCTGCCCCTCCCCCACTCATGCTCTCTCTCTCTCTCTCTCTCTCTCTCTCTCTCTCTCAAAAATAAACAAACATTAAAAAAATTTTTTTAAATAATAAGTACATGTGCACAGTCTACTATCTTGAATGAAAAGCCCAGATCAAGTATTAATACTCCAAAGAGGGCATGTTCATAAGGTCTCATCTTTAGCAAATGCTGGGACTGACTTATGTCATACGTTCTAACCTACTGTTTTATATGTTTCTGTTATAAAATATTTTAGAAGTTATGATTCATTTATTAATATTTCTTAGAAAACCTGTGGTGGAAATGGACATAAAGAAATCAGACTTGGAGAGATTAAGTGCTGTGCTCAAGATAACAAAGTTAGCTCATTTCAGAGTCAATAATATCCAGGTCTCTTCACTCCAAGGTTAATATTCTTTTTTTTTTAATTTTTTTTATTTATTTTTTTATTTATCTTTGAGAGACAGAGACAGAGCATGATCATGGGAGGGGCAGAGAGAGGGGGAGACACAGAATCGGAAGCAGGCTCCAGGCTCTGAGCTGTCAGCACAGAGCCCGACGTGGGGCTCGAACCCACAAACCGTGAGATCATGACCTGGGTCGAAGTCGGATGCTCAACCAACTGAGCCACCCAGGCATCCCCCAAGGTTAATATTCTTTTGAGGTTAACAAATATTTGCTCAATAAATGAATAAGTTGATGAGTAACCAATTTCTTAATAGGTGCCTATAACAAGATGAATTTATTCCCTTGGATCCTTTCAGTTTTCCTGTCTGCTCCCCTTCAACCATCCACATGGTCAAATTCAATGTTAATTTAAAAATTCCTTCTCATTCTCTCCCTGAAAAACCTCTTAATTTCTCTGGGCTTCCTTTATTAGTGACTTCAAGAACCATCAACAGGGGTGCCTGGGTGCCTCAGTCAGTTAAGCGCCCGACTTCGGCTCAGTCAGTTAAGCGTCCGACTTCGGCTCAGGTCATGATCTCACAGTTTGTGAGTTCGAGCCCTGCGTCGGGCTCTTTGCTGATGGCTCAGAGCCTGGAGCCTACTCCAGAATCTGTGTCTCCCCCTCTCTCTGCCCTTCCCATGCCTGTGCCCTGTTTCTTTCTGTCTCTCAATAATAAATAAATGTTAAAATTAAAAAAAAAAGAACCATGAATGTGCTTATGAGCCCCGAATATATGACGATCCCCACCCCAAACCTCTCTATTGAGCTCAGGATCTCCCTCTAACTGCCCAACAGATATAATCCAGATGGCACACAGAGACCTCCCACCCCCAACGTGTCTAACACTGAACTTGCGCTATTTTCCCCCAACCTGTCCTTTCTCCATCTCAGTGAATAGCAGCCAACATCCAGGCAGTTCTGTGAGCCAGAAGCCCACATTTTACAATCTCTCTCTCCAACCAGTTCCAACATCTGTGTCTTGATTCTCACACTAAAGTAACTGTTCGCTTTCAACCTGCATATCTACTGTGCAAGTCTAGACTACCACAACAGCCTCCAGATGGTCTCCCCAACCTGAGGCTTATCCCCACCCTCACCCCACACCAAGGTGCTACTCCATTAGTTGCCAAAGGGATGTTTTTAATTACTTATTTAAGTAGGCTCTAGCCCAACATGGGGCTTGAACTCTGGATCCTGAGATCAAGAGTCACATGCTCTACTGACTGAGCCAGCCAGGTGCCCCCTAAATAGATCTTTTAAAAATGCAGAACTGTTCAGTATATCCCAAGACTTCAAATTCTCCATTAGTGTCCCTCACTTTCAGGACAAAATCCAAACTCCTATAAAGTCTTGTATGATCTGACCCTTGCCTACTTTACCAGCTTTACCGCCCATGACTGTTCTCACCTCACTGTTCCCTCCAACCACACTCCAGCCACACTGGCCTTCTGCAGCCGCCTGAGTGGACTTTGCTTCCTCCTCTCCCATCGCCGTCACCTATGCTTTGTGCTGTGGGGAAGACTTATCCACCACAATCACCCCCGACCCCTTGCCTCACTGACTCTTACCTTCCAAAGCTAAGCTTAAAATTCACTTCCTGGGGAGCACCTGTGTGGCTCAGTCGGTTAAGCATCCAACTCTTGATTTCAGCTCCAGCTCAAGTCATGATCTCATGGTTCATGGGTTTGAGCCCTGAGTCAGGCTCTGGGCTGACAGCATGGAGCCTGCTTGGCATTCTATCTTTCTCTCTCTCTCTCTCTCTCTCTCTCTCTCTCTCTCACTCTCAAAATAAATAAATAAACTTTTAAAAAAATTCACTTCCTATGAGAAGACTGCCCTGACCACCAAGTCCAGGGAACATTTCTGCCCCTCACCTGATTTGACCTCCCTTAGCCATGTGCCACACGGGGCACACTCTCCTTAAACTCTCCTTACTCATATCTCCCTCACCTCTCCTCTGCATCACTCCCTCCTCTGACTTACGTGGCCCTCCCCTCTCAGCCCCTCCTGTAGCTCATTCTCCTTCACCCCTCCTTACCTTGGTATCCTCTGGGGTCCTGTCCTCAACCCTCTGTCCCTGGAGATACCCTCTCTGACCAACTTCCTGCCCTTCTGAGACTTCAACATTTCCAGTGTCTCCGGTGTCTGGTGGCTCCCAAATCTACACCTACAGCTAGAGACTCCCATTCCCAATGGTCTAGAGACATAAGCTGCACATCCTGCTGACGCTTCCCAGTCAAGATCGTCTCCCACCACCTCCAGTAGCAAAGCCTGCCCACCTCCACCCTTGCCACTTGTCTACAGGAGCACCCTGTGTGATGGTTTGTGTTTCCTGCGAGATCCTTATCTGAGACCAGGCACCCTTTTACTCCAGGCACCCTTTCCTCCATCCCTTCCTGAACGGTCACATATTACCATTTACTGTTTACATAACTACGCTGGGAGATCAATAGCTGGAAACAGTGTTTTCTCTGTTGTAACTCCATTCGTTGCAAGCATGTTTTTTAAGTTTTATTGCAAGAATAATCCAATTAACCCAAGTACATGCTTAACTTGGATTCATCCACCGAGAACATTTTGTCACATCTGACTTACTCCTTTCTCTACGTGTTTATTACAGTTACGATTGCCGATTCATGGTTAATTTGCCAGCATCATGGCCCTTCACCCCAAATACTTCAGCATGTATCTCCAAAGAGCAAGAATAGCCCTTTGCACAAAATAGTCAAATTTACGGGGTGCGTGGGTGGCTCAGTCGGCTAAACATCGGACTCTTCATTTCAGCTCAGGTCATGACCTCACGGTTTGTGAGTTCGAGCCCCACATCGGGCTCTGCGCTGATGGTACCTAGCCGGCTTGGGATTCTCTCTCTGCCCATGTGCGCTCACTCGCTCTCTCTCTCTTTCTCTCTCAAAAATAAATAAATAAACTTTAAAAAATAGTGAATTTAAGGAATTTAACAATGACCCCATAATTATGCACCAATGATCTCAATACTGTTCCCTGGAGCAATTATAACTACCTTACATGTGTTGTCAACTACCTTTAGTCTGTTTGATCTGTAACAGGTTCTCAGCCTTTCTTTGACTTTCATAACACCAGTAAGGAGATAAACTGACATACAGCTCCTAACATGATACACTGAGTAACACATCTCTCATAGAGAATTACCATAAATTCCAAAAATGATTAAGCTGAATCTCTGAGGAGGAAACACTGGACAGAGCCCAACTGAGGGACATTCGACAACCTGTGCTCTTTTTTTTTTTTATACTTTATTATCAAGTTGGTTTCCATACAACACCCAGTGCTCATTCCAACAAGTGCCCTCCTCCATGTCCATCACCCATTTTCCCCTCAGTTTGTTCTCACTATTTAAGAGTCTCTTATGGTTTGCCTCCCTCCCTCTCCTTAACTATTTTTCCCCCTCCCCCTCCCCTATGGTCCTCTGTTAAGTTTCTCCTGTTCCACATGAGTGAAAACATGTGGTATCTGTCTTTCTCTGCCTGACTTATTTCACTTAGCATGACACCGAGTTCCATCCACATTGCTACAAATGGCCAGATGTCATTCTTTCTCATTGCCATGCAGTATTCCATTGTATAGATAAACCACATCTTCTTGATCCATTCATCAGTTGATGGACATTTAGGCTGTTTCTATGCTTTGGCTATTGTTGAAAGTTCTGCTATGAACATTGGGGTACATGTGCCCCTATGCATCAAGCTGTGCTCTCTTTAAACACATTGCTCTCATTCCTGCCTAAGGGCCTTGTGATTTCTGAGAACATTCCTTCCTGGGATCATTCACAACTCAGCACAGACGTCATCTCCTTGGGGATCTCTCCCTACCCTCCTATCTAAAGTAGACCCCACCCACCCTTCACTCCAGCCAATTTCCATCCTGTTATCCTGCTTTATTTTCTTATTAAAGCATTTACCATTCTGTTTTTGTTTACCATAAATTATCTTATCAACTTGTTTACTTTTTTTTATCTACTTCCCCCACAAGAATATAAGTTTTATGAGGGGCACCTGGGTGGCTCAGTCAGTTAAGTGTCCAGCTTCAGCTCAGGTCATGATCTCACGGTTCGTGGGTTGGAGCCCTGCGTTGGGCTCTGTGCTGACAGCTAGCTCAGAGCCTGGAGCCTGCTTCAGATTCTGTATCTCCCTCTCTCTCTGACCCTCCCCTGCTCATGCTGTCTCCCTCTGTCTCTCAAAAATAAATAAAAAACATTTATAAATTTTTTTAAAAAAATTAAACATATATATATAAGTTTTATGAAAGCGGGACCATATCTAAAACCGTGCCTGCTTTAAGCGTCCAACTTTGGCTCAGGTCATGATCTCAGGGTTCGTGGGTTCAAGCCCCTGCTTTGGATTCTGTGTCTCCCTCTCTCTCTGTCCCTCCCCCACACGCACTCTGTCTCTCTCTCTCTCTCTCTCTCTCAAAAATAAAGATTAAAAAATTTAAGAAAAAAAAAGAATACACTCTCACTTTATAGCTGCTAATGGAAACCATCTCTGTATCTTCTGTGCCCAACAGAGAGCCAAGACTCAATGGGTAGTTGCCAAAAATGTGTCTAACACAATGTTTGATTTGCTAAGCAGATTATTTCTGGTTCATATTTCCTCCCAGCTTCTCATTTTTGCTTACTTCAAACATTCACAAGATGTCAACATCAAGACTTCCTTTTTTGTATAGTATCCATTTCTTTTACCCTGAAGTAGAAGAGACGTAGGGAAATGTGACAAGTATAATCAAGTCTGAAAATTGTTCCCCTTTGTGCTGACACTGAGGTGAGGCTATGATGACCTGAGTATGTTGAAAAATGCATTTCTGTACAAAGTTAACAGGGAAGATTCAAGAGGGAATTCGTAGAGTAAATTCGATGGAAAGGAAGTTACTCAGTCACTCAGAAACATAATTCATATATTTGTTTTTATAAGCAATATTTAAGATATTTTATTCAAGCACTATCTAAACATGCAGCCATAGCAGCCATAATTAATAGTTTTGCTGGTATTCATAAGAGAGAGTATGTGTGGGGCTACTGGTCCTCCTCAGCAATGCCTCCGGTGTTCTCTGCCTTAGATCAAAGCCACCAAAATGCCAATTTTTAAAAGGAAAAAAAATTGGAAGCGAAACAAGGAAAAACAGCCTCGGGTAAAGTACATAGCATAAATAACTCCTGGTGCATCAAGTGCTACTCCCTTTCTCAATCAAAATTTTTTAAGTTGTCCTTGAACACAGAAAAAAGTAAGTCTTTCTAGTAAGTCCACATAATTCACATACAAAGCAAGGAGCACTCACTGGAGTTTCAAATATACTGCACTTTGTATTTGGCAACATGAAGTAAATACACACACATTTAAAACTATGCAAAGAAAAACTTGCTCTGTTTGGTGTTCAGAAAGTTCTCCTACCTGTCCTTTGAACGCTTTCTCATGCTGCGTTCTAAAGCCAGGTGGTCAAAGAATGATTAGGTAACAGGAGAAACTAAGTTGTAGTTAAAATCAAGTTAGATATACAGATGGTGGGTATGTCTGTTTTCTCATGATCAGATTGTCATCACTCACCTTCTTTTTATGTTTATTTATTTATTTTGAGAGAGGGAAAAGAAGGAAGAGAGAGAATTCCAAGGAGGCTCCAAGTTGTCAGTGCAGAGCCCATCGTGGGGCTCGAACCCACAAACCGCAAGATCATGACCTGAGCTGAGATCATTGCCTGAATTGAAATCAAGAGTCCATCACTCAACCAATTGAGTTGCCCCTTAATAGCTCTCTTACCAAATTTCTACCTGGTTGATATTTCAACTGATAACACAGGTATGTGGGAAAAGTTGTCACATGCCTGCTGCCCCTTAATAGCTCTCTTACCAAATTTCTGCCTGGTTGATATTTCAACTGATAACAGAGGTATGTGGAAAAAGTTGCCACATACCTGCTGCCCTTAATAGCTCTCTTACCAAATTTCTGCCTGGTTGATATTTCAACTGATAACAGAGGTATGTGGGAAAAGTTCTACTCTAGTTTGCATTTGTCTATATCTCCTCATAGATATTTGCTTCTGTCAATATTTGTTTTACATATTTGAATGCCAAGTTTTGATGCCGTGATATTGTATATACATTTTACAATTCTTACAACTTCCTGTTGAATGAAAACTTTTATTATTGTGAGACAGTGATATAATTTGTATCATTAGAGTGACTCCCTTTACCTTTAGTAATGCATTTTTGCCTTAAAAGTATTTTGTATATCATTATATCTAATCAGCATTCTCTTGCTTATTTTTTGCGTGATGAATCTTTTTTAGGCTTTGTTTTCAACTTTTCCATATACCTTTGTTCATATGTCTTTCATAGGGGTGCCTAGGTGGCTCAGCCGGTTAAACATCCAACTTTGGCTCAAGTCCTGATATCACAGTTCATGAGTTTGAACCCCGCATCAGGCTCTGCACTGACAGTGCAGACCTTGCTTTGGATCTTCTGTCTTCCTCTTTCTCTCTGCCCCTCCCCAGCCTGTGCTCTCTCCCTCTCTTGAAAATAATCTATTTTAAAAAATTATATTTTTTAGATCAAAAAATTCAATCTGACAATTTTGTCAATTAACTGAGCATTTAGTCCATTTATAAATATTGTAATTACTGATATATTCGTATTTATTGCCATCATTATTTTGTTACTTCCTTTTTTTTCTGTTTCTTTTTCTCTTCTTTCTTGCCTTTTTTGGGGATATTTTTTTCTTTATACCTAGAATAGGGAGGCTTCTAACTTAAATTCATATGAAGACATGTGATTAGAGTCATATCTTTTCTTAAACTTGAGTTTGATTAAAAGGAGGAAGGGGAAACAAAAGAGCAAACAAGGAGAGGGAAGAAATGACTCTTTAAAAAGTAGAAGTGGATACTACCTCATACACATTAGGATGGATACTATGAAAAGAAAAGAAAAAAGGAGAGAGGAAGAAAAGAAATATGTAAGTGTGGACAAAGAGGTAGAGAGAAATTGGAACCTTTGTGCATTGCTGATGACAATGTAAAATGGTTCAGCTACTATGGAAAATAGCATGGCAGTTCCTCAAAAAGATTAAAAATAGAAACACCATATCATCCCACAATCCCAAAGAATGGAAAGCAAGGTCTTGAAGAGATATTTGCACATCCATGATCAAAGGATAAATATTTACTAGAGCCCAAAAGTGGAAACAACCCAAGTATTGATGGACAGATGAACAGATAAACAAAACATGATATATACATATAATATTATATGTATATTATATATAAATATTATTATTTATTAATATGAATATTATTTGGTCTTAAAAAGAAAGGAAATTCTGACATGCTAAGACACGGATGAGTCTTGAGGACATTATGTTAAATGAAATAAGGCAGTCACAAAATGACAAATACTGTATGATCCACTTATATGAGGCACCTAACATAGTCAAATTTATGAACAAAAAAATAAAATGGTGGCTTCCCAGGCCGAGAGAAAGACAGAATGGAGAGTTACTGTTTAATGGGTACAGAATTCCAGTTTTGCAAGATGAAAAGAGTTCTAGAGATGGATGACAGTGATGGCTGCAAAATAATATGAATGTATTTCCTGCCACTGCATTGTACACTTAAATATGGTTAAGATGGAAAAGGTTATACTATGTGTATTTTTTTCATGATTTTTTAAAAGTGGAAATAGTGGATGGGGTGCTGGGTGGCTCAGACAGTAGAGCATTCAACTTTGGCTCAGGTCCTGATCTCATAGTTTGGAAGTTCAAGCTCTGCGTCAGGCTTTGTGCCAACAGCTCAGAGCCTGGAGCCTACTTCGGATTCTGTGTCTCCCTTTCTCTCTGCTCCTCCTCTGCTCGTGCACTGTCTCTCTCTCTCTCTCAAAAAGTAAACATTTAAAAATGTTTAATATTAAAAAAAAGTGGAAATAGTGGAGAAATAAAGGGAAAACTGACTTTACTTCCTTCATAATTATACTTGACCAGTTCCAAGTCCTTTGCTTTGAGGACCTATAACTGTTGATAAACTGTGTTGCTATTTACATTTTCTTCAACAGTTATTCTAAGTAACCTGTTTTACAGAGAGGAAAGAAACTTGCTCAAATTCCCCACAGTGGTATGTACCAGAGCCTTGACTTTGGTTCAGGTCTTCTAGGCATGTGAAAACACTGGCAGAGCAAAGCTATCGTAATGTTTGTGGCCTCTGATACCAAATCCAATCACTTTTTACCAAATGACTGCGATAGCTTTTTGTTGACTGATATTATTTTAATAATTTGGTAGCATTTTTCAGCTCCCATGCCTTATTTCAAATGCATGGCAAAGTTACACTGTTCTGCTCAAAGCTACATTTGTAAATTTCCCCAAAGCATATTTGTCTTCCATGCTTGAGCTGTTAGACTTCAAGTCACATAATATTGCTCTCAGTTTTCATCATGTCCTCTAGCCTAGTAAAGCTCTGCTGATTATTTGATTAGAGGTAGACCCAACTTGAGAAAAATGCAGCACTAAATTTGGTTCATGGGTAATACCAACAAAAGCCATCTGTTTGTATGTCTGTTTCTCTTGATTGTGAACTCTTGATTCTTCATTGAGAGTTGAAACTGTCAAATTCATTTTTAAATTGTTTTTAATGTCTATTTATTTTTGAGAGAGGAAGAGAAAGTACGAGTGGGGAAGGAGCAGAGACAGAGGGAGACACAGAATCTAAGGCAGGCTCCGGGCTCTGAGCTGTCCACATAGAGCCCAATCAATGCAGGGCTCGAACTCAGGAACCATGAGATCATGACCAGAGCCAAAGTCGAATGCTTAACCGACTAAGCCACCCAGGTGCCCCTCAAATTCATTTTTTTACCCTCAGTATCTCACCCAGATCCTCAATTACTGATTGTTGAGGTGGTGACTGAGGCATGAATGGAGGTGTCAGTGACGGCAACAGTGGTGCAGACACCAAGGCAAATTCTAAAAGCTATTACAGAGAATAAGAATAGCTAATATTAATAAGCACTTACTCTGTCACTCTGCTGGATGCATTACATATATTAACTGTGAAATCCCAAAACTATACTATGTGGCAAGTACTGTGATACCATGTTTCAGATGAATGAAGAAAATTAAGTTCAGAGACGGAAGTTATTTTGCTCATGGCATCACAGGTAATGAGCAATATAATCAGAACTACTTGAACTCAAAACTAATACCTTCAGCCTCTGCAGTATTCCACCTCCTCATACAGTTGCATACTATTGTATTCAGTCTGTTTTTCAGTGCATGATGGTGTGGTAGGAAAAGTACTAAACTGTCAAAAGCAGGATATTTAAGTCCCGGCCCCCTCAGTTGCTAATTGCGCAAGATACTTCAACATCTGGATACAATGGGAAATTCCTGCCTTACCTACCTGAGCTATAAGACTGTCTCAGACGAAGTATTTAGCAAACTGAAAAATTAATTGTGACAAATGCTGGTCTTTCTGCTTCTACTTTTAGTCTCAAGAAAATTTAGGTCTTTCAGGTCAATTAAAATCTTCGGCTTGGTAAATATTTTCCTTTAGGCAGATAAATTTATCCTTAAAATCTCAATATGAACCAAGATTATGCAGTATGGTCACTTATTTACTGCTAAAGCTTTTTTTTTTTTTTTCACTTTTACAGTGGGAAACTCTAGCAAATACCACCAATCAGGATCCCCTAAAGTGGGACAAAGTGACATCATGCACTTCCTGGTGTGATGCACTGAGACACATCACTTTAGAGTACTTCTGCCAAAAATCTAATGAAAAACAATCAAACAAACTTACTCTACAAGACAAATGACCCAGACTCTGTAAAATTATCAGTGTCATCAAACCCAAAGATTGAGAAACTATCCCAGGTTTACAGAGACTAAAGACACATAACTAAATACAATGCATGATAACGAAAAAGTATTCTGCAGTAAATGGCATTATTGGGACAATTGGCAAAATTTTTGTAGATTGCGTGCATTAGATAAAATGAACGCAGCAACGTCAAACACCCTGAGTTTGATCGTTGTATTCTGGTTAGAGAATGCTTTTGCTTTTAGGAGATAACCTACCAGAATATTTAGGGCCAGGATGTCTCCAATGTGCTTTCAATCATTTTTCCAAAGATAAATAACATAAAAATACTATGTACTTATGCGTGGGCTAACGTTAATATTAAGTCACAGAGGATACCATACTGGGATAAAATGTCAAATGGAAAAAAAAATTCGTTTTATTTGTACAATATGTTACTAATTTTCTACAATAAGCCAAGAATCAAAGAAATCTAAATATGGGTCAGGGGTAAGGCAACAATCAAAGGTGCTGAATATTACAATTCCTGTAACACGTTGGAGAATCCACCCCCTGTTTTGAACCTAAGAGTGTCCCCCGCCGGAGGAATTTCTGTGGTCAGTATGGTGAGGCCGAGGACAACTCCCAGGTTAGCAGTTCAGCCGAACACAACGCCTCCCCCCGTTCTCCGGGAACACCCCTAACACACTAAGTGGGACCCTAATGCCAGGTGAAAGGGGATAACCCGGGCTGAGCCAGGCCTAACTTCGTGTGTGCGCATGTGCGTGTGTGTGTTACCGCACACCTGATGCCCCAAAGTCCCCAGTGCTTAAGTACCTCCTGAGATAACTGAAGAAATAGATCCAAGGACAAGTGAGTGATTGTTTACAGGGTGATTAGCAACGAAAAGGCCAGCAACTTGGCTCAGGACCGTCATCAACGCCACCACACCAGAGTTTGAAGAAATTGCTCTCCATCACTTCTCAGTAGACAAGTGGGTTACGTTCCTGAAAGAACAGGGCAGGGGCCGGGGACGGTCGACGGGAGGGGTCTTTGGAATTCCACGCGTTTCAACAGAGAAGCAAACCGGTGCCGCCTAAAATTCGGACCCACTTCACAAACTCACGACTTCACAACTTCCTAGAACGATCCAGCCAGCCGCGGCCGGGGCCGGTCCACTCCCCAGGCGGGGCCGCACCCACCACGACGCGCCCACGCACTGCGAAGGCGAAGTTTGCAAACCCCGAGCGCGCGGGCGCCGCGCGGCCGTTCGCCCCCGGGGGCTCCGCGGCGTTCGGAGGGGCCGCCGGGGCCACCCCCCGCGCGCGGCCGGCGGGCTGGGACCGTACCTCGGGCGCGGGCGACGAGGCGCTGCAGGCGGCGTCGCCGGCCGGGTCCCGGCGCCTGGAGCCGGAGGAGCGGCCAAGGCTCATGGCGCGCTCGGAGCGCTCGGAGCGCGGGCGGCGGGGAGCGGAGGGTGCGGGTGCGCGTGCGGGTGCGCGCGCGTCTCCGCGGCAACGAGCAAACAGCGGCGGGCGCGCGCGCGGGGGCCGGCGGCGGCGGGTGGGGCCGCGCGGCACCCCAGGGCCTCGGACGTGCGCCCGCGGCCGCGGCCAGAAGCGGCTCCTGCCGACTGCGCCGTGCGGCGCGCGGGCGCTGGCTTCGGCGGCCCTGGCGGCCCCGTCGGGCCAGGCCTAGGCTTGGTTGAGCGTCAGGCACTGGCCAAAAGGCCGGGGGGCCCCGGGTCTTCGCCGTGGGACTCCCCCGCGGGCCTGAGTCCAGGTCTCGTCCCACTGCCAGGCAGGCACAAGGGACAGCGAGTGGTCCGTGTTACGGTCAACGTTACGTTGCTGGCGCGCGCGCAGTGTGGGAGGGTGCCGACACAAAGATGAAGAGCATTTATTTAGCACCTCCTGTGTGCAAACGCTGTGCTCCTTCGAGCTCCGGGGCCGGCTTCCAGCGCGTGCAGGCTGTGCGCTTGTACAGACCCTGTGCTCAGAAGGGCCCCGCGCTTGGTTGAATGTTTGGCTGTTCCAGCCTTAACGATTTTGGAACACGGGCCCCCTGTATTTTCATTTTGTACTGGGCTCTGCAAATTAAGTAGCCCGTCCTGGTGAGTGTGCTCGCATTTAACCTTCTCAACGACCCCGCAGGAAAATGTAAGTAACCGTAATACTGGTATTAGTAACAGCCACAGCTTCTAGTTCTGAAACACCGAAGTGTTCTTACGAGAGCTATTCTAAGTGCTTTCCATGTATGAACTCATTCAATAAAACAAGATTATGAAGTGGACATCAGAATAACCCATTGTTAAGATGAGGAAACAATCACAAGGAAATGAAATAACTTGTTCACGAGTGAGTATACAGCTGGTCGGGGTGGGGGAGGAATGAGGATCAGACCCCAGACCGTAGGACTAAAGCACAGAGAATGTGAGTATCCTGCGGAAGGCCCCACCCTTTGCAGCAGAGCTGAAAAATGGGGCCCCCCTCACCTCCCTGAAAGCCCTTGGTGGACCTGGGTGCTGTTCTAAAATGAAACAAAATCAGAGCGATAGGAGCTCTTCTGGGATTCCATCCAGTAATCCTGCATGCATCCATTATTGGCTGAGGATCTCCTGGCCTTGACAATGGCTTTTGATTTTACAGTTAACATTACCACCTATCCAATCCATAATCACTTCAAAGGCTTTCACTTGGAGCACCATTAAAAAAAAAAAGAATCCTTAAGAGAAACTGAGGCTTTCAGAAATCTCCTATTAATAGTATAATTTGGGGGCGCCTGGGTGGCTCAGTCAGTTGAGCATCTGACCCTTGGTTTCCAATCGGGTCATGATCCCAGGTTCATGGCATAGAGCACACCCTCTCCAGCTCGTGATGAGTGTGGAGCCTGCTTAAGATTCTCTCTCTTTCTGCCCCTCTCCCTGCTTGCTTGCTCTCTCTCTCTCTCTCTGAATAAAAATAAAAATAAAATAGTATAAATTGTAGTAACCATGTTTTCAACGCACAGTTTCTCCTTGCAGTGGAATCACTACACAGTTCTTAAATTTTCAATAAAAATACACTGCCCGAGGAAAACACATAGTTGATGAAACCCCAAAGCACCTGGCAGAGAACCAAGCTGAGAAAGTCCCTTCGGTATTAACCCCGGCATCCAGTTGTTCCAGAATTCAGTTTTATGAAGTCTAATTCTGGTCACTGTGGCCAACCTTGTAACTCTTTTTCACGACAATGTAAGATATGAAAAGATTGAATTCCCACAGTCTTTTTAAAAGTCAGCATTGGTTGGGGTGCCTGGCTGGCTCAGCTGGTAGAGTGTGTGACTCTCGACCTTGGGGTTGTGGGTTCAAACCCCAAGATTACTTAAAATAAAAATCTTAAAAAAAAAAAAAAAAGGCAGTGTTGGTGATGGATGCATTAATTAACTAGATGGGAGGAACCCTTGCATGATGCATATATACATCACCACTACACACACTGTATGTATCTTACAATTGTACTTGTCAATTACACTAAAGCTGGAAAAAAAAAACCAAATGCACACAATAAAAAATTTTTATTCAGTGTTAAAAAGATTTTTCTCGGGGCGCCGGGTTGGCTCAGTCAGTTGAGCATCCGACTTCAGCTCAGATCATGATCTCACAGTCCATGGGTTTGAACCCCACGTCGGGCTCTGTGCTGATAGCTCAGAGCCTGGAGCCTGCTTCAAGTTCTGTGTCTCTCTCTCTCTCTCTCTCTCTCTCTCTGCCCCTCCCCCACTCGCTCTCTGTCTCTGTCTCTCAAAATAAAATAAAGATGTAAAACAAAATTTTTTTAAGATTTTTCTCTAGGTAACAACAGTGCACTTGTGTGTAAGTGGGAGCAGGAAAAGTGCTTGGCTGGCCCCTGTCCAGATGCCTTTGAACTTTCTGGGATGTCAAGACATGAGTCAAGTGACTCTTCAAGGCAGCATCTGATGATGCGTCCTCTGAGAGTTGAGAGGGAAGACTGAGTCTGGATGGAGGCCTGCGCTGGACCATGGAAGGGACTACAATTTGGGACCAGCTGGCACGATGGTGCAGAACATGCAGGCTGGGGGTGGGGAGACTCTGGGCATGATGACTGTTCAAGCAAGGGAGGGAGGTAAAGATGAACAAAGCAAGTTCCAGCCCAGATGCCTCACAAAACCGCATGTGTGGATAGTGTACTAGGATCCAGCATACCTTGGTACAGACTTCTACTTTTCCTTATAACAACGCCAGGGGCAGAAAGCTACCAGCTGTGTGACTTAGTACACCTCATGTAAATGCTTCTTCCAGATTCAGTGCCAGGCTGAATTTGGACCATGGTGTCTAGGAACTCTTCTGCAGCTCAAGTTTTAGAAGAGCATCATTAGGAGTCTGCGTCCAGAGGAAGACAATGGGGCAACAGTAGGCAGGATGCATTGGAGGAGATGGAGGCAGGGTGAGGAGGTCTTTGGGATAGGCTCTCAGGGACCCCCTGAGAGTTGGCTCTTGTGGGCATGGGGGGGGGGCAGGTGAGGAGGAGGGGGAAGTTCTGGAGTCTGAGCACCCAGCCGGGCTGGAAGTGGAGTGAGGCCTGAGAGGCAGCAAGGAGATAAAGCAGAGGAGAGCGGAGGAGAGTTCGGCTTGGGACACATTTGGTCTGAGGTTCTGATAGGGGAAAGCAAATATTTTGCAGTTTGGGAACAGGGAGTCCTGGGCACATCCAGGGTAAACCAGAATTTCCAGCTCATTCTGCTAAATGTTGAATTTTATCCTGAAATGTGTGTATAAACCTGGCACACTGAGGTATATGTTAAATAAACACAAACTCTGAGACAAGATAAAACTGCCTCCTAAGGAGCTCTGGGAGACAATGAAGAACTATCTCTCAGGCACCTGGGTGGCTCAGTCGGTTAAGCCTCCACCTATGGCTCAGGTCATGATCTCAGGGTCTGTGGGTTCAAGCCTGGTGTCGGGCTCTGTGCTGACAGCTCGGAGCCTGGAGCCTGCTTTGGATTCTCGGTCTCCCTCTCTCTCTGCCCCTCCCCCTCCCCACTCTCTGTCTCTCTGTTTCAAAAATAAATAAAACGTTACAAAAAAAAAAGAACAATCTCTCTCCAGCACTCGAAGTCTTATTTCCTTGTGATGTCACACGTTTATTGCTCTGGTCTGTCCTTTTCTTCCTTTGCTCGTTTGTCTCACAAGGTATACATGTTTCTCAGGGGAAAATTTGTAATATAATAACTTTGGGGGCTTTTGACTTGTATTTAGAAACCTGTTACGGAAACCACTCCTATAATCTGTTTGTTGTCTAAAGCTTGTTTTTAACGAGCATTATTTGATTTAAATATTTTCCTAAACAACTAAAGAAAATGTGGCCAAAGGCTGCAAACAGCCAGTGTTAGTTGAAAGCACCGGATTAAGAAATTATGAAAAATCTCTGAAGAAAAATGGAGCAATACTGCTTACAAAAATATTTTGGCTGTTACACAGCAATATAATCTTTATAAGAGAGATTTACGGTATTGAAAGAGTATCACTGCTGTATCGCTTTTGCAGATGTATTACTGAAGAATTAGAACTGATCCATGTAGTTGGACCAGACAAAAAGCCAGCCCCTCCCTGGCAGCTGGAAATAATAGACGACCAAGTGAAAATGTTGTAGGGTCAAGCATTTCCCCTGCTTTAACAAAGTTGGCAATCAGTAGACTCACCCTTAACTGAAATCAGATTATAATGAAATCCAGTTCTTCTCATACATGTGGGCGGGCGGGGAAGCACCCGCAAAGTATAAATGTGTGTGAGAGATCTTTTCCTTTTATAAAAATAGTAAACGTCCTTGGGTTTATCTCTGGACTTCGAGGTCCTCAAACAGAGGTTAAGTGGACGGACACTTGGAGCCAGGCTGCCTGAGATGAAATCTTGGCTTCGCGATTTCCTAGCCTTGTGATCTCGGGTAAATTTCTCCTTCTATACTATAGAGGTTATAATAATACTTAACCCCATGGGATTGTTGTAAGGATTACATGAGTTAATGCACGTAATGTACCTAGTGCAGCACCTGGGACAAAGTACAAAATAAATGTTAGCGGTTAGCACTGTAATTTTAAAACACAGAGTAGAAAATTCCCTCACAAAACACTGCAGAAGAGGACTAGAAAAGCAAAAATACTTACTCTTATTCTAAATTGCTTAAAACTTTGGAAGATCATAGTCTTAAAAATATTTTTTAACTACGCCGTATATACGAACAAATTCTTAAAACATTTCTTTCTTTTGAAAAATAACAGTATCAGAGTTTGTACACAGCAACAGGAAGCAAGAGAGTTGCCTTATCTCCAAGAACTTAGAAATCAGTTGGCTTTATTCGATTAAACAAAACAGAGATATCAAGACACTTTATAAGGACACTATTTCCCCAGCCAAGACAGGACTCCTAACTTAACTGAATACATTAACATATATACAGAAGGAATGTGATAATCACAATAGAGGTTATTGTACAGTGGGAACTCAGGGGAAAGGCAGTGGACCTCAAAGGTTAATAATGTCCACTTGAGACTTAATTTCTTATCAAAATTAATGAATAGGATTTTGAGTTCTTAGAAGATCCAGATGCCATGCCCCAACTCTGCAAACCTGTGGCTATAGTCTCCCCATCCATTCACAGGACATGTCAGGAATGTGCCAGAAACAGGACCCTCGTGTCACAAGATACTCTAAAACAGCAATGAAAAAAATGAACACAGTTCTTCAGGATCTTTTTGCTCCCACAAGTTGGACCAATTGGGCTTGAAGGACCAATGTTAAAAATTCCACTAAAAAATAGGATAATTTGCCAAACATTCCATTAAATCAACTTTCAAAAGCAAATGTTGTTTCTAAATTAGGCAAAACCCCAGCTTCTTCTGGATATTTAAAATGTCTTTGTTATTTTGGAAAATCTTATGGCTTTGGGTGGGGGAGTGTGGGATTTTCCTGACCCCATTTTAGACACGCTTTAAATGTCTTTTAAAATAATGCCAACTTTCTTTCAAAAAACAACAAATAATTCTTGTTAATAAGACATTTGTAAACGTTGAGGGTGAAGAGTTTCTCATATGTGCTGCTCTGGCTTTGTCAGGATTGCTTCTGGCTTTTGCTGAGGTTTTCACAAAAATAATCAAAAACATTTTGATGATTTTTCTGATTCAGACCAGGCTAGATTTTATTAGCAACTGAGATTTAACCGACTATGTTACACATGATATATATTAAAACTATAATATATAAACTGATCATCTACTCCTCTCAACAATACAGTAAAAATAAATCAGCCTAATTTTTGAAAAGAGATTTTTATCTTCTGCTGATTCAGAGACTTAGCTTCAGTTGAAAATAACCTCTTTATAAGCTTGCATGACTAGTCATAAATGTCCTTGGTCTATAAAGCTTCCTCTAATAAAAAAGAAAGAGAAGGAAGAAAGATACAGAAAGCTGAGCACTCAGCTAACCATTTCTTTTTTTTAACGAATGCCTCAGCCTTCCCAAGGACAGATGTCCCTTGAGGTTGTTCCTCAAAGCTTCATGATTGATACAAAACACTGATTTCTGAGGGTAAACTACCTTTATTTCATTGGATCAATCAGCCACAATTACTTAGCACCTGCTCCAGACAGAGCAGTGACCAGAATGTACAGTGATTGAAAAAGAGAGGAAAAGGTATGTAAGTCTAACCTCAAGGACTTTCCGATTCATGAGGAGCCATGACATGTGGAAAAGAGGAAAACCATAAAACACAACCACAGACAAAACCAGTCACCGAGCAATATTGAAAACATGGTAAGTCATAGCTGGAAGTTGTAAACAATAGCCAGAGAAGGACTTCACTGAGGAGCTGAATCTTACCACAACCCGGAAAGGTAACAAGAGAAAAAGTAAGACTTTCCTAATTCAGTACATCATGCTTCAGGGTGCTCCACTGTGTAGCACCCACGTGAACAAAACTCTTCGAATCCGTTGTTACACACTGCAGTGCTCACACACAGTCGCAGAAACTCAGACATCAGTGTAGCCTGGCTTGCCCCAACGCAAAACTAAACCCAGGGCCCAGGCTTGCGTTTTCCAGTTTTGACATTGCAATCATATATGTGGCCGAGACTGGTAAACTGTTCACCAAGTCTGGGTAGGCATGGCCTTTGGTGTGTGGGTGGAGAAGGGCGTGGCTTCCACGTTTGCCCTAAAAAACTCTTTAGTGATTCTATGTGCCCTCTCTTCTCCTGTATTCTGGCTAGACCCTGATTCCATGGTGACCTCCACATACTCATGGTGGTAGAGCCTCCAAGAGCCTGGATCCCTGAATGTCTCCTTGGAGCATTACTTCCCACACACACATCCTGGTCGATTGGACTTCCTAAGAGCAACGGCTATTCTGTTAAACCACTGAGCTGAAACGACCAGCATCAACTTAACTATACAATGTGTCATTTTTAAAACAGAGAAAACAAAAACAAAGAGACATGTGATCCTGTTGGATTTTGTTGGAGAATGTTAGAAAATTATGAAAGGAGTTGTATTATGAATTCATATTAACTTTTATGTATTTTTTTAAAGTTTATTTATTTAGAGAGGGAGAGACAGTGTGAGTGGGGGAGAGACAGAGAGAGAGGAAGAAGAGAGAGAATCCCTAGCAGGTTCTACATCGTCAGCACAGAGCCCGACGTGGGGCTCGAACTCAGGAAACCGTGAGATCACGACCTGACCCAAACCCAGTCAGACGGCGTAACCAACTAAGCCATGCAGACGCCCTTCATATTTATTTTTTTAAGTAAAAAATAAAACATCTGTGAGTAAAATTAAACCTGTAAGTATAGATATAGTTAGAAGAAAACACAGAGAGATAAAATTATTTGAGGGAAATATTTTTTTTAGCCAATCTGTAATAGAAATAGCTGTTCGTTATCACCCCATCCGCCCTGCCCGCCATGCCCCCTATGCCGAGGGCCAGAATAGCTTCTGTCTGGGGTGGAGGCTCTTATTCATCGAACAAGAAGGTTTTGAATGGATGGTTTCCCACAGCGTAACCCCAGTTCTTTTTCTCTGTGTAACACTTCACTTCAGTGAAATTTCACAGGGAAGCAAATATATAAAACAGATCGTCCTGGCACCGCTCTGCTTGAAGTGTGGTTGAGTATGTGGCTCCAGCCCCAAGCTGTTCCTGGTACCCCTGGAAACAGCAAAACCCCAGGGGCACTTAGGAGCATAGTTTAAAAGCCACAATTTATATTAATTCAATCACAAAATACTAGGTACGGTCACTCTAAACATCCTTAGTTTCTCTTATACCTTGTAACGATTCCTTTGTCTTGTACCAGCTTATCTGCATTTTTGGAAATTATTTCAAGTTTCAACCTATGTAACATCCTACATAATACATTCCATTTTCCTTTAAGTTATTTTTTAACATTCATCCGTCTTCCATTTTTCACTGCCATCAGCCTAGTTCAGGCCCAGATTTCGTGACTCCTTTGCCTCCCCAGTCTCCCAATCCATCCTGCACATATTCTCTTGAGACTCTATTCTCTATCCAGCAGCATGGGTGGACTTTATGGAATATAAATCTGAGCAGGTCACTCTTGCTCAAAACCTTCCAATGGCTGCCCATCACCTTTTGAATAAAAATCCAAAGGCTTTTCAATGGCCCCCCACGACCCACATAATGTGGTCTCATCTCTCCTCGACGACTCCACCTACCCCTCCTTGTTTTGCTCAAACATGGCAAGTGTGCTCCCAGCCCAGAGCCCTTGACACTCAACTTGCCCTGTGCCTGCTTCTCATTTCCAAGATGGCTGCATGGTTCGCTGGTGTATCTCATTCAGGTCTGTGGTCGGATTTCACCTGCTCACGGGACTTCCCCTGACCATTCTATTCTGTCTTAAATAGTCTCTTCTCCTTCTACCCCGCTGTCTTAGACTCTGGAGTTCTCTCTTGTCCAGCAAGAGAGAGGATGCAGGATTAAAATACGTGAGAGGCTAATGTCCGGGAGGAGACAAGAGCCCCGAGTAAGGGTCCTTGCATCATTTTTTATTAGGATCAGAAGACTTATAAGCGTGATGGATGTGCACAAAGAGACAACGAAACCCTGAAGTTAACTCACGGGTGTGGGGGAAGGGGGTTTTGAAGATGTGTGGAGTTAGGGGGTTCAATACAAAACAAAATCCGTAGAGCAGAAGGTTGTTTACAGCAGACGTGAGGCACCACCTCTGTTTACCTGAACTGGCCTAGGGGACAAGAAAGACAGAGCACTCTACCTCAGGGTCAAAAAGCCACCTTTCTTTTGCTAATTAGCTCCGCCCTGAGCAACTTCGCAGGCCGGGGTCTGTAGCCCTGTTTACCCATTTACCTAATTTGGTCCTTCCTTCCTGTGAAACCAGCTTTCTGCTATTGGACTAAATTGGAGGGCGTTTCCGCCCTGAATACCTAATCTTGTTCCACTCATTTTTGATGCTTTCATCCTGAGGCTTTTCTATTGCTATATCTTTGTCCTATACTGGGGGCCTTTGTCCTGTTCACCTAATCTGTTTTACCTAATCTTGGATGCCTAGATCCTGTGGCTTTCTATTTCTTTATGCCTTGTTAACCTATCCATGCAAGCTCAGGGAATTCCTAAACTTATTCCCCACATCCCGCTACCCACAGCATATGGCTTCCTGACATTAAATCATAAATAAACTTGTTTGTTTGCACTCACTGGATATAAGCTCCTTGAGGATGGAATTTTTATTTTGCTCATTGCTATATCCCCGACACCTGAAACAATACATAACATGTACATATTGCTCAGTAAATAATTCTATAAACGAATAAATAAATACCCCCAGAAAGTATGTAGCACCTGATTATTACTCTTTTCAGCTCAAAAACATTCAGAACCACAACATTATCAAGTGGTTTCCCTTTTGCAGCCTTCCTTACCCGTCTCAGAGTCTCCTGGATGTTGATACAGCAACACAGATGGCTCTCAAAGGCATTACGTGGAGTGAAAGCCACCAACCTCGAAATGTCTGTATTGGATGATTCCATTTATATGACATTCTCAAAAGGACAAAACTCTAAGGACAAAGAACAAGATCTGTGGTGCAGGAAGTTATGGGTGGAGATAGAGGTGACTTTATAAAAGGACAGCAGTGGGGGGAATTTTAGAGGGTAATAGAACTGATCTGTATCCTGATGATAACCTTGGTCAAGAATCTATACATGTGTTGAAATTCATAGAATTGTACTTAAAAAGAAAATAGTAAAAAAAACTAAAATATAGGGGCACCTGGGTGGCTCAGTCAGTTAAGAGTCTGACTTTGGCTCAGGTTATGATACCGTGGTTTGTGAGTTCAAGCCTCTCATCGGGCTCTGTGCTGACAGCTCAGAGCCTGGAACCTGCTTCGGATTCTGTGTCTCCCTTTCTCTCTGCCCCTCCCCTGCTCACACTCTGTCTCTCACTCTCAAAAATAAACACTAAAAAAAAATAAATAAAATATAAATAAATATTTAAGAAAAAATACTTCTAGTCCTGTGCACCCTAAAATCCAGAAAAGTTGAGTTTTTGCTATCCCCCACCTCTTGCTATGGTTTTCCTGCCCCTCCCCATCCTCTCCTATAATCTCTCCTGTTTCTACCCCTTCCTTGCTAAATCTGTCTGTACTGGATTCTCCACATTGAAAGTCTTTTGCAACAAAACTGCCAGATTGATCTTTCTAGAACATGACTTTTACCACTTCCCTCCTCAGAAACTTTCAGTGGCTCCCCATCACCTACAGCAGTGGTTTCTAAGCCTTTCCCCTTTTAAAGCCAATAAAGCTTTGTTCAGCTGCAATCTTTCTCAGGAGCTCGGTATGCGGAATAGACTAATTTGGAGATTCCCCTGGTCACCCAGTGGACAAGGGGTGGGGTGCTAGAGTCCCACTAAAGTGCATCCCCATGATTTCCATCTTACACACAACCCCACACCCCCAAAGTACCTCCACAGAACCCCAAGAACTCCTAGAAGCACAAGTTGAGAACCAGCAGTCAATAGGACAAAGCCTAACTTTTTAGAGTTGTGTTTCTGATCTCTAAGCTCTTACTATTGTCCCTAAAGAATTTATGGGACCATAGAAAGATCAGAGGACTTGGAAGATTTGGGGTTCAAGCCCCAAGCCAACTACTGACCAGCTCTGAGGAACTTGTTGAGCCTCTGTGGTCCCATAGATAAAGTTAAGGTAATAATAACCTCTCATAGTGCTCTTGTGAACAACACCACATAGTATGTGAATTCTTCTGTAAAGTACAAAGTGTTTTGTAAAATGTGTGATATTATGGGAGGCAATGTAAGTGGTGGCAAAAACTATGGGGTTGGGCCCTTTTGACCTTGTTTACATACAGGTTCTGTTGCTTGCTGCCACTGGAGAGTTTCTTATTCTCTCAGAGTCTGTTAATGCACGTGTAAAATGGAGCAGATACAGGATCACATTGGGACATGAAGCCCTCCAGGGAAAGAAGAGGAGTATCTCTTTCCATAAGCCTCTTTTTTTTTTTCTATACTGTGCCTTTTATTCCCATGACTTATTCTTTCCATAACTGGAAGCCTGTACCTCCCAATCCCCTTCACCCCTTTTGCCCATCCCCCCACCACTCTCCCCTATAGCAACCATCAGTCTGTTCTCTGTATTCATAGGTCTGATTCTGCTTTTTGTTTATTTATTCATTTGTTTTGTCATGTAGATTCCACATATGAGTGATCTATATATTATTTATCTTTCTCAGTCTGACTTATTCCACTTAGCATAATACCCTCTAGGTATTACCCTTGGAGTCCTGTTGCCAAGCGAGGCTCTTCAATATGATAAAATATTCCTCCATTCCATGAAGAATTTCTGTCTGTAGTGTCTACAGTCTACACTGTGGAATATTTTCAGTCAATTGTTTTAACTTAAATTGTATCCTTTTGTTCTTACCAACATATTTAATTATATCTCTATCAATCTATCTGTAACATTAAGTAGCAGAATAACTGAACACCTAACTGAAAACCACATAGTTAATTAGTAACAGAGCTGGGACTGACATTCAGATTCCTTGCCCCAGTGACCAAGGCTTTGAACAAGAACCCACCTCAGTACTGGAAGGTGGCTACTGATGGGTCTTCTCTAAGATCACCATTATTGGGGTTCAGATATTCAAATCCCTTTCTATTTGGGAACTGATGAGAAAGGAAATAGAAATATAGAATTAAGGCATACTTTATTATTATAAATAATAATTAATATAAAAGTGAATCTCATTTAATTTGAAACAACTCATCAGTCCTGCTATCAAAGACGAGGCAAGAATTGAGATCATTGATTTGAACAGACTTGGGATTTCACCAAGATCGCAAAACCATTTTTATATGATCCCTCTGGTTGGAAGAACAGACCAGTGCATTCTTGTGAAATCACTTCCATCTGTTCACAAAAATAATTTCCCTTCAAAATAACTACCCACTTGTTTTCATCTGGTTGGTGGCCTGAAAGATGAGAGGCTTCCAATTCATTGCTAGATCTGCTGATGTTTAGTCTTTTGCATCAAAGTTCCTAGATTCCCTCTCGCTGTGGGATGTGCAGCCTGTTGTAAAATTCCATGAGTTCAGGGGCACCTGGGTGGCTCAGTCGATTAAGCATCCGACTTCGGCTCAGGTCATGATCTCATGGTTTGTGGGTTTGAGCCCCACATCAGGCTCTGTGCTGACAGCTCAGAGCCTGGAGCCTGTTTCAGATTCTGTGTTTCCCTCTCTCTCTGGCCCTCCCCCACTCATGCTCTGTTTCTCTCTGTATCAATAATAAATAAACATAAAATTTTTTTTAAAAAATTCCATGAGTTCGTATGTGTCCAATGGTACAAAATGTAATGAAACAGAAAAACAATCCCTAGTTCTGCCCTGCCCACTCTTGATCATTATTCTAAAACATATCATTGATATTTAGAGCTCAGGTTTTTTTTTTTCTACTTCTACTAAGACTTCAACATATTAATAACTTGTAATATGGCTTACGATTTTCATAATCCCATGACTCAAATTTCCAATGATAGTATATTTACTCATTTTTAAAAAATTTAATTACCTGGTTATAAATTATGTTAAAGCCATAATTCAATAAAATATGTTAAAGCCAAAATTCAATAAAAGCCATAACTTGGGGTGCCTGGGTGGCTCAGTTGGTCAAGCGTCTGACTCTCAATTCTGGCCCAGGTCATGATCTCATAATTCATGAGTTCAAGCCCTGCACTGGGCTCTGTGCAGATGGTGTGGAGCCTGCCTGGGATTCTCTCTCTTTCTCTCTCTCTCCCCCTCCCTCTTCCTCTTCAGCTCTCTCTCTCAAAATTAATAAATAAAAACTTTAAATAAGTAAAATAAAATATTTTAAGAGTTCTAAATAGGAAAAAAGCATTGCAAGTACTTTTTCATCTCTTAAAAAAGTCTTCTAATAATAAAGTTAAGGATGACTCAACCCATGTGCACATGTCATATCTTTCATGTCTTTTTTTTTTTTTTAAGGACCCCTAGTAGGTACTGAGCTGGATAGTAGGATTAGCATTAAGTGAAGGCTGAGATGGGAAGGAAAAATAAGGTATAATGTGTTTCCTCTTTGCCTCAAGCAAACAAACAAAAAAACCCTATAAAAATAAATCCTGTCAGGGCACCTGGGTGGCTCAGTCTGTAAAGTGTCCGACTTTGGCTCAGGTCATGATCTCGCATTTCATGAGTTTGAGCCTCCATCAAGCTCAGAGCCTGGAGCCTGCTTTGGATTGGATTCTGTCTCTCTCTTTCTGTCCCTCCCGTGCTGGCACTCTGCACTCTGTCTCTCTCTCGAAAAAAAAAAAAAAAAAGAAAAATTTTTAAAAAGTTTTTTTAATAAATAAATCGATCCTGTTGTGTCTTCCACCAGCATTACGAAAAGGAAAAGAGAAAAGTCAGAGCAGGTGTTCTTAGATGTTTTTGTGCCATCAACTTCCCCAGATAAAGTGTCTTCATTTTTGACATAATAATGAAACAATAATTCAAGATAACTGTGATGTAATAGGGAAAGATCTATAATTTCCACAGGTGACAAAGGTACAGTACCCTTAATGTTGCTAAAGTCCAGGGCCCATATACAAAATTGAAGGAAAGACATGAGGAAGCCATGTAAACCCCTAAAAATGTACTCATTATAATTGCAACTGTTTACATATAGAATAATATGAAAGGAAATGAGTTGAAAAGTTGAGACTGAATAATGGACATTCTAAAACATTTTTTGCCAATATTGCTGCAATTAAAAATCATCAAACCGTGAAAAAATTGACATAAAAAACTGAAGGAAATACTAAATTGCAATTTAGTAATGCAATTTAGGATTAATTGCAGGATTAATGAATTAATGATTCATTAATGAAAATAAAGATGACATTTTCCCCAGCCACAGTTGCAGACTGCCTGGATATTTCTGATGAACCCCTTGGATACCCCCTTGAAAAATGTCTGCATTGAAGGCATACCCCGCCCAATTCCTATCTTCTTAAATGTGAAGTACAATTGGAATCTTTAGTTCCTTTAAATTTTCTCAGTCACAGTAAAAATTAATTTGCTATATTAAAATTAACAAAATAAGGAAACAAATGTGGTAGTGCTTTTTCCCTTCGAGCAAAGGTTAAATGAACAGAAAGCAATTATTTTTATTTTCTTACAAAGTTTTTTTTCTAGTGTGATTTTCCTATATTGTTAACAGAATTCTGTTTCTTTTTTTCAACTTTCCCTGAGTTTTCATTTTATTTTCAAATTCATCTACTTTGATATGCTTCTATAATATATCACTATAATATTTTGTGGCAAGGATTATATGCATACATAAAATTTTGGCCAAGAAAGGAATGAGGTTGAAACCACAAGAATGTGTACAGTCAACAAGGAAAATTACACTCTACCAGTTCTTGCTGAAATCTCTGTGCTAAACAGTAGAAGGAAAATCCAGCCACTTTATTATGCTAAAGGATCTCCCCCTTGTGCCTAAACTCTGTATTGAACTTAAGCAGGATTGAAAGTCATGATATACAGCAAGAATTAAAAAAAAAAGTAAGGAAAAAAGTGACTTCCTTCTCATATCAAGCAATTACTCAATATTGAGGATTTGGGGCTACAAGTCTAATACCATTCTAGAAAGACCAGAATAATTGGGAGGCTTCGAATAATCTGCAGTAACTGAAGACTTGCAAATCTTTGTTAATGTTTATTTTATTTTGAGAGAGAGAGAGAGAGAGAGAGAGAGAGCGCGCGCGCGAGAGCGCGCGCGTACGTGCGCACAACTGGGGGAGGGGCAGAGAGAGAGGGAGACACAGAATCTGTAGCAGGCTCCAGGCTCTGAGCTGTCAGCACAGAGCCCAATGTGGGGCTCGAACTCACGAACCAGGAGATCATGACCTGAGCCACTCAGGTGCCCCAAAGACTTGCAAATCTTAAAGAGGGTTAGTTGTCTGAAGATGTTCAATTCAGCCTCTTTTATAATAGCAAAAATTTTGTACAATCTACATAGCAAAAGACAATATGATCTAGGTCTATGATGAAATGTTTGTAGCCATTAAAAGTCACATTTTTAAAGGAATTTTTAACAATGGTAAATTGATCACAATATAATATTGAAGGAATAAAACAGTATTCAAAGATGCATATATTTATGGAAAACTCCCAGTTATACAATATGTACTTCTTTATCCATTCAACAAGTACTAAATGATCTAATTGATCAGGCTAACAGACCATTTCATCCTTCAGGCTTCAATCTGGTGACCTCAATCACCTAGGAGGTTTAAAAAATTATTTCAGGGGCACCTGGGTGGCTCAGTTGGTTGAGCATCTGACTCTTGATTTCAGCTCAGGTCATGATCTCACAGTTCTTGGGATCAAGCCCGCTGTCAGCACAGAGCCTGCTTGGGATTCTCTCTCTCCCTCTCCCTCTGCCCCACCCCAACTCTCTCTCTCTCTCTCTCTCTCTCTCTCTCTCTCTCTCTCTCTCAGAATAAATAAATATTTAAAAAATAATTTCAAATGCTAAAATCCATCACCTATTAATCAGTCATTCATTGCCCCAACCGTGTGGGGGGGCAAATACACAGATGCCACAGTGGGGAGCTGTCTCCAAGGAATGTATAGCTAATGGGATTCAACACTTTAGAAATGTCTTCTGTATGAACTGATTTTCCTTCTTTTTTTCTAAAAGGTCTGAAAATGGAGCAGATATTCTGTTAACTAAAAGCGGGGGATGTGACCCACCAAGCAAAATGTGAATGGTGGTCTTTAAGAGACGGCTCAGCTTAAACTGATGTTCCACTCCCAGCGGCATCTCTCAGTCTGCGGGTTACTCACCCAGGAAGGGAAAAGATCAGGTTTCACAGAATACCCAGATGGCCGCTTGGGGGTGCCAGAATGCTAATATCTCCGCATGACTCCTTTTCCTAGGGGACCCGAGATTTGAGATTGAACATAATTCAAGTGGACCAGAAATAACTTTTCCTTTTCCAGTAAAATAATGAGAATGCAGCAGGTTACATGATTAATAGGAGACCAGGGATTAGAAATCAAGTATTTACGAGTCCCAGGCCATTACTGAGTCCCAGGCCATACTGCTGCCCAAGGGGAAAAAACAAAACCAAACCCCCCCACAAACTTCTAGCCCTCTAGCAGGAACTAATCTGGGAATGAGAAAAAAGTAAAATGACAACAAGAATAACAATGAAACCGACTAACCAGACAAAAACTTCAGGAGTTGGAAAAAATACTTCAGAATTAAAAAATATATATATATTTTTCAGACAGTATGATCCTGCTTTTTTATCTTACAAATATAGAAAATAGGTCTGTAAATGGAGGAAAGCTTAGAAATGCATACATAAAGGGGCGCCTGCGTGGCTCAGTTGGTTAAGCGTTTGATTCTTGGTTTCAGCTCAGGTCATGATCTCACCGTTCCATGAGTTTGAGCCCCACATCGAGCTCTACACTGCTTGGGATACCCTCTTTTCATCTCTCTTTGCCTCTCTCTCTCTCAAAATAAATAAACTTAAAAAAAAAAAGAAATACATACATAAAAATCAACAGGGGTATTTGAAGGTGATAGGATTCCCTTCTTGTTTTTCCCATTTTTCCCTTCTGCTTTATTCATTTTCTATAATTTCAAGACATCACCGATTGCTTACCATAAGAGTCAGACATTACATTATAGCTTCATTTAGGAAATAAGAGATGCATGTGTAGAAAGTGTTCAGTCTCCCCATTCCCTACCCTCCAGTTCGGAAAAAAGGACTGGGGGTGGGTAGAAGAAAAGTTTTATGGAGGGAGAGTTTCTAGAACAAAACTCAGTGGGGGGTTGGAAAGAAAAATGGGTGGGAGAGAGAATTTAAATAAATATAACTCTGAATATATATAAATATATATATAAATATAACTTATGCTTTTGATCCACTCTGGAGCTTTCTTAAAATATAAGTAGAGTTTGAACTATGTTGATAGTCTTTTGTGGTGGGTATTTCTTTTATAGAAACATGACCTTGAGGTTGAACAACCAGGATCTGGCTTGATAAAGATTCAAAAACATTACTGCATTTTATCCAACACAAAATACACCTCAAGTTATAAAAGAAAAAAAAAGCTGAATCATTTCAATAAATCTTGTCCATTTGCTGGGGCGCCTGGGTGGTTCAGTTGGTGAAGCATCCGACACCGGCTCAGGTCATGATCTCGTGGTCCGTGAATTCGAGCCCTGCATGGGTCTCTGTGCTGACAGCTGAGGGCCTGGTGCCTGCTTCAGGCTGGAGTCTCCCTTTCTCTCTGTCCCTCCCCTGCTCACACTCGGTCTCTCTCTCTCTCTCAAAAATAAACATTAAAAAAAAATCTTGCCCATTGCTGTTTCATCAATAAAGTAACATAAACCCATAGAGTATAAACCACCATTCTCACCTAACGATTCACCTGCCCTTGATCCATATTTCCATCATAATATACATAAGATACTGGATCTTTGTCTTGATAAAAATGTATTGCGTTAAATGTAGAAGCTGCTGTAGCCAAGAGCTACTTCATACTTAACCAAGTGTGACATCAGCGGTTGAAACACTGGCAGATGCTATTTTGGGAAAGTTTCCCAAGATCACTCAGCTCTTCAGTGGGAAACCCACCCCTAACAGACCTCCACACCTGCTGGGTTGAAATATGTGGGGGAGCAGAAGACGAGAGGCAGAGCCAGGACCGTTGGGTGTTTCTGTCCCTCACTGTAAGTGGCCCGGATGTGGATGTTAAGAAGCAGTTCAAGGAGCGCCTGGGAGGCTCAATCGGTTAAGAGTCCGACTTCAGCAGAGGTCATGATCTAGTGCTTCGTGGGTTCGAGCCCAGGTCAGGCCCTGAGCTGACAGCTCAGAGCCTGGAGCCTGCTTCAGATTCTGTGTCTCTCTCTCTCTGCCCCTCCCCTGCTTGCGCTCTGTCTCTCTCTGCGTCAAAAAATGGATAAAAATGTTAAAAAAATTTTTTTAAAGAACCAGTTTTAAAAACCAAGGCTTTGCAACAAAAGAAAAAATACGGGGGCGCCTGGGTGACTCAGTCGGTTAAGCGTTCAACTTTAGCTCAAGTCATGATCTCACGGTTTGTGAGTTCAAGCCCCGTATCGGGCTCTGTGCTGACAGCTCAGGGCCTGGAGCCTGCTTCAGATTCTGTGTCTCCCTCTCTCTCTGCCCCTCTCCCGCTCCTTCTCTGTCTCTCAAAAATAAATCCATGTTAAAAGAAAAAAATATGTAAAAGGACTTTATCAAAATAGAAAACTTTGGTGCTGCAAACAATGTCATCAAGAAAATGAAAAAACAACCCACAGTATGGGAAAAAATATTTGCAAATGACATACCCGATGAGACTTGTATGCAGAATATATAAAAACTCTTACAACTCAGTAATAAAAAGATAATCTAATTTTAAAAGGGGCAAACGAAATTAAAAGACATTTCTCCAAAGACGATATGCAAATGGCCAATCAGCACATACAAATATGCTCAGATAGGCTCACCATTAATCATTAGGGAAATAAATCAAAACCGCAATACCATTTCATACCCAGTAGCACGGCTGTAATAAAAAACACATAATAAAAAGTGCTGACAAGGATATGGAGAAATTGGAGGCCTCCTGCATTGCTGGTGGGAATGTAAAACATCACACACACTTTGGAAGTTTGGCAGTTCCTCAGAATGTTAAACACAGCTGCCATGGGCTCCAGCATGTACTTCTAGGAATATACTCAAGAGGGCTGAAAACACACACACAAACACACACACACACGTATGTGAATGCTCATAGCAGCATTACTCCTAATTATCAAAGAAGGGTTAATATTCCAAATGCCCATCCACTGATGGGCAAATAGGGCATGTCCATGTGTTTATTATCCATGTAATGAGGCAATAAAAATGAGGTACTGATGTGAGCTACAACTGATGACCTTGAAGCCAGTCACAAAGACCACATCTTTTCTGATTCTTCTTTATGTAGGAAATATGCAGAACAGGCAAATCCAGAGAGACCAAAAGTAAATTGCTAAGTTGCCAAGTGCTGAGAAGAGAATGAGGAATGACTGCTAACGGCTACAGGGTTTCTTTTAGGGGTGACAAAAACGTTTTGAAATTAGATTCTAGTGATGGTTGCCACACCTATGAATATATTAAAATACTATACACATGAAATGGATGAATTGTATGTGAATTATATCTCAAGAAAGCTGGTTTTAAAAAAATTCAAAAACCAGAAAAAGGAACCCTTGTGCTATGTTGGTGGGAATGTAAGCTGGTGCAGCCACTGTGGAAAACAGGATGGAGGTTCCTCAAACAATTAAAAACAGGACTATAATACACCCAGTAATTCCACTACTGAATATTTACCCACAGAATAAGGAAATATAATTGAAAAAGATAAGTGCACTCCTTTGTGTACTACAGTATTATTGATAGTAACCAAGATACGGAAACAACAGTGTCTACTGAGACTGGATGAGGATGTTCTATGCACGCACTCACACACACAGCATCACTCATCCATAAAATAAAAAAAAAAAGAGGTCTTGCCATTTGCAACATGGATGGACCTAAACAAGACTATGAAATAACCATATTTCACTTGTATGTGGAATCTAAAAACAAACAACAAAAAAGGCACAAACAGATTTTTTATTTTTTTAATATTTATTTTTGAAGGAGGGCAGGGAGAAGGGCAGAGAGATGAAGGCAGAGAATCCAAAGAAGGCTCTGTGCTGTCAGCAGTAAGCCTAACATGCAGCTTGAACTCATGAACTACTGAGATCACTATCTGAACCGAAGTCAGACGCTCAACTGACTGAGCCACCCAGGCACCCCAGAAACATACAATACAGAAAACAAACTGATGGTTGCCAGAGGGGAGGGGCGTGGGGGCTGGGGAAAAGGGGTGAAGGTGAGCGGGAGGTGCAGGCTTCCAGTTCCGGAATGAATAAGCCAGGGGGATAGAAGATGCAGCAGCACAGAGTCTAGAGTCAGTGGTGTGTAACAGTGCTGTATGCTCACCTGACCGATGGTAGCTACACTTGGGAGCAGAGAGTTGTTCCATCACTCTGTTGTACACCTGAAACTACTGTAACATTGTGTCAACGAAACTTCAATTTAAAAAAAAGTCAACTGGTGAAACTACGGGGGGGGGGGGGTCCTACCCCTGCTGAGCATTTTTTAAACTTCCATCTTGAATCAACTTCCTCTCCCATAGTGCTCTCTTCTTGCTCATTTGCTTCCGTGCCCCTATAGGAGGGGGTGAACTTGTTCCTCACAAATCCTAAATTCATGTTCTTAATAAGACATAAGAAAAACAACAAGAAACCCATTGCTTGGGAAAACGCAATTATTCCATTTTCCCACACTGTGGCTATAAAGTCAATACAAATATGCTCATTTACTAACTTATGTCAAGTGTCTACAAATCATTCTAATATGCTCAGTATTTTAGTAACTAAATGTTTAAAACAGGGACACACGTAGGTAAGAGTAAAACCAAAACATGCAGCTTTATATAAACATTTTATATAACTTTTTAAGAACGCTAAGCAAGGTCCTAGACTATAACCTCATTTAGACTAACCTCATTTATCAGTGACATAATTTAAGAACTGCTTTGGCAACATGTACAATGTACATTATGAGTTTCTTTCTTTCTAATTTTAATGTTTATTTATTTTTGAGAGACAGAGTGGTAGAAAAAGAGAGGGAGACACAGAATCCCAAGTAGGCTCCAGGCTCTGAGCTGTCAGCACAGAGCCCGATGCAGGGCTTGAACCCACGAACCGTGAGATCGTGACCTGAGCTGAAGTCAGACGCTTAACCGACTGAGCCACCCAGGCGCCCCTATGAGTTTCTTTCTTAGAGAGACCTCATACTTAATCTTCCCTCCTTGACTTTCACCCACTGGAAAAAATAAAACCAACAAGAGTTTCAATACAATTCATTTTATTATGCCAGTTCAAGAAAACATTTCCAGGTTTACTTCGATTTCAGTTTCAAAACAAACTGACCTGAAACTTACAATCTTTAAATCAAGTGATCACCAAAATCTGTGTAAGCATGTAAAACATTAACTTGTTGGGAGTACTCCAAATTCAATGCCCAAGAATCTTTGTTATCTAAAGCAATGTTTTAAAAACTGCCGAACAATCTAAAAATCTGTTCATTTAAAGCACTTATGTGTTAAAATAATAGAGTTCAGTTGATCATGGACATTGCAAATAGAATGTAAAAGGCATCACAGTTCTTTAAATACGAGTTCAATTTTGGGTTTCCTGCTGTCCGTTCCACAGGTCAATTGAAATACAAAGGCGTGCAAATAAAATAGGGTATTTAAAAGGAAATAAAATTCAAGGAGAACAAAATTGAAAATTAACTAACGAGGTAATCTTTACTTCCACTGTTCAAATATCACAGCTGTTAGCAATGCCTCTCTTTTCACAGCATTTAAAATGTTTTCCCAGAGCGCTTATTTTTAGAGCCCCCAAAACAAGTGAAATAAAACCCCAGGCTCTCCTAGAATATTAAATACCATGCAGCATAGCATCAAAAGAATGTTAACGAATTCACTTATGCTTTACTTTCTGCCCAATTAAAAAGAAGTTCACAAATACCACTCGAAATTCTGCCTTGGACTTGAAAGAAGTCACTAAAATGCCAACGTAAATGTGACTCTCTGGAACTAGCTTACTCCATCTAACTCCCAAACAATGCCGGGGAAGGGGGGAGGCGAAACGGTCGAAGGGAAAGGCGTCCGGAGTGCACGTTCACGAGCCCTGGGAAGCCAAGCTCCCCATAGCCCACAGATCGGCAGATCGGCCCGGCGACCAAACCCGCACCCTGCCTTTCTGGGGGTGCAAAGTGTCAGCCAGGTTTCTCCATACAACTTAGGAGTTTCTAAGGCAAGTCAGAGCGGACCATCAAACTGAAACACCCCATACTTGCCAGCGGTCAGCCAGCCGGGCTCGCACACCGCCAACTGCTCCGCCTGCCCGGGCCGCAGCCCCACCTGGACCTCAGCCTTTAGGGTCCTCACACTGCAGAGGGGGGCCGGATGGAAGCCGGCCAGGGCCTGACGGAATGGAATGGTGAATTCCCACTTCCTATCGCCTGTCAGCTTCCTGTAGTTCAAATCCCCCTTGAACAAAATTAACTGTGCCTTTTGTAGTTCGGCATATAGGTCAGGGGCGACCTGAGACATGACACAGAATTCGTGAGGAAGTGTCCAGAATATATGATCGTGGTAAACCCATCTGCCCGTTTTAATATGGTTTTCCCAGTCAGCCCCGCATCTGGCCATCCACTTGTGATCGGAATCTTTCATTTGTTCAATTAACCAGTTAAAATCGCGGAGAGTCGTATCAGAAACGAACCACGGAATCATTTTTCCATGAAAATGGATCTCAGTAGCCAGTTGAGAGGACAACAAAAAGTCAGCTAATACTAAATCCGTAACGAGTTCAAAGCCAGAATTATCCAGAACAATATCTACTCTAGTAACGGACGCTTTTTCTCTTGCTTTTCTGCAGTTGTCAAGCAGTGACCAAAGGTGCTCCATGTCGTTCACTAAAATGAAAGGTGTTAGTTCCTCCACAGAATTTATGATATTGGTTCTCTGAGAACTGGTTTCCCCGCCTGACAGAGATAGATCACATTTATTTCCCCACAGTGAAATCTGAAAAAGAAAAGGTACAAAAGTTTTACCCTTCCTTTGAATACCTAATAAAAACTCTATTATGTAAAATGTGGGGCAAGGAGTTGCTAAAACTATTCATAAAATTTACTTCTACAACACTCGACACAAAATATCCATCAGATCTACACTCTCTCTGAGAACGCAAAGATGGTTCACATCATGATGTACAAACAAGGTTAAGACAATGAAACATTTAAGTGGTCACTATGGAATAAACTTTGTAAAAAACTGATCTGAAGGATGTTAACCATCCGTGTTGCTTAATCAGAATGATTCTGCATCTTGCAGATAACAGAATATGCTCACACTGTGAAAGAGGCTACAGGGGCGCCTGGGTGGCTCAGTCAGTTAAGCGTCTGACTTCGGCTCAGGTCATGATCTCACGGTTCGTGGGTTCGAGCCCCGCGTCGGGCTCTGTGCTGACAGCTAGTTCAGAGCCTGGAGCCTGTCTTCGGATTCTGTGTGTGTCTCTCTCTTTGACCCTCCCCTGCTCACGCTGTCTCTCTCTCTCTCAAAAATAAATAAAACATTAAAAAAAGAAAAGAGGCTACAAAGGTTATTTAAAAATTCAAAGTCAAGAGAAAAATAAGTTCCTTTTCCCCCTCCCCCACTCCTACCCAAACTGCTCAGCTTTAAACTCAAATAATACTCAAGCTTATTTTATAGAAAATAGTCTGCAGCCCCCGTTTTTTAAAGCTATAATTAAAATTACAGGCTTAGGAGTTACTGGCTCTGGCATTAGACAGACCTGGGTTCAAGTCCCAGCATTTCCAATTACCGACCGTTGGTAAATTACGTATGATCTCTAAGGCTCAGGTCCCACAACGGAAAAATGACATAACAGCACCACTTACCATGTAGAGTTTCGGCGAAAGTTAACGGACACAGTATGTCTAAAGAACATACCCAATACTCAATAAATACTGGCCAAAACAGACTCTACTCGTGTGACTCAAAAGAAGAGGAAAATGCATGTCCCGACCAAGAATACTATTTTAAAGAGATAAATGAACGGGGGCACCTGGGGGGCTCAGTCAGTTAAGCGTCCAACTCTTGATCTCGGCTCAGGTCATGATCTCATGGTTCGTGCAATCGAGCCCCATAGCAGGGATTCTCTCTCTGTCCCTCCCTCTCTGCCCCTCCCTCTCTCCCCTACCCCACTCACGCTCTCTCAAAATAAATACATAAACTTTAAAAAAAAAAAAGCTACATGAATGGAATTTTTTAAGCGCAAGGCTTAAAGAGTAAGCGTCCATCTGACAAAGAAACAGTGGTGTAGGGGACGGCCCTCCTCAGCTGAGGTCAGGGTCTCCGTCGGCTCCCCGCACGTCTCCCGCACACCATCTTCCGGTCTGTAATCCCACATTAACTTGTGCCATTAACTGACCGTCTGTATTCCCTCAAGGTTATAGGTTCCGTGATAGCAAGTGCTATCCGTTTTCCTCACCATCGCACGCCCAGCACCCGCTCAGAGCGGGCATGAAGTGCCTGTGCGGACAGCGGAGTTCTATGGCTTCTAAAACCAGATCGGCATCCCCTGCGAACTGAACGCCTCGGGGTTCTGGTAGGAAGCTAACCTGCCGGTCGTCCACCATGAGTGCTAATCGAAGGCAACTTTGGCCTCCTTCACTTGGCCACACTGGATGACAGAAAAGAGAGCGGTATTCCTTCTTCTTCACAACTGATTATACTAATTGGGACAAAGACGTATCGAAGGACCATCCCGGGAAACAATGGGCTGGCTAGGGGTAAAGGCTGCCATGACCACTGCTTTCCCTTTTTCTTTTCTTGTTTTAAGTCGAAGCTAAGCATAAAGGAATAACTAGGCTCACGATTCAACAATACCCCGACAACGTTTCTTCCAAACTCAGAGCAAGCCGTCTCCTCTTAATCACGCAGCCTACTCTGCTTGCCCTCAAAGTTTTATCGGCACTCTGCAGTCCCTACTTTCAAAGTGTTTCCAGAGCGCTGGTGACATTTAACATGTCTTCTCGCCTGGGTCATTTTAATGACAGACTTCCTGGTGTCTAGCCTTGTACCCCTTCAGTGTGTCCTGACAAGTAACCCTTCAAACAGGCCAATCCTTCATACTCCTCTGATGAAGATGCTCTAATAGCTCCCCAGTGACTGCAATGCAAGTAAAATCCAAGATCCTGACCTTGGCTGGCAAGGCCTCTGTGGCCCCTCCAGCCCCCTCACCTGCTCCCTTCCTGCAGGCCCTCCCCCCCAGCAGTCTCTCTCACACACCTGCCGGTCCCTCGGCGGGAACGCTCCCCTAGACATGCGTAGGGCCCACGCCCTCACCCTCGTGGGGTATTTCCCCGTCGCCTTCTCAGAGGCCCCTCCCTGGCAGCCCCACTTTAAACTACACCCCTGCATCTCCCCCACCAGCCCGGTTCTCCTGCTTTACCTCCTTTCGAGGCATCTTCTAATAACATCTCTTTCTGGGGATGCTTCTTAACTCTTTCTGGGAGATGAGGGCTGGGGATACTATCTGTTGTGTAAAACTACGTATGTTCAAACAGCTCTGCTTCTAATAATACATCTCAAATCTTCAGATGTTTTGAATGAGAGTTAAAAGTGAACCGTAATACAAGACAGATGAAGAAACGTAATAAAGTCATATTAAACAGACCACGGACCACCCGAGTGCTTCCACCTGCTGGCAGCACGAGGCTGTCTGTCCTCGGCTCTGGGCTCCACGCTGACAGGACTGAATCGAGTTTCTTTCTCATGTCACGTGATGAGGTGTATGATGTCCTCCTTAGTTAGCAGACGAGAAGACTGTAGCTCAGAGAAATTAAGTAACTTGCCTCAGGTCCAACAACAAATTAAGTGACAGAACCGGCATTCGAGCCCACGTCAGGGTAGGCCGACCAAATGACTGGGAAGCGTTCTCTCAAGAGCGACAGAAGCCATGAAGCCAGAGGACTCCTGCACCACTAACATCGCCTCCAGTTGAAGAAATTTCAAAACTCATTTTCAGAGACTGAGTGGATTTTTATCTCTTGAATAACACTATTACTAAAATGATAAAAAATGATCAATTATAACTTGGATGACATATATCTACACACGTGTTTTGCTGCTAACTCAATACCGGTTTATTTTTGAACTGTTTAAATACAGGAGATTAATTATCACGTTTACCTGAAGAAGTTTGAAAAATGCATCTTTCAGCTGATTTTCATCTAGGTCTTCAATAGTTGTTATCAACTCCTGTAGGTGAGTACACAAAGCAATGATAGATTCCTGTGACTCAAAGAAATTTTGCTCTTTGGATTCTTTAAAGACATCAAAGTCATCGATTGGTGGACTACAGAAGGAGAAAAACATAAGGGAAACATTCATGTGACTCTGTACCTTCTTTTTTTTTTTTAACATTTGGGTAATTGCAATTTTTTTAAAGGAAAGAGAACAGAGGCATCTCGTCTCAAATATTAGTGGTAACAGATGCTACATATAACCTAGATCAATTATAGAAAAATGAGTAATTATCAAATTACACACTCTAAATCAATTTAATCTAATTACACAAAAATAAATCCCCAAACTCATTTTAGTTAACTGTCAGAAGTTCCCTAATCAAGATTTTACTGGAATTTTAAATAATTATAGTGACTCTATCCATAATTATTTACGCAGTACGGTTTCCAGAGCAAAAGAAGAGAGAAACAAAAATTCGAGATAACTGCTTTAGTGTAGCAAACATTTTTTGGGTGCTAAATGTGACAGGGTCTAAGTTACAAACATATGCATATAAATATTGGAATACAATGTGCTAATCACCAAGAGAGTGAAACATCGAGCATTTTGGGAACCCAACAACTACTTGAGAGAAATCAGAAAACACAAACGTAAATTTTATTACGATGACAAATTTTGGTCACATATATGTAGTTTTCTGAGGTTTTTTCGGGCAACTTTTACTGCCAAGTTGACTTTGACCGGTGGTGATGTATGCGCCGTGGCTACGTCTTTAAGTTGTCCAAATGAGAGATCAAATAATAATGCCAGCCTAAGAGAAACATAACTAGCAAGGTATAAATAAGAACATCATAGACTTTACAAAACCAAACATACGAGGTATTCAGCTCACCTGATCTTTGCAACTTTTATTTATTTTGGGGGGTGAAGGGGCAGAAAGAGAAGGAGACAAAGAATCCCAAGCAGGCTCCAGTCTCTGAACTGTCAGCAGAGCCTGACGTGGGGCTCGAACTCATGAACCTCGAGATCATGACCCGAGCTGAAGTCAGACCCTTAACCAACTGAGCCACCCAGGTGCCCCAGATCATCTGATCTTCTAAATTAGCAACTTTTTCCTTGGATCATCTACCTTAGGATAAAAACAACGTGACTGCTGTGGGGCTGATTTTAAAAAGACAAAAACATACCAGAGTTTATACATCCACATGATTGCTGTCTCCTTCCCATCAGTCACCCTGGGAAGTGAGACCCTCATTCCAAGAAGTTGCCCTTGCTCAAGCACTTCTGGAATTCTCCTCAGAACCCGTGGCACACTATTAAACGCCCTCTCAGTGACACCACCTCGTTCTCTTCTGGAGTTCATGTGGAGCCCAGAGTCACTCAGAGCAATTTCAGTAGAATGACGTGTGCAAATCAAATGGAGAAAAAGATTTTTTTTAATCAAAAATGAAAAAGGACTAAAATAGGAGGAGACTATTTTCTTTTTGAGGCTTGTAAACAGGCTCTGAAAGAAGTTTCAAAGAATTAGAAGATGTTTTTAGCAACGGGCAGCATTGGTGAAATAAATCAGTCTCTCAAGGTAACTTAAACAGTTTCCTTCTTTTTTTTTTTTGAGACAGAGCATGAGCAGGGGAGCAGCAGAGAGAGAGGGAGACACAGATTCCGAAACAGGCTCCAGGCTCCGAGCTGTCAGCACAGAGCCCGACGCGGGGCTCGAACCCAAAGATCGCAAGATCATGACCTGAGCCGAAGTCGGACGCTCAACTGACTGAGCCACCCAAGCACCCCTCAAGGTGACTTAAAAAAGATAAAAATTACTTGGACACACAGATACTAACGGAGAGGTCAGCAACCTGCGGCCCGCAGACCCAGCGCGGGTCACCTGTTCTGTATGACCTGCGAGCTAAGAATGATATTTTCACTTCCGAATGGTTATATTTTGTGACCCATGAAATTCAAATTTCAGTGTCCCTAAGTGAGGTTTTATGGGAACGCAGCCACACTCAGTCATTTGCGCACTGTCATGGCTGCTTCTGCACTGCGGGGACAGAGCTGAGTGGCTACGCTGAAGACCAGGCACCACCCCCAGCCTAAAATAGTTACTATCTCACCTTTTATAGAAAAAGGTTTGCCAATCCTTATTCCGGGGTTTCATTAACACATCGTTCGTTTAAAGTCACACCTCATATTAAGAATGAGCCTTAAAATTAGCGGGGGAGGGGGGAAGGGTTACACGTCCAACTCTTGACATCCACTCAGGCTGTGATATCTCGGCCATGAGATCGAGCCCCGCATGGAGCTGGGCGCTCAATGGGGGCCTGGTTGGGATTCTCTGCCCCTCCCCCACTTGTGCACGTGCGGGCTCACTCTCTCTCTCTCTCTCAAAATAAATTTTTTTTAAAAAGCGCCTTATTCCTTATATTTAAGAGTAAACTCACACACATTTGTATTCTGATTTTAAAATGTTTACTATTTTAGAATCTACCGAGGCTGTACATGTGCACGCACCATGACTCAGGGGTTCACTCCTAGATATACGCCCAACAGAAACACACACATATGCTCACTAAAAACATGTATTCGAATGTTTGCAGCCGCACTCTTCATAACTCCAAACTGGAAACTACTCAAATATCCACCAACAATAGATAAACAGATTGTGATACAGTCATATAATGCAATTCTATATACGAAGGAAAACGATTTACATTTATATGCGACAATATGGATGAATCTCACCAACATTAATGCTAAATGGAAGAAGCCAGACAGAAAAATATACATAATTTCATTTAAATGCAGTTTAAAAACATGCAAACTAACGCAGATCAGGATAGTGTTATAAATGAAGGGCAGTGATGTCAGGACTGAAATGGGCCATAAGGTGGGTTTCTTAGATCCTCGTAACGTTCTGCCCCTTGATCGGGGTGCTTAGGACATAAGCGTGTTCTGGTAAAGATTGCTGAACACTTAAGATATGTTCTGGATGGGGGCACTTGGCTGGCTCAGTACATATAGCATGCAACTCTTGATCCTGAGGTTGTGAGTTCAAGCCCCACTTGGGTATAGAGATAACTTAAAAAAAAAAATCTTGGGACACTTGGTGGCTCAGTCAGTTGGGCGTCTGACTTTGGCCCCGGTCATGATCTCGCAGTTTGTGAGTTCAAGCCCCGCGTCAGGCTCTGTGCTGTCACCTTGGAGCCTGGAGCCTGCTTCAGATGGTGTCTCCCTCTCTGCCCCTTCCCTGCTCATTCTCTGTCTCTCTGTCTCAAAAATAAGTAAACATTAAAAAAAAAAGTTTTTAAAAAAATCTTTAAAAGAAAAAAGATACGTTCTGGATGCATATTGTACTTTATTTTTTTTATTTCTTTTTGAGAGAGAGAGAGACAGGGTACACACAAGTGAGGGAGGGGCAGAGGGCAAGGGAGACACAGAGTCCAAGGCAGGCTCCAGGCTCTGAGCTGTCAGCACAGAGCTGAATGCAGGGCTTGAACCCACAAACCGTGAGATCATGACCTGAGCCGAAGTCAGAGGCTTAACCGACTGAGCCACCCAGGCGCCCCCATATTATACTTTAATAAAAGTTTTAAAACGTCTATTTTCTCCATATTCTCATTTTTCAGTATCTGAAGTATATTTACTTAATAATTTACTTAGGTTTCACATATGGCTGACATTTTGAATCTTCAGACTTGCTGATTATTCAACTATTTAATGCTGATAAAAACTAAAACCAAACATCTTGCCAAAAAAAAAATACATGTATGTTTCAGTATAAGGGGCAAAATCAACATAACCAGGTCTTAAAGTGAAGGTGTGCTTTGGGATCCTAGAAAAGTTAAGAAGACCATTCTCTGGTCGCTGGAGCTATCACTGGCCCAGGGAAGGAACTGCTCCTATGAACTGGGAATTTAAAAATAATTTCATTACTAGTTCCACTGTGGAGTAGTGCTTCCTTACATCGACCTAAAACCTGAGTTCTGATACAAATTGCCTGCCTTTTGAGTACCACCCGAGAAATCACCTTAGGAGGGGTCTCCATCCGTGAGAGACTAACATTTCTGTTCCTGCAACTTAAGGCTAAATTTTGCCTTGAAACCTTCTAGCAAGCTGTTCCCGGACCAGTGGCTCTCAACCCACGATGTGCAGAGTCGTCCTGACGTGTGGAGAGAAACACCGATGCCCAGGCCCCACCACAAATTAAATCATCAGTGTTTATTTTAATATAAGGATTTCAAAACCTACATGTTAAAAAAAATCTTCTCGCCCAACTGGGTTATAAATGTGTAGCCAGGTTGGTAAACTTCTACCCTAGATTTTTTTATTCTCTCAACCGGATCTACCTCTAAAGTCAAACTCAGACACACATTCTTTTTTGCCTTTCTAACTTCCAAACTGCACCAACCCCCCGCAGAGACCCACCCAGACAGCGTGGTGCTAAGACCAGGGATATTTCCCCAAGTTCTGACACCATCATCCAGAATTTCAGACTCACCCTTGACAGACACCCAAATCTACTACTTGGGAAAAGACGGTTTCATGAGGGCTCTAAGCTGATTTACACGCACCAGGGTCAAATACTGACTGTACCATTTACTAGCCATGTAACGCTGGGCCAGTTATTAATGCCACCACCGAGCCTCAGTTTCCTCAAACAGGAAATGGAAACCATAGTAATACCTACCCCTCACTGGGTTGCAAAGTAACTGGCACACAGCTGACTTTCACTACATGGCAGCTCCTAGCAGTAGCTATACTTGCTTAGGTGCCTTCCATGTGCCAGGCGACGAGCCAGATTTTTAAGTGTATTTTTTGCTTTTAGAGCAAAAGTCTTAAAATACACTTATTTAGCAGTGGGTGTGAGGTCAGAAAAAATAAATTAACTTAATGAAATACACTTATTCGGCAAAACAACAAACTGTGACTTAAAAAACTAATTTCTAAAGACTAGGTCAGAAAAAGCAAATGAATAAACTCCAATTATGCATGTTTCCCAAGATAATTTTTTTATTTTACTATGAGTGCTGGTTTGATCAATTGCTTTAAATTATCCTTTGCTATGTTTAGGAACAGATACCAAACAATTCCTTAGTCAGCAAACCTGTATTTTCGTAACTGGTGAGCTAAAAGGATAATAATCCACATTACATTTTCTTCTGCTCTTTAAATCAGTTCTATTATCAGAATTTTCCTAGGAAAAAAATAAAGTAGTATCAACAAGCCTACAAAGAGTGACTTTGACATGTGTTTAACTTTTAAAGTCTGTTTCTAATCTAGCCATTAAAAAAAAAAAAAGGCCTAAAAACTAAGATAATGGATAAAACCTTATAGCGATTCACTGTTCTGTTGACTCCTTACCCCAAATTAACTCTGATTTATTATCTATTTTTATAAACAAAACATGCTTACTCTGTCCGGTCTTGTTGTTTTACAGAAATAATGATTTCATATTAATATTTTTTGCTCAATATTTTGGGTAGTAGATTTGGGTGTCTGTCAAGGGTGAGTCTGAAATTCTGGATGATGGTGTCAGAACTTGGGGAAATATCCCTGGTCTTATCACCGCGCTGTCTGGGTGGGTCTCTGCGGGGGGTTGGTGCAGTTTGGAAGTTAGAAAGGCAAAAAAGAATGTGTTTCTGAGTTTGACTTTAGAGGTAGATCCGGTTGAGAGAATAAAAAAATCTAATATTTTTTTTTAGAGAGAGAGAAAGAGTGTGCACATGCGCACGAGTAGGGGAGAGGGAGGGAAGGAGAGAGGGAAGGGGTAAGAGAGAGAGAATCGTAAGCAAGCTCCACACTCAGCATGGAGCCCAATGCAGGGCTTGATCCCATGATCCTGGGATCATAGCTCAAGCTACAATCGAGAGTTGGGACGTTCAACCAACTGAGCCACCCAGGTGTCCTGGTACAATTCGTTTTACTCTAAAGTCTTCGTAAGAATTTTTATTCAGATATTAGACCTTACATCTATTCTAAGCAATTGGGTTATAATTGTTAAGAATTTACCATATCGATAACATTTGCAGAAATATCTGATCCTGCCATAAGCATCTGCTGAAGTGAAGTGTGGCTTCCACTGTTTATTTTTAAACTTACCATTCTATAATTTTGTAAAAGCACTAAGTTCTCTAAACATGTATTATCTGAGGTTGTATACTTACCTTTGGATAATTGCTTCGTGAATTCTACGATACATGTAGCATTCTACAAACAGCCAAGGTGAGTAAAACCATCTGGGTTTCCCGTCATCCTCATTTATAAGACTCTGTTGATATTCTAGGTACTGATTCCATATGTCAGTATCAACAAACTTCTCAACAAAGGGGATTATTGGTTTATCTGTTTGCAATTCGTTTCGTAACTTAGAAAGAAGAGAAATCGCTTTCTTTTCAGCTTCTGTGCCTTTCTGCAGAAACAAGAAAAAAATGTTTAAATACTAAAAATATATCTGAATACTCTATACTTAAATAATTGATATATGTAAACAGTTAATTTATATAGGAGTAAGTCCTCTAGGGTAACACATTTTTAAGATCCTAAAGAAGGGAAAAAAAATACTAGATTTCAAAGCTACATTTTATGTCTTTTACAAACTAATATAAACATGGATATTCGGAATTCTTAAATTAAAAACCAAAGAGCACATACATTTATTCTGTCTTATCTATTCTGCCTTTTTTCTTTGTTTAAGCTTTTTCTTAAAAACCAGAGTTCTTATCTTCAGGAGGAATGATTACCACAGACAAAAAAGGGCTATTGTGTTTCTGTGAGAGTTAACATAAAAAGTTAAAACACGGTATTACCTCTCCATGTTTCTCAAAAAATTCACTTTTATGTCGATGCAATGTATCAATGGCCTTGGTTAAGATCTGTGGTATTCTGTCTTTAATTGTAAGATACGCGAATGATCTAGAAAAGAGAGCCACATACACAGTATTATTACTTGCATTGGCCACCAGTGTTTCTAGAACAGCTCATTTGAATTCAAATCCCTTTTCCTACAGGGATCACAAAGTAAGCCAGCATTATTTGCCTACTACATTAAGACAGAGGAAAATCTGCAAATTTCTCTGGTGTTACACGTGTCATGAAAGCTAAACAGTCTTTGTGCCTCTAATCCAGATTCTCCCCTTGAGCCTGTTCCCATCAATCTTATCTTTCCCATTCTAATCCTTTCATTCTCCTGAATCCGAAACTAGTTTGAACAACGTGACAGGACAGAAAAAGAATCATTCTAAATATCAAACAGGCTCTAGCTCCAGGGTTAGTACTAACTTCACCTCCCTGGAAAGTTGAACCAGGCAATGGATGTAAAAGTGCCTAAAGGCCTCTTGTGTTCTAGAACATAAAGAATGAAAGCTACTTATGAACCTACTTCTCTCTTTTCTTAGTCTAGATTCTTAGCCAATTTTTTTTTCTTTTCAAAGGTTTTTTTCTGCTCCCTTCTCTACCTGCACAAGGACTCCTTCCATCCTACTCTGCCCCCAAACAAGAGGTTACCATTTAATTCACTTTCCCAACCAAAAAAATCAAGAAATTTTCTAGAAGTGTCAACGAATGAAAAAAGCTGGAGGAAAAACTTGAGCATACTTGCATTAAAAAAAAATTAAGACATTTTTTGTTTTAGACTTACCAAAATCAAGACTTACAGATTATCATTTCATATAGACACAATTTTTTAAGCAAATGCACAGCATTCAGTTAGAAAAAATACTTTAGTAAGCGACGAAATTCTGTGCATTTTTAGAGCACAAAAGACAGCTGATCCGTTTTGTATCTTCAGATCACCAGACACAAAGTACAGTGTTTAAGTTTTGGAGGGGTCAAAAGTTACACGCAGATTTTCCACTGGGGGAAGGAAGAGGAGGTGTGTCAGGGCCCCTTAACCACAACGAACCCCCCCACCTTTGCAAGGGTCAACAGTACCAAAGTCCTCAGAATTTCTTCAGAGGCCTACATCTGTGAGGGTAAAGTCCCAGGTTAGGACTAGGGTGGAGCCAGAGTATCCACGTTTATGCTTCCGCACACTCCCTTCCTTACATTTTCCAAGACTCTCAATAAGTATCTACTTAAATCTGGGGCCACTGTTGCCTCTTCGGCCTCAATCCACTCCGAATAAAGTCAATTTCCTCTAAGAGCTTCCCCCCCGCCCCAAGGTATTTTGCAGTAGGTCATATCTCAAATATAAACTTGACCATTCAACTGATACAAAAAAATACATATTTTTTACGGTCGTCCGCAACTTGATGTAGAAATCCGCAGACAGGACGCGAAAAAAAGCAAAAAAGCTGCAAGCATTAATAGTGAGACCACAAATCAATCTCATCGGCAATAGGAAGAAACACATTTCTCGATAGCTCGGAGAGTCCTAACTTTTGCAGAAAATTTTGGCCCCCCCACAAGTACGCGTTTATGACATAAATACGATTAAAGCCATGCGGCTGGAACACCCTGAAAGGGAACAACGGAGGCACACACACGCAAGACAGTCACGAGCAGTAAAAAAGCGGCAGCATCGGATCACTTGAAAGACCCCACAAATTAAAACATAGGCCACTAAAAGGCCCGAACGAGGACGGGAGGCGGGGTGATCCGAGGACTTCCGCGGGGCGCGCAGTCCGCTCCCAGCACCCAGGGGAGAAGGCGGTAAGCCGGGCCGGGCTCGGAACCCGGCGGGCAGCCGCAGCCAGCAGGCTCGTACCCCGTTCCCGGGCCGCCTCGCTCCCCGGCGTCGGAGGAAGCCGAGTCGACGCGCCGGGGAGCCGGGCCCTGCGGCCCGCGGCGGCTCCCCCGAGGGCAACCCCGAGGTTCCCGGCGAGGCCCGGCCTTCCGCAAACGCGGGGAGCAGGAAGAGGAGCGGAGCGACTGGGCGAGGAGAGCGACACGAACCCTACGTCCCGTCCCGAGAGGGGCGCCGGAGACCCCGCCATCGTCTCCCCGCTGCGGGCGCCTAAGCTCGCGTCGCACCCGCCGCAAGAAGAGGGGCGGTGCGGGCGCGAAGGAGGAGCTGAGAAAGGGAGGAACGTGGGTGACAAAAAATGCTTTTGAATGAAGAAACTTTATTGGGTTGCCCGTAGAAGAGACGAACAACGGCGCGTTCGAGGACGCGGAGATCTTCCGGGGACGAGGGCGGGGACAGCTGAGGGTGACGAGAGCAGCGGAATAAGGAAGCGGGCGGAGGCGGAAGCAGGCAGGGACCGGTAGGTCCCAGGCTCTGGGGAGCGGAAAAGGTCGCGGCGACGCGGGTCACGTGGTCCGGCTGTCACGTGCAGCGGGCGGCTCGCGCTCGGCCGGCCCGGAGTTCTGTGCGCCTGCGCAATGCGGGCGCTGGGAGGGTCTCCGGAGCGGCCGAGCTGACTGCAGGAAGCGGGCCCTGCGGCCGCAGCTCTGTGTCATTTGCAGCCGGGTCGCGGAAGCTTGCCCGCTGGGCGCATCCCTCGTGTCTGCCGGCGGAGAGGTCAGTGCACCGCCTTTCCCTAGCAGGTTGCATGGTTCTGCACGGGGGCCCCAACCTTTGCACCCGGGCGGCTCTGAACCGCTCGGGTGACAGGTTTCACCGGTACCGCCGCGATGATCTTTGGTTGACTTGGCTGGGAGGGAAAAAAAGCTCGCAATCCATAAACACGTCGTGAGCCCTTTTTTGAGCCAGTACATAGCGGTTGCCGCAAGGATTTTTTGAAAATTGAGCTTAAGGAATTGGAAGGCATGTCCCCAAAGACTAGCGCCGCTTATCCGTTGAATCGTAGCCTGGCTGATACGGTTTTCTTATTTGGTGTTACCGTTCTTAAGAGGTAGAAAATGTGCCAAGTAAGTGAGTAGCTGCCTTGTATTTCAGAAGATGGGAGTTGAATACCCACCATATACTGGGCACTGTGGTCACAGAAGACACCGCATGAACGGAAGGCCAGTCTTCCCCTCAAAAATCTTACATTCTAGGGAAGAGAAAGAGAAATCTATTCTTTCCTTTTATGGTTTCTCCTTTAGCTTTGTCATTGTTGTTGTTGTTGTTGTTGTTTTTGTTTTAAGTAATCTCTACACCCAATGTGGGGCTCATATTCACAGCCCCGAGATCAAGCAGTTGTTTTCTCCCCGGACTGAGCCAGCCAGGCGCCCCTAGCTTTGTCACTATTTAGCATATATTTTACCGACTTGTCTCGTTTATGGCTTGTCACCTCCGATGTAAGGTTCAAGACCTAGGGATTTTTGTCTTTTATTTTCATGTGTTTTACCAACAAGTCGGGCGGGCACGTGTGGCACGCGGTAGGAACAAAGTTCATCCTTGTTGGATGAATTGACAAATTAGAAATACAAGGTACGCAAGTGATGTTAAATGCAATGGAAAAATACAAAGTGGAGGAAACTAGTGGGTCTTGGTTGTTTTAGATGAAGCGGTTGTGGGGGCGCCTGGGTGGCTCAGTCGGTTAAGCGACTGACTTCGGCTCAGGGCACGATCTCACTGCTCGTGCGTTCGAGCCCCGCGTCGGGCTCTGGATCCCGGAGCCTGCTTCTCTCTCTCTCTCTCTCTCTCTCTCTCTCTCTCTCTCTCTCTCTCTCTCTCTCTCCTCCTCCCCCACTCACACACTCTCTCTCTAAAAAATGAAAAATGTTTTAAAAAAATGTTTTTAATGAAGTGGTTGGGGAAGACTTCATTGGGTAGGAGTCTACTGGAGCAGAGATCTGAAGGAAGTGAGGGAATGAGCCTTACAGAGTCCTAGGAGAAGAGCATAAGGAACAGGAAGTACAAGAAGCACAAAGATCCAAAGGACGCAGTGACTGGAGCAAAACGACAAGACCTAGAGCTACCAGAGATGTACGGTGGTGATAAATGGCCAGAGAAAGTAGGACCGTGCATCCAGTTACTTTAGCTTTTATTTCAAGTGAGATGAGAGGCCAGCATCACATTTAGGGCAAGAAGAAAGATGTGATCCAACTTGTGTCTTCAGAGGATCACTTTGGTTGCTGTGTTGAGAAGAATCTGTAGGAGGCAAAGAACAGAAGCAGGGACACCCGTTAGGTGGCTATTGCAATAATCGTGGGAAAGACAGCAGCCTGGACCGGGGTGGTAGCGGTGTTGGTTGAGCCCTGGTGCGAATAAAGCCAGAGGGATTAGCTGACAGACTGGGTATGGGGGATGAAGACGCAACGTGGATTATAGGTTTTTGCCTTTAGCAAAGGTGTAATTGCAGTTTTGTGAATGGGGAAAACTGTGGGAAGAATAGAATTCGTGGGAAGATTTTGGAAGTTCAGTTTTGAGCATGTTACATTTTTCATGTGGGGATAGATACCTGCTATTCATCGATGTGTAGATAGTATCAGAGGAGCTGAGAATAGAGAGGAAAAATGGCCCAAATACTGAGCAGTGGTGCTTTCGATTGTTGATGGGATAGGAAAACAGAAAAGAGACAAAGCACAACCAGTGAGGTAGGAGGAAAGTGGCCCGTGCGGTATTCTAGAAGCCATGTGAGGAAGGTGCTTCCGGGAGGGTGGAGTGATCAACTAATCTGATCTTGCTGATAAGTCAGGTAAAATGAAGACTGAGAAGTGACCATTGGACTTAAAAATTTGGAAGTCATTGGTGGCCTCAGCAAGTGGGTTTTGGCAAAGTGGAAGGGATGAAAGCCTGATTGGAATGGGTTCAAGAAAGTCAGAGAACAGGAGTTAGAGACAGTAAATGAAACTCCTTTTAAAGAAACGGAACTCAGAGAAGGGGTAAATAGTATACGGAAGGGAGGATGGCGTTTTTATAAGATGAGAGAAATTAAAGCACAGTCATATACTAATAGCAATGTGCTAGAAAGATGGAAAAATAAATAGCATGAAAGAGAAAAGAAGAGTTTAACCATTCCCGC
>CM053577.1:15068910-15171953 GCA_028646485.1 Cryptoprocta ferox
CAGGCGGAACTCGAGATCGGTCGGGGAGGTCGGGCAAGGGGATTGGAGAATCGCGTCCACCTCGGATCCCATCCGGCACAAAGCTTACACAGAGCTTTTAGAGTAATTAGCAATCTAACACACCTTTAACCTTTACATTTAGTTTGTATAATTAAAATTTAACTTCCCTGAGATGCGCCCCAGTTTTTCACAAAGCCTGAATTGTGTGTGTGTGTGTGTGTGTGTGTGTGTGTGTGTGTGTTGGACACCTTAAATGCTACATCTGTCTTTCTCTGCAAAGACAAAGAGAAAACACACCTCTCGTTTGTCCGGTAGTGTTTGCATTCTTTGCCCCAGAGCTTTGCGTAGCCTCCATAGGGAGGCAGTCTTTAATTTCAAGGTAAGAATTTCCTCAAAGAGAATGGGAGACTCCGTGTGTACAAATTTCTAACATTTATTATAATTAGGTTCTTCGGAGCCCACTGGTGGAGCCGGCAGGGAATAGTACTGATTAAAGGTGAAGGCTAATAGCTCGTTGGACTAGGACTGAGCACACAGTTCCAGCTTTTGAGGTATTTTGAAAGCAGTAGCCTCTGCCCCCTGCACATCGCCGTGGCTCACCCTGTCCTGGAGGTGGGACATCGCAGTGGTTACCGTGTTGTCTTTGGAATTGGAAAAGCCTGGGTTGTAATTATATCTCAGCAACCTGCTCCCGGAGCAGTCTGCTTCTCGGCCTCAGCTTCTCCGGCTATAAAATGCCTCCTGGGGTTGTGGTGAGGGAAAGTGGGGGGCCTAGTGTGTAGAAAGTGCCAAGTAAGGTCCTAGTCTCTCGGTTCCTGGTCTACCTTGTTACCGGTCATAGGTTTCTTTTTTTTTTTTTTTTATGTTTTTTAATTTATTTTTGAGAGAGAGAGAGAGAGAGAGAGAGAGAGAGTATGAGCAGGGGAGGGTCAGAGAGAGAGGGAGACACAGAATCTGAAGCAGGCTTCAGGCTCTGAGCTGTCAGCACAGAGCCCGACGCAGGGCTTGAACCCACGAACTGTGAAGTCATTACCTGAGCTGAAGTCTTAACCGACTGAGCCACCCAGGCGCCCCCATAGGTTTCTTAAACATACATCGGACCATGTGAGTGTCACGTTGCAAAGCTGGGGTGTCCCCCTACCTGTAGACACTTCTGCCTCACTTTACTGCCTGGCAGCTGGCTCCTTTTCAGTCCTAATCTCCTGCAACGTCTCCCAGAAGTTGCACCCTGGTAGCCAGACAGTACTCTGTACCCAGACCGTTTGATTTGATGATCGCTCTGCCCTTTTGACACCCAGTTCAAATGTCACCTCTGACAATATGTCCTACCCCCCTCCCCCATCACCCCAGATGCTCCCTTCTCTTGGCCCCGTAGCAATTGGTGCATAGCTCTGTTCTGGACTTACCACGTGATTCTGTTTCCCCAGCTAGACTGAATTCTGAGACCCGTGATTCACTCTTCTGTCTCTAGCACCTCACATGCTATTTTGATAAAGAATTATTAGTATTGACTGCCTATTAATAGGCTTACCTTTACTGAACAGATATTTTATGATGTAAACGGCGGGCGGGGGGGGGGATTATTTACATACGCAGTCTGTTTCCTCTGGAGCGCGCACACGTGTCTCCCTCATCCCTTACCCCCACTGCCAGGCCCAGTCTCACCCCGAAGAGCCCTTTCCCATTCAAGAAGCAGCTGGAATCTTTCTGAGAACGTTTCCTGACTCTTCGTGTAGAGGTGGGGGAGCTCCTGGCGTGTTTCCCCCACATCTTGGGCCGTAGCTGTTTCGTAGAACCCAGGGCCTCTTCCACCGAGTTATAGTGAGCCCCCGAAAATGCCAGTCTCCTCCTGGAGACCATTAGCACGTGATGGCAGGGACGCTGTCCTTTCACGGCCCTAACTCATCGTTGAGCTAATTGAATAAACTTCGAGTAAAGGAATTTAGAAGTAAAGATTTTTGTAAATGGTTCAAATGCTAATAAAGTAAAAGAAGAGATCCCATCACTCTTATTTTTCTTGTTTAGGTCCTTGTCATGTCACTAGCTGTGTCACGTTGTAATCTTCCAGAAAGAAGGCCAAAGGCTGATGAAAGGAAAGGTGGGGGGAAACACTTGTATTGGTTTTCTTAACCTTACACTCTTCCTAGATTTAGGCTAAGGTGTATTTGTTTCGCAGATGTCTTTACAGGAATACGCCTATTACCTAGGAAAACACTGTATGTATTTGAAAACATTAAGACAAAAACAAAAAAGCCTTGAACTTCTCATTCTTGCTCTTTCAGCTTGGGATGTGGTAATGTCAGCCAGACTTTTCAGAGCCCTGGCCGGATCTCAGTGTGTGTTATCAAAAGTGTATCAGTGCCCAAGACGTGTTCATCAAGAGTTAAAACCCCTTAAGGAATTTGAGACTGCGACATGCAGCACCACGACACGAAGTCGAAACTTGGATTTGCTCTTTCCTGAGACAGCAGCGGGTGGTTCGAGTAAGCCCCAGGTCCTGGAAACAAGTCCGAAAATATCAAATACAAACATACTGTCTCCATTAAGCGCTGCGCATTGCCAGGATGAAAAAGCGCACCTTCCGACCAGGAAATCTTTTAGTACTCACAGGAAAGTGACTCACAAACCAAGTCTATTAGGCTCTAAGTGGTTTATAAAAATATTAGAGCGGCATTACTCATCTAGATCAACGGAAACAGTTGTTCCTAAACAAGATTTTCCGCAAATCAAGAGACCACTAAAAGCATCGAGGACCAGGCAGCCGTCTAGGACCAACCTTCCAGTTCTGTCCGTGAATGAGGTAAGTGTGTGCCGGTGGCTTTCTGTGTTACAGTCCTCACTTGCACCGCAACCTAGTGTCCGTTAACTTCCTGTGGACGTAAGAGAGATGGCCCGGAGATCTTTGAGGCCTCATTGTAAAACCTGTCATATCCAAAGGGAATCAACATCTTAATTTCAGGAATTAATAATACCTATAAAGAGGGGTACCTGGGGGGCTCAGTTGGATAAGCATCTGACTCCTGAGTTTAGCTCAGGTCTTGATCTCAAGGTCATGAGTTCAAGCCCCATGTTGACCTCCATGCTGGGTGTGAAGCCTACTTCATTGATGATAATAATAATAATACATATAAAGGCAAAACATAGGCAATTACATATAAAGATATGGTTTATGAAAAGATTATTTATTGGCCTAAGGAAACTTTGAGAAAAGAGACTAGTATTGGGGCGCCTGGGTGGCTCGGTCGGTTAAGTGTCTGGCTTTCGCTCAGGTCACGATCTCACGGTTCGTGAGTTCGAGCCCCACATCAGGCTCTGTACTGACAGCTCAGAGCCTGGAACCTGCTTTGGACTTCGTCTCCCTCTCTCCCTGCCTTCCTCCGCTTGCGCTCTCTCTGTCTCAAAAATAAACAATAAAAAATATATATATATATTTTTAAAAGACTAGTATTAAGTCCAGTGTTGGAATGATACTGTAAAAAACACCCATTTAAAAAAGAGATCAAACTGTAGAAATTCTTCATCAAATTAAAAACAAAAACGGGTAGCTGAGTGGCTCAGTCAGTTGAGTGCCCAACTTCAGCTCAGGATATGATCTCAGTTAGTGAGTTCAAGCCCCGCATCAAGCTCGCTGCTGTCAGCGCAGAGCCGGCTTCGGATCCTCTGTCCTCCTCTGTCCGCCCCTCCCCCGTTGTGCTCGTGTGCTCGCTCTCTTTCTCAAAAATAAACAAACATTAAAAAAAATTTTTTTTAACATTTTTAGTAGCTATGCAGACAGGTAAGCATTCATTAGTCTGTGGTAACTGTATGTGATGGGATAGTGAAATGACATGGCAGGGCATGGTCAGAAAATGGTGAGAGGTTTTTTTTAGCCTTTAAGGGTTGCAGGGGGTGTTTTTATTCACTGTTAAGAGGTTTATGGGAATTCTCAGATACAACTGTTTTTTTCTTCAAAATGATAAATACTATTTAAGGTTAAGATCAAGCCCTTTGCTAACTTTTATATCTTGTATAAAACTTAGAACTGTGTCTTATATGTAATAAATGTTTATTACATTAGAAAGGAGAGAAGAGAGGCAAAGGGATCTTTGATGTCTCTGGTCATCAACATTAAAAATGAGAATTGAGACTATTTAAAACAATCGGCCCTTCTGAATCTTTCAGAAAACAGGTTAGAATGTCCGTCTTAAAATCTTGATTCTGAGGAGACCCTGAGCATGTTTAATTTGTGGGTTGTGGTTTTGTTTTTTTTTGTTTTTTTTTTGTTTTTTTTTGTTTTTTTTGAGAGAGAGAGCAAGCGAGCAGAGGAGGGACAGAGAGAGAGCAAGAGAGAGAGAAAGAGAGAGAATCCCAAGCAGGCCAGCGTGGGGCCCGACGTGGGGCTCGAACCTACAAACCGTGAGATCATGACCTGAGCTGAAACCAAGAATCGATGCTTAACCAACTGAGCCACCCCGGCTCCCTATAGCTCCTGATTTTTTAATTGTACTGTTTAGCTTTGTGATCGTTTGGGAAATTCAGTATTTAAGTGACAGATGACATGAAGTGTAAAAACCTGACTTCGTGGCAGGTCCAAGAGAGAGGATCTCCCTTTTTTCTTTTGTTACAACTAGCAGCACAGAGAATAATCGTTTCTTTTTTCTTTTTCTTTTTCTTTTTTTTTTTTTTAATTTGAGAAGGAGAGAGTACGCGCTGAGGAGGTGAGGGGGCAGAGGGAGGGAACCGCAAGCAGCCTCCGTGCTCAGCGCGGAGCCTGACATGGGGCTTGATCCCACAACTCTGGGATCATGACCTGAGCAGAAGTCAAGAGTTGTCTGAGCTGTCCGCACAGAGCCCAGCGTGGGGCTCGAACCCACGGACTGTGAGATCATGACTTGAGCCGAAGTCAGACGCTTAACCAACTGATCCGCCCAGGTGCCCCCCCCCCATCCCTGTAATCAATTTCTTAATGAAGGGGCTGACACGGTCAGAGATGTCACTTTTTAATAAGTTACTGGTTGTAAACTATCAAAGAGACATTATTTCTTTGGGTTGTCCTTAGACTTGGAGGCAATTTTCTTGAATTCTGGGGGGGGGGGGTTGTTTTTTTGAGTTTTTTTAAGGATACTTTTTTCTGCTTCCAGGAAAGGGTTTGAAGTAGATTTTCAAAATTTAATATAGTTTTAAATGAGATAATGAAAGCATTCCATTTGAGATGGAGCAAACAAATGCCACGAACAGAGAAATTACCTGGTATGAATAATCTAGATGAACGTTCAGTTCTGAGAAACCCAAAGATTAAAGAAACAAGGGATTCCTCCTGGGTCGTACATTTTTTTGTTCTTTAACGGAGAAAAAAAAAGAAAAACATAAAAATGTTCTAGGAGAAAGTATGGTTTTCTGTCACCGAATTTAAGGTGCCATATATTTGCTGGGTTCTTAAATATGAGATGGTATGTAACATAATAGATGTGACTCCAGTTGGAGTTTTTGCAAAAACAGAAACAGTATGTTGTCTCTGTGAAAGCAAGGGAAATAATAGAAAATCTTATATTTCGAACGGCATTTAAGTTCATGTATTTTTTCTTCAGTAATCTCTGCACCCAATGTGGGACTCCACCCCATGGTCCTGATACCGAGTTGGGTGCTTTTCCCAGTAAGCCAGGCGGGTTCCCCGTGGAACATTATTTCTGATGATCTTACTCTTCATGGGCGAACGCAGTCGTGCAGGGTGACTAGGGACTGTATCCCCAGGGCCGAAGACTGGCTTTCATCTGCCGCAGACAGAGGGCCACCGCTTTTCCACGTGGGCAGCCTGGGACTGGTGAATCTCCTGGGGTGGGATAGCCCTTTCTCCCCCTCGGGACAGAGACAGGAAGGACTCTGCTTTGCACCAGAGAGCAGGTGCGCTTCGTCTCCTTCCCCACACGTGCTCCTGCCTCACCCTCCCTGCCCGGCCCCACAGAGTGCTCCCAGGATTGACCGAGTGAGCTTAGTCACTACCCTGTGTGCTGGAATCACACCTTCACCTGGTGTCATTTGCAGAGATCATAACGTACTAAGCCGTCCAGCCCACTTGCCGGTGGCTCATGGTTTATCATGGCGGCGGCAGTGTTCCCTGTTGGGGTGTCCTGTCTCAGGAAGAGCGTGCTGGAGGATGACAGCCACTGCTCTGAGCAGCGTGGCGACGGGCACGCCCTCGCACCGCAGAGTTAACCAGAGGGTTGTTACTAATTGTCGGTTGGTTTTTGGTTTTTTTTGGTTTTTAGTGAGATATAGTAGAAAGCACCAGAATGCATTACTCATGGTAGAGATAAATATTGTTTCGTGCACTTTTGTCTCGCTGGTACGTGTGTCCGGACGCATCTGTGTACTGTGTGTACAGAAGGCTTTCTCGCCATGGGGCGGAGTCGGAAACTCGAAAGCTAAAGCATTGACCTGGGAATGTGCAACGTATCTGTCTCTTACAACTTTCATCTACAGTCTCTACACAAGAGGAAAAACATGGCATTTTTCTTTTTATAATTTAGAGGCCACATTACAGTAATGCATTAATTTTCTTCAGTACTAGAAGGTGACTAAAAATAAACTTTCTTTTTTAAGAACAGTGTTCTATCAGAGCGTGTGATGCGCTGGAATAAGGATCAGATGTATGTAGATTTCTAGCCCCATCTGCTGGGACATGTTTTCTGTGGCCAGCAAAATGAAACATACTGAAACACAGTGGCTTTCTTGGCTTTTGGTGTTAGGTTTTTGCTTTTTTTTTTTTTTTTCCAACATTTTAAAATAGAAAGGCCTAAATTTAGGTGTTAAATCCAGTAACTATTTGAGGTTGGTTTGGCACATCTACTTAAGAACGAGCTGTTGATCCTTGTCCTAAAATCTGAAATTTGTGCGCTCCCTCTATATAGGATTTATTATAAAAATCCAGAAACAGACGTACGAAAACAAAAGCTTCTCACAATATAACAATATAGTAGGGAAGCAATGGGACCACAACACGCTCCATGGGCCTCTTTCCCTTTACCAAATGGATTCCAGTGCAGTCTTGAAACTTAACGCAAAGGATACAAACCTAGAAAAAGATCGGTCTAACAAATCAAACTGAAAAAACTTTGTGAATCATTTATTAGTCGGAGAAGTCATAACTTGCGGAGAGATGGAGTCCCAGGACGCTTGAGGATACAGAAAGTAGTGTGGCAGGCCGTGTAAGCTCCGTGACGCTGGCCGGAACTTGGAGCCAAGCTAAACAGGAGACAGGGAGAGAAGGAAAGGTGACAATCTTCAGAAAGTCTGCAAAAATCCTTGGAATGGCTAGGGAAAAGCAGATTGTGTTTCAAAATTTATTTATACTTTTTTGGAACTCAGAATGTATTTTCTCATGGAGGTAGTGACCGAATGCTTTGTGCGTTGTCCCATCCTCGAGAGTGCACCCGGACGGGTCTGGTCAGCAACGAATGACAGTGAAGCAGGCAGGGACGTAGAGGGTGGGAGGGACTGCGTGGGCTGGAGAACTGGGGCCTCCCCCTCTCAGCTTTAGTTGATTGGGGCCAGATCTTCCACATGATCAAGTCTTGGTGGAAATCTGGATTTTGTGTGAAATCTCAATTTGTTGATGATGAATTCAAATCTTAAAAGCACTGTCTTGGTCAGGGCGCCTGGGCGACTCAGTCAGTTCAGCATCCGCCTTCGGCTCAGGTCATGATCTCACGGTTTGTGAGTTCGAGCCCCGCACCAGGCTCACTGCTGTCAGCACAGGGCCCTCTTCAGATCCTCTGTCCCCCTGCCACCCATCCCCCGCTCACGCTTTCTCTCAAAAATGAATACATATTTAAAGCAACAATAACAACAAAACGCTATATATATGGGTCAACTTTTGAGTTGGCTAGTTCTCTGAGCTGCCAGTTTATAATTCTGATTCTAGAGACATTTTCAGTAGTTATGGGAAGATCCTCTACTGGAATAGTTCTTGGACTGAGCCCCCCCGGTCTCCTCATCTCTCATCTTCTTTGTGCCTCCTGCTTGTCTCCCTCCAGCCCAGACTAAGCGTGTCAGCCGACATCCAACCTAATACACTGTGATTTTGCTTATTAGCAAGTTTCAGTAAATTTGTCGGGTCTCCTTCCTGCCAAACAGCCTGCCCACCATGGCCCGACCTGGTTCCTGTCGGCAGGATTCCTTTCCTTCCTCCAGCTTAACCCCCTGTCCTGTCAGCTCTTTCTAACTCCACGAAGCCTTAAAAGAACAGATAGTGCTCGCACTTCTAAACCGTAAGCACAGAACTGATGGCTGTATTGCAGCAGCCGTGCTCCGGCCGCGTGCGTCCCTGCGGTTTGTATATCAGCACGTGCTTACCTTCACGGTGACTCTGGGAATCGCTTATCAGAGAGGCCTGCCTGTCAGAGGAGGGTGAACTACACCCACTTATCCTCACTTCCAACAACAGTTTCTCCTGGTCTATGACTTTGTTTCTAACTGAGATAAAATCGTTTTGCTGATGAGGGGATATTTGATTTAAGATTTTAGGTTTTTCAATTTGTGTGTTTCCTCGGGGCCTCTGTTTACTCCTCTGCTGCTTGTTAAATCACACATTAGAGGGGCGCCTGAGTGGCTCCGTCAGTTAAGCGTCTGACTTCAGCTCAGGTCATGATCTCACAGTTTTGTGAGTTCGGGCCCCGCGTCGGGCTGTGTGCTGACAGCCCAGAGCCTGGAGCCTGCTTCGGATTCTGTGTCTCTCTCTCCGTCCCTCCCCTGCTCACACTTCTGTCCTGTTCTCTCTCCAAACTAAATAAAACCATTAAAAATTTTTTAAAAAGAAAGAATGTCATAATTGAAGAAAAGGCAAAGCAAGCTTGGGCCATTTCTTGAGTTAGGGCCAGTAGTTAGGTAACAGAAGTGGGAGGAGGAAAGGAATTAATATACTACTTTTCTGGAATTTTGTACTAGGAACAGAACAGAAAGAGAAAGAGTTTAATGGTGACATGAGTAACTCCTAGGAGTGAATTTTGATTCAGTGACTCATAAACTTCTCACCCAGTGGTGGGCCAAAACACCATATGTACCAAATAACCATAGAATCACTCATGCTCTGCTCAGAAATATAAAACTGTGAACATGTAAAAATTGATACGTAAATAACGTGATAAACTTTTTCACCTCCATAAATTTTGATCGTTTAAACATACCCATACATGCAGTAATAATAACTATAATCTAACCGTGATCGACCATTTGTGCTAGCCATGGTTCTGAGCACTCGACGTTCATGAGCTCCTCTAAACTTCACAGCAATCCTCTAAGTAGGCATTTTGTCATTCTGATTTTTTTTTTAATATTCAGATTCTGTGCTGAACTCTTTAACACCAGTGTCAATAGCTTTTGAACTTTTTTGACTTTGTCCCCTAGTGAGAAATGTATTTTACATAATACATACTTAGATATAAATGACAGAAGACTTCATAAAGTAACATTCACACTTACTATGAATAAGGCACTGTAATGTTTTCTATTTTATTGTGTTTAATTTTTTTTTTAAGCTGGGTGGGCCAGCCAAATCAGTAGCAGGACTCACTGATGGGTTGTGACCTAGAGTTTGACAAAAGTGCTGTGCTGCGCCATACTGCTCCCTGTGTGTGTACTCCTGTGTGTGTGCGCTCCTGTGTGCATGTGGCCCTGTGTGTGTCCCCTGTGTGTGCACCTGTGTGTGTACCCCTGTGTGTGCCCCCTGTGTGTGTACTTCTGTGTGTGTGCCCATTTGTCTGCTCCTGTGTGTGTGCCCCTGTGTGTGTGTCCACCTGTGTGTGTACTCCTGTGTGTGTTCTCCTGTGTGTGTGCACCTGTGTGTGTACTCCTGTGTGTGTACTCCTGTGTGTGTGCCCTTGTGTATACTCCTGTGTGTGTGCCCCCTGTGTGTGCACCTGTGTGTGTGCTCCCGCGTGTACTTCTGTGTGCGTGCCTGTGTATGTGTACTTCTATGTGTGTACTCCTGTGTGTGTGCTCCTGTGTGTGTGCCCCTGTGTGTGTACTCTTGTGTGTACTTCTGTGTGTGTACCCGTGTGTATACTGCACAGACATACGCCATACAGGTGTGCACGTACACACGGACGAGACTCCATGCACTCACGAAACCTGGACATGTTCTCAGATATGCAGAATTTTTTGTTTAATACGAACCAGAGTAGAAAGTTCTATACTTCGTTTATAGATTTAAAGTAATCTCTGGGAGCGCCTGGGTGGCTTGGTCAGTTAAGCGTCTGACTCTTGGTTTCAGCTCGGGTCATGATCTCACAGTTCCTAAGTTCCAGCCCCACATCGGGCTCCACGCTGACAGTGCAGAGCCTGCTTGGGATTCTCTCTCTCACCTTCTTTCTCTTCCCCTCCCCTGCTTGTGCGCTCTCGCTCTCGCTCTCTCTCTCTCTCAAAATAAATAAAAACTGGAAAAAAAAAAAGTTGTATAAAAGCTGTATAAAGCCTAGCGGCAAATTATCAAATGACTTTAAATAATAATGTTGCAGTGCGCCTGGGTGGCTCAGTCGGTTGAGCGTCCAGCTTCGGCTCAGGTCACGATCTCACAGTTCATGGGTTCGAGCCCCACATCGGGCTCTGTGCTGACACCTCAGAGCCTGGTGCCTGTGTTCGGATTCTGTGTCCCCCTGTCTCTCTGACCCTCCCCTGCTCATGCTGTCTCTCTCTCCCTCTCAAAAATAGATAAGACATAATAAATAAAGAAAGAAATAAATAGACAAACAAAAATGTTGTGACAAAGTCACAACAAATAAATAAATAAATAGACAAACAAACAAAAATGTTGTTGTGACAAAGTCACAGCAACTTAGGTTTGAAGAGACTGGTAAGATCATTCCATCCAGGCCCATACGATCCCTGTCTTTTGTTCAATCCGTGTTGGCAGCACTACCGCCGGGAGGGGGCAGTTCTGTTTTCTGGAGAGCCACTCCGTGGTTTTGGTGGCTGGCAGGAGACCGTCCTTCCACGGATTGGGCTGAAATCCATCTCCCTGTAGCTTCTTTCTCGTCACCCTTACCCGCAGCCCTTGTACGAGCCTTTGAGACGTTTGACAAACCCTCTCAGGTGCTCGCTTTGCAAACTGGAGTCCTGGAAGGCGATAGTCCCCACAGACGCTTGACCCTCTCGGTAACCCACGTCATGCTAATCTCGCCAAAACAGGACCTGATGCACTGCACAGCGTTTGCGACTGCAGATGAGTATCATCTCGGAACTCTCTCTCAAGATCTGGCCGCCCATGGATATGTTGAAGTAACAAGCTTGCCTAGAGGTACATCTTCTTGAACCTGGGCCAAATACGTTAAAATGTATCAGAAAATAGTTTTCCTATGATACCTCGTAAATATTCATTTGTTGACATTCCATTTTCTAGTTAAAGGATCCTATCACAAAAGGGATGTTGAGTCTCTTTATACAAATGACAAAGATAAGACACTAAAATGTATTTATAGAGGACTTAGTTCTCAGATTAAAATCAGTATGATTTTTATAAGGGTTACTTATAGGATCATTGGGACTTGGGGTAATCAAAGGCCATGTCACGTCATTTCTGTCGCATTCAAGAGTTGTTCTATTCTTGCAGAAGAGCCATCCAGTTGATAGAAATGTTGGGGAGAGCCTTTCAGGAAAAATTTACCAGCATAATCTAATACTTTAACAAAATTAGCTAAATGAGGAATCCAAAGAATATTTAAAAAGAGAATCAAAATTAATAGGATTTTAGGGTTGCATCAGGAAGGATTCTTGAAAAAAAATAGCCTGTTTTATGTTAAAATATAAGTAACTTGGAACACTCTGATGGAAGTCCATAAATTTACCACAAAGAAGCAAAAATAGGTTGAAAACCTCCCTGCTACATAGAAAATTCTTCAAGGAGTCATTGACCCCATAAGAAGCCCTTGAAATGTCACTGTGCCCCTTCAGCCTTGGTGATCGGAACAGACCCTTTGTGCCGTTTGATGGCAGAAACAAACATAATTGACTGAGGAAAACAGAGCTGTGTCCAGGGCCCCGAAGATAAATACTTTTCCACATGTGTCCTTGGCTGATCCCAAAGGCTGTCAGCAGGGTGACCTGTGCATTACGCCCTGGGGGACTTGGGGAACTTCTTGTACTTGTCCTGTGCCCTGGGTCTCTTCCATTTCATTCGTGTTGCTCTTGGCTACGTAGGTGAACTTTGCCCTCTGGAGGATATAGTGCCTGGGGACATTAGAGCTCCCCGCAAAAAGGTAGTTTAGGATTTGGTCTTTATCTGAACACCCCATTCCCCAACCTCCAGGAACTCCGAAGCTTTGTGGGTCTGAATTTTAGGTTAAGATATTGTATATAACTTTTTGCATGCTAATAATAGTATACTTATTAATTGATACATTGATATGTTTATAATTTGTGTTATAGAATATTTATGTACTTATAAATATTAACTATACTAATATATAAAGAACTTGTTGATGAACATGTATATTAACATATATTTAATAATATTTGAAAGGTAAAAGTATTTAGTTATAGGTGGCTACAGCGCTAGTTCTCATGATTAACTCTGAACCCTCATTTTGAAATGGTCATTATCTTTGTGTCTCTATATTTTCTGTTGTCCCACACTTTATATAATTTAAATTCATCAAAATGAACAGTTTGAGAATATTAAAATTACATTAATAACATCACATTTAAAGGAAGAGAATTTTGTAAAAATGGAATTCTTGAATCTTAGTTGTATTAAAACTAAGACTTTACTATTCGTTAACTGCACTGATGATTACGGAATGAAAATAGTTGTCAGTGAGTGGTTTTATATAGTACTAATAATAGTGCCACAGGTGTTTGAATGTTTTGTAAAAGTAATTTTTTTACAGTCTTTTCCTATATTAAATACTATCAGACACCTAAAAGCAATGGGCAGAACGTTATAGAACACTCAGTGGTATGTGAAGTAATGATCACATGTACTTTATTAAAAGTTTCTAGGTGACTCGTAAACCTTGGGTCGCTTTATGGTGGTAGCTTTTGTTCGTTTATTTTAAACCACAGATGCGGCAAATATTTTGGTGATGGGTGTGGAACATTCTGCAAAAGAAGGTGATCCTGGAACAATATTCTTCTTCAGGTAAGGCAAGAGGACAAGCCTACGGGGAGATGGGCTTGTGGTCAGATAATGTGGTCTTAAAACTTACAGGTGTCCCTCCTCCCTGAATAGTAAATGTGTTCACAATTTACCTGTGATGTAAATTTCTCCTTTAATTGTTATTTGGTCCAGGGGGCTTTGTCAGCGTGAGGAATTTTCTAGTGAAGCCTTTTCTACAACAAATAATTTTTCCAGGGCTTGCCTTTATCTGTAAATCTGGATTTTTTTTTTAATGTTTTATCTTTATTTTTGAGAGAGAGAGAGACCGTGAGAGCAGGGGAGGGTCAGAGAGAGAGGGAGACACAGAATCCGAAGACAGGCTCCAGGCTCTGAGCTAGCTGTCAGCACAGAGCCCGACGCGGGGCTCGAACCCACGAACCGCGAGATCATGACCTGAGCCGAAGTCGGACACCTAACCGACTGAGCCACCCGGGTGCCCCTGGATTTTTGTTTACTAAGAATACGTAAAGTACTTTGCCTTCCATTCTTCTCCAGTGCCCCCTGTCAGACTCATGCTACTACCCTGCCGTTTTTTTCTTCTTTTTTCCTCCTTCTGCAGCTCTTCGGTTAAACTTTTAGACCAGCTTACCTCTTCAGAGACTTTAGCCTGGGACCCCGACTCACATATACTTATTCCTTTTATTTAAAGGTTGCTTTAATACCAAATTCTCCAGAGTAGTGGAGTGAGAATGGTTATGATAATAGAAACCACTGAAAATAATTTCATGTGATCCCCACAGCTCTTGAGGAAGGTCTGTTATGCCCATTTTGCAGCTGAGGATACTGAGGGTGAGAGAGATTGAGGGAACTCCCCACAGTCATGGGACTGTTCTGCAGCAGAACAGAAACTCGTGGTGCATCTGTAAGAACCCAGACTTTGATGAAATGTCTGTGGTATCAGTCTTTACAGTTGATGATAACTGGGAGCTCCGGCTTGGTTTCTGTCAATGTCTTCCCTTCCCTTTTTTTTTTTTTTTTTAATTTTATTTATTTATTTTTTTAAGTAACCTGTACACCCAACATTTGGCTTGAACTTAACCCCAAGATCAAGAGTCGTGCATTCTACTGACTGAGCCAGCCACGTGGCCCCACCTTACCTTCCTTGTTTAGGGAACTTAGGAGATAATCAAGAGTTCCACATTTGGTCCAAGTAGAATAGCACCCCTTAGACTCAGGTGAGGAATTTGGATGCCTGAGGGCCTCCAGATCGGCCCCGTCCAGTAGAGCTATAATGCAAGCCCCGTATGTAATGATACATTTTCTAGTAGCCACATGTTTAAAAGCGAAAAAAAAAAAAAATTTACTTTTGAACACCAGTAGCAATATACATTGCCCGAAATTAATGATGTATTTTATTTAAGCCAGCATATCTACGATGCTGTCATTTCAACATGTCATCAGTCAGTAATGAATGAGATTTTGACACTCTTCACACTAAGTCTTCAAGTGCTCAGGAGCTCGCGTGGCCTCTGAGACCACACCGCACAGCGCAGCTCCGAGCGGAGGGGGACACTGTTCCCAGCCCCTCTCATCTGCCTAGAAGTGACGCCCTGAACCACTAGCGCTCTGCCGTGGCTTTAGGTCGCAGTGGCATCCACCTTCTATGCCGTCCAGCGGCTGGTTGCCGCAGCTCGGTGCCCGCTCCCCTGCCTGCCTCCTCACCCCGCCGCCGGTCTGCAGGCAGGATCGGTTTTCTCATCACTACACTCTCCCACTTAAAATTCGGTGGCACTCGTCACGGCGCAGGATTGGGTCCTCCCTGCCTCTCCGACCTGATCGCCCAGTACTTGCCCACATCCACGGCCGCACTGCGGACAGCGAGCTGTTTGTTCGGAGACGCTGCCCTGCTCCGTCGCGCCTTCTCCCCAAGCCCAGGGCGCCACCTCGGCTGTGTTGCCGCCTCTCGGTCGCTCATTTGGCTGGCCCTGCCCGTCCGTGGGGACCGTGTCCTCCCGTGTACACGCGAGTGTACTCTGCGGACCTCGCAGGGCGCTCACCACGCGGGACTGCCCTTGGAGGCCTGTCTGTCAGTCTGTTCGAAATTGGGGGTTCCGTGAGGGTCGGAACCAGAGCATACTCACTCACCTTTGTATCCCAGACGCTAGGTCCAGACCTACACGTATGCTGAGCACTTGGCTTAAGAAATACACGAAGAATGAGGAGCGCCTGGGTGGCCCCATCGGTTGAGTGATTTCGGCTCCGGTCACGATCTCATAGTTCGTGGGATCGAGCCCCACATCGGGCTCTGCGCTGACGGCATAGAGCCTGCTTGGGATTCTCTCTCTCCTCTCTCGCTGCCCCTCTCATGCACACTCAGGCGCACTCTCTCAAAATAAACTAAAAATTTCTTAAAAAATAAAAAGAAATGTTTGAAGAATGGTAGGGGGCCACCATGTTTTTACCTGACTTTCATTTCCTCCTTTCCTTCCTCTAGGAAGAAAGAGCCATAACTTCTCTCTCTCTCTCTCTCTCTCTTTCTCTCTGTCTCATTTACTAACAAAAACCGCTCAGTGTGTCAGACTTCAGGAATCGAGACAAGTTAGACCTTAAATTCTTTCAAAGCCAGAACTAGACCCAGAGGCCTCCTGCGGCTTCACTGCTCTGCAAGCACGGCAGGGGTGGGGGGCATTATTCCATGGGCGCTCTTAGCCATCTTTGGCTTTAATTTATATCCGTCTCTTCGTTCCGCAACTATTAAAAGCATGATCCTTTATTCTTTCTGTAGCAGAATCTGCCTAATGAGGGCTAAGACGGGTCTCACAATTTTCCTTATTCTGATTTCTGTACATCAGAATTGATCCAGGTATGAAACAGTCTAGATACATGAAGTTATAGAATATTATAATAAGCGTTATTTATTCTGCAAACCATGTGAGAAATCATGAATTTGGGGGAGCTCTGGTTTTATCAAAAGCTCAATAACAGCTCTTGTTTTAGCAGATCATCTAGATAATATCAAGTAAGTAATCACATTTTTAGGAACTGCCTTTTGGATATATTCTAGAAGTTAGCGAAGCATGGCTTTACATAGGGCCTTAAAGAACATATTCCATTGTTAACTTAGTTGATTCTTTTATTCTTTTAAATCAGAGAAGGAGCTGCCGTGTTCTGGAATGTGAAAGACAAAACTGTAAGTATGTATAAAGTATAAAAAGTTAGTTTTCTGAGGAAAAAAAATTGTTAATTAGCGCTCAGTAGTCTGAGCCACTGGAAGGTAAATTAACAGACAATCCCCAACTTACGTGCTCTGCATTATGTGACATTGATCCTAGCACTTTTGTCTTCTAAAATGATTATATTTCGGCTTCTAAGTTTCCTCCATTTTCCATCCTTTGGGCTTAGAGTAATTTGTGAAGATTTAGAACAATCCTAGCTACACCGCAGACAGAAAGAAGTTATACTTTGTACGTGATAATCTACAAAGTGAATCACAGTTCACTGGAATTTGGCTGCACTAAGATCTAGAAGTTTTCTAGAACTTTCTCACAGGAAGCAGTTTCTTCATTATCGCGATCATAGTTTGTTTACTATAACTTTTTTTAGAGGCAGTTTGATAATAGAGATCAAAGGTTTATATTTAACTCAACAAAGTTTAACATCCAGAATGTTATCCGCAGGAAGGAATTGCAGTTATGCATGATGAATGATGTACAGAAATGTTCGTCGGTGTGCTACTTACAGGAGCAAAGTGAGAAATGACCCAAGTACATAATAGTAGGAAGTCTGTCAAATACCTCCCTAGGTTATACCGCAGTTCATAAAAATTATGTAGAAAAATATCTGTTCCCAGGAAATGGGCTAATTAGATTTGAAAAGCAGATTATAAAATATAACCATTATAATATCAGTGCTCGTTAAAAAAATATGCCTCATAAAATCCCACTTTTACTAAAAGGAAATACACCCCCACTACACACACACACACACACACACACACACGGCCGTGGTAGGTGGGGTTTCCTGAAGAAAAGGAAATATTAGAAAAATTGGCTATTTGAAGTGGGGGAAATGTAAAAGGCTGATAATACCCAATATTTTTTAAGAAGGCTCTGCTTGGGGCACCTGGGTGGCTCAGGATTAGGCGTCCGACTCTTAATCTCAGTTCAGGTCTTGACCTTGGGGTCATGAGGTTAAAACCCACTTTGGGCTCTGTGCTGGGCATGAATCCTACTTAAAAAAAAAAAAAAATGCTCTCCTAAATGTTTAGATTCTTAAATTGGAGAAACTGTTTTGGAGAGCAGTTTCACCACATATATCAAAACAGTAAGTGTGCATGTCTTTTGATACAGCAATTCCTAAGGAAATATCCTCCCCATAAGACCACAAAGATACACACAGAAGGATGGTGCATTTGCAACCTCGTGATAGCGTCTCGAGAGTAGGAATCCTCTCCTGCGGATGGACATTTAGGAAGGTGAAATAAGTTGTGGTTTCCGCATTAAGGAGAGTAGCATGGAAAATGTTTACATGCATAGTATGATCTCATTGTATATAAAAAACAAAATGTACATACACGTTTTAAAAAGTCTGGAAGGATATGTAGCAAATTAGGGTTTTCTTTGGGGGTTAAGAATTCAGAGAGATTTACTTTCTATCCCTTTATGTTGTTTAAAGTTTTATAAGTATGGAATTTACACATCTTTTTAAAAAAATTTTTTATGTCTTTATTTTATTTTGAGAGACAGAAATAGAGAGTGAGCGGGAGAGAGGCAGAGAGAGAGAGAGAGAGACACAGAATCCGAAGCAGGCTCCAGGCTCTGAGCTGTCAGCACAGAGCCTGACACTGGGTTCGAACTCATGGACGGTGAGATCATGACCTGAGCCCAAACGACTGAGCACCCCGAACTTACGCATTTTTAAAAAGATTTCAAGGACACAAGTCACCCCGAACTTACGCATTTTTAAAAAGATTTCAAGGATACAAGGCACCCCGAACTTACACATTTTTAAAAAGATTTCAAGGATACAAACCACAAAACTCGTGGTTTTCTTTGGGTTGTGGAACTTGATCATTTTAATTTTCTGTATGCTAATCTGTGTTTTCTAAATGTAAAAACAAGTTAATACATTATTTCAATGAGTTTAATACCACAATGGATTTGCCTTTTTCTGAAAAACTAATCAGAAGAGCTTTGCACAGCGGCAGTGAGTGGCCAGTGCAGTTTATCTGAGGCACAATCATTGCTAATTAAAACTAAACAGAAGAAATGGCATCAAATGTAATGACAAATGTTATAGCCATTGGCACAATGACATAGTTCTGCACTGAGAGAATCAGGTATACTTTCAGGTTACTCTTTGTTTTCTTCTAGATGAAGCATGTGATGCAAGTCTTAGAAAAACATGAAATCCAGCCCTACGAAATCGCACTGGTGCACTGGGAGAATGAAGAGCTTAACTACATCAAAACAGAGTGAGCAACATTTTATCACGTTTACAGAAAGGGCACTTGGAATGACTAGCTGAAGTGGTAGAGACGATAAGCAACTTACAAATTTGGAGACTAATTTTAAGAAAAAAAGTTACTGGTACAGATGCAAAACCTAAACAATATAATAAATGTTCGTAGATAAACATAATTTTTTTAACTTGTCAGGCTACCCATAGTAGAAGGGCACCTGGGTGGCTCAGTCGGTTAAGCGTCCGACTTCAACTCAAGTCATCATCTCAGTGGTTCATGCGTTCGAGCCCCGTGTCAGGCTCTGTGCTGACGGCTCAGAGCCTGGAGCCTGCTTCAGATTCTGTGTCTCCCTCTCTCTCGGCCCCTCCCCGGCTCATGCTCGCTCACTCGCGCGCGCGCTCTCTCTCTCTCTCTCTCTCTCTCTCTCTCTCCCTCCCCCCCCACTCCCCCTCCCTCCCTCCCTCGAAAACAAATACTAAAAAAAAAAGCCAAACAAGTAGATAGTATAACCTTCATCAGAGGTACTATGCTTTCATCAGAATGAACCTATCAGATTATTATAGTAAAGGTCCTCATAAGTAAGTCCATTTTTTCCCTGCTGGCTTTGCGTTTGGGCGAGGGTGTGATTTAAGAGAACTGCTTATAGAAATGGGGGTGTCTGCAGGAAGTGGGGGCCTAACATAGCATTCTCAGGGGAGATACGTGGGCAGGCAACACACCAGCTGACTCCCCTGCCTCTGGGAGGCAGGGAAAGATGAAAAGATGTCAGAGCAGAGAGAGGAGGCAGTGTGAACAAGACTGAAAGGCCTGGAGTTTCCTGTCTAGTGGAATATGGATAAAGAATCCTTTGTATTAAAGGAAGTGATGAAAGCAGAGCTGTAGGAAAATTTGAAGAGACACCAACCAACCTTAGAAAGACTAGCTGGGATCAGAGCGAAGTAGTAATGGCCGACAAAGGTGAACTAGTCACCCTGTGCCCGGCACTGTTCTAAGCGCTTTCCGTGCCTCCTTTCGTTTACTCCTGACAGAAACCCTCCAAATGGCGTTAACTAGTTTTGGGATGAGGTTCCGAGATGTTTTGTCCTGCCTAAGGGCGCCCGACCAGTGACCAGGCCAGGGCCAGGGCCCAGAGCGGATGCACTTGAAAGTGAGGATGTGAACCTGAGAGACACAACAGATGAAGAGCGGATAGAATTTTACTAATTTTAGGGGCGCCTGGGTGGCTCAGTCATTTACACGTACGACTTCGGCTCGGGTCGTGATCTCAGGGCTCATGAGTTCAGGCCCCACGTCGGGCCATCAGGCTCTGTGCCGACAGCTCAGAGCCCGGAGCCTGCTTCAGATTCCGTGTCTCCCTCTCTCTCTGCCTCTCCCCGGCTCACGCTCTGTGTATGTGTGTGTGTGTGTGTGTGTGTGTGTGTGTCTCAAAAATAAACATGAAAAAAATTTTTTTTAAAGAATTGTATTGTTATTATTAAGCACTTGGTCTTGTGGCTGTGGTTCCCATGAACTTCCCTTCTGTGCTCTACCTCCATTTCAAACCGTTGCTTACTAGGCACCCAGAGACACGCACTCGCGGGCACACTCACACACACACGCACGCATGTATGCGCACAGGCAGTACCTTCCAGCGTGTGGAGGAGGGAAGCCCCCGACTGGGATCTCTGTGGATCCCAGAGCCCGCGATTGGGTTTTATCAAGAAGCTGTCCCGTGAGTCCTGCCAGTCATTCCGGCTCTTTGTGCCTCATGCAGCTCTGTGACACTGGCCGAGCGCCTTAGAGCGTCCTGTCGCCTCTGCGCGTTCTGGTCTTCTCTGTCCCCGCCCCCCCCCCCCCAGCTTGTCAGCGGATTCTGCCTCGCCGCCCTCCCATCAGGCCTCCTTGCCCACCCCCGTGCCCGTCCCTTGCCTCCCGCCCTCTGGACGGTTTACCCTGCTCTTTTCCTGTTTGCTTGTGACATGTATGGTCCCCCAGTCCCCCCAAAGTCCTCACGCGCACACCTCAGCATTTCACCGCTTCCCCGTCTCCCTCGCGCTTCCCACCAATTCCATGCGATTTTAGATCGCGCCGTGTGTGTATATGCAGCCTCTCATCAGGTGGCAGTTTACTGTGACCGTATTCCCTTTCTACTAAATATCAAAACACGCTTGCTACGTTTTGCTGTGTGGAATTCCTATAAATGAACCATCCTCCTATTGAACATTTAGGGTTCTTTTTTCCTAATTTTATACTGTTAAACATTTAACCATAAAAAAGTTTTTCTTACACAGATCTTTTCCTTGTGTCTTTGATTATTTCCTTGGGATAAACTCCTAGAAATGGAATTACTTGGATCAAAGGCTATAAGAACATTTATAAGACTCTGGGTATAAATTGCCAAAATGCCCTCTAGAAAGAGCGTAAGGTGACTTTTCCAAAATTAAAAAATTAAAAAAGAAAGAAAAGAAAAAATTGAAGTGGTTTTTAAGATTTATACCTTTGGGGTTTCTTTGTTTTGTTTTGTTTTTTCCGTTTTCACAGGGGACAGTCGAAACTTCATAGAGGGGAAATCAGATTAAATTCGGAGCTAGATTTAGATGATGCCATTCTAGAGAAATTTGCTTTCTCAAATGCTCTCTGCCTTTCAGGTAAGTTACGGCCACTTAACCAGAGAACGTGTTGCGTAGTTTTTCATTTCACCAAAGGAAGCTTAAGCAGTTAGTAAAGGTTTAGGCTTGTTTCACAGACTTCTCAGCAAAGCTTTAGCGTTTCTTTCCCTTCCAAGAGAAAAGAATGTATAGTATAAAGAATACAGTATCTATGCCGATGCTACTCATTCTTTATCAATTGTATTGATAAAGCTTGCCCTCTCCAAAAATATTTTTTGTAGTCTTGTTTTTCCCTTTGTCTCCCCCTCTTCTTCTCCCTCGTCGTTACTCTCAGGTTGTCTGCGATCTGGGCAGAGAAAGCCCGGTGTGACTGGGCACAGGCCTCTTTAGAATGCGCCCAGTTCCTCACGGGAGTGGGACAGAGAGCCCCAGCGGCCCTCCGTGTTTTCTGGAAGATCCATGTGCCTGAATAAAACTGGAGCAGTTCTCTGAGAAACTGGCGGCCCCCACCGACACTCGGCTGTGGCTGGCGTGGCCTGTCCACGGCTCCCGGAGTCTCCGGGGACTCGTGAGCTTTACGCACAGGCCCGGGGAGAGTAGGGGGCCCGCAGGACGGCCGGGAAGGCCTGGTTCCTGCCCCGTCCGCACAGCCACACTTCCCTCCAGGGTGGACCTCGTAGTCTCTGGGTTTCTGAGATGTTAGAACGTCAGGAATTCCACCAGGTGCCGCTTTGGTGCGCCAGCAGACCGTGGGTGCCTGCTCTGCTTCTTCCGTCTCTTCCGCCCCAGGCGCTCCTGCGTAATGAGAACTATTCTTATGTTTCAGTGCCACACTGTTAGCACATTCGCTTCTTGAACTTGGTCGGAGTGGTGGTGGAGGTGCTGTGCGATGCATACAGGAGAATGACGATAAAAACAAGTTCCGTTGTTAATTTTTTTCCCCAGTGAAACTGGCTATTTGGGAGGCGTCACTGGACAAATTCGTTGAGTCTATTCAGTCCATTCCAGAGGTAATTATACCAATGTTATGCTTGTTTTCAAGGATTGATTTCTATTCGGTACAAATTTCCCACCCTAACAGTATATTTAGGAGTACAGTAAAGTAGGAATAAATACTAGAAAAGCTATGCTGAATTTAGGCAAAAACAGAACACTTATTACTACATACAAAGTAAAAAAATTTATGCTGCTTTTTTTCTTTACTTTTTAAACTTAAAATTCTAATTACTTTCTTCTGATGGTATAATATTCTTAATGTAACTATTTTTTTTGAAAAGTGAGCTCCGTCCCCTCTAAGGAAAACGTTTTGACCAGTTTTCTTGATTGAAAAGTGTTTTTGCTGAATTATGAGACAAATAGCGGCTTGAAAAATACGTATGAAGTTATATCAAAATACACTAAAACTCTTGTTGCCTGTGATTTTATTTTTTACTGTGAATGAATAATGGAATTATTGTTGGGAAGAGAGGCCCTGCTTTCTCAGTAGGAGGTTAGGAATATAGATAATAGAAAATGCTAATGAGAAGGGAGATGGAACAAGGGAATATAACATCTCTACCTAATAATGTGTTGAAATTTCAAAGAGAAATGCCTGAGAGCGAGTGCCACCCAAGGGAGTCATTTACGTGGAGTCAGTGACTGCTTTCAGATACGCTGTTTGGTCCTGTGTCTTGTTGGAGAGATGTATATGTATGTACGTATGTATTTTTTTCCCTCCCAAATAGGCTTTAAAAGCTGGGAAGACAGTGAAACTATCTCATGAAGAAGTTATGCAGAAAATGGGTGAACTCTTTGCCCTGAGGTAGAATTTTCTCTGTAAATAAAATAATTTATGTATTTAACAGTCTGAAGGAAACACTCCGGTACTTGTAGAGTAAAAAGCAAACGCGTAGCCTTGCGGGAATTGCAGCCAGTTTCCCTCCTGGATGGTCGGCAGGCAGAACCCTTCCCCGGCAGGAGCGCTCGGGCTGCAGTAGGGACCGCGCCGCAAGAGGGTCCGCGTGTGCCCGGGGCTCCCGGTTCCTCGACAGTAAACCGACGTAAGGGGCCGCAGGAGATGTTCTCTGTAGAGAGAAAGATCTATTCTAGAATTTGGGTGCTAGGAATTCTCAGGAAAACCATCTTACTGCATCTAGAGAGCATAATGCTAAGCAAAAGAAAGCTGGTCAGAGAAAGGCAAACACTGTATGATATCACTCCTATGTGGAATTTAAGAAACAACACAAATGAACCAAGGACACAGAGACACAAACCAAAAAACAGACTCTTAGCTGTAGAGAACCGATGCTTGCTGGAGGGGAGCTGGGTGAGGGGAAGGGGATTAAGAAGACACTTCCCATGAGGAGCACGGAGTAACGTATAGACTTGTTGAATCACTATATTGTACACCTGATATAATATAACACCGGAAACACCATTGGAATTAAAAAATACCTTTTTTATTTTAACATCAATTTTTATTATAAATATTATAAATAAATACTATTTTAAAATAAATGATATGTTTTAATTCCTACATGTACAGGAAACAGAGACAAGTGCTGCCAGTTGAACTATGATACAATGCTTTTTTATCGCAGAATTAACATTTTACACCGAAATAACTTTTAGCCTTATTTGGGTGTAGATTCCATCACATTCCCTCGTGGGCACGCATAAAGAGGAAAGCATATGGGAAATTAAAGCAGTGACCGCTAAGTCACAACTGCCACCTGTAAGACTTAGGAGGATGCCTTCCACTTTCAGAGATGGGAAAGAACTGTGTCCTAAAACACAAAATACATCAAGGCATCATTTTAAATAAGCTTCCGAAAAGGTTTTCCGCGTATTTCAGTTTTGTAATTTTCCCCGGATGCATGGAATGAAGCATCCTGAGTCTCGCCCTTATGCTCACCAGGCAGCAGCGTTGTGTTTTGTCCCTCAGAGTACATGGCGTGAGCGACTAGAGCCCATTGTACGTAGCTGGAGAGGTGTCGTCCACGTGCTCCTTAGAGACTGGCTTGGACAGAAGTGGTCCAGGATTTCGTCCCTGCACATTCCTCATAGCTCAGGGGCTCTGGCTCAGGAAGCCATTCGTCGGGAGCGTCCCGGCAGCACATCTGAAGCCTTGAGTTCTCTACAAAGCGGGGTGGAGACTCTTCACCCTCTTCTCTCGGTAACGCAAGCAGAATTTGGCACGGCAGATTATAGTGACCTCAAACCTCAGAAGTTAGGGCTAAATATATTGAGGTTTGTGAACAGTTTCTAGAGAGTCTTACTGTCCTCATCCTAAGTTTTCTTCTTTTTGTAATAAAAGTGCTTGCGTATTAGTAAAACGAACCTGGCAAATCTCTGATAGATACGTGGCAAGTTACATTGGGTGAAAAAATGCAGTCCAAATGGTGTATGGTATGATCCACCCTGTAAAACAAACAAAACTAAACATTCGTCTCTATCTTGACATGCACCATGTCACAAATACATGTTCGTGTGTGCACGTGCACACGTGAATGTACGCGCAGAGAAGGCCTGGAAGGACACACCAAAGTGTTCGCAGGGCCCAAAGGACTAGAGTTGTGTGTGTTTTAGAGTAAGAAGGCTGACTACTGGTTTCCGAGTTCTTCCCTAGGGCTTTCTTTTTTACAGTGAAAAGCTATTTATGTGTTACTTCTATGCCTTAAACTTTCATTTAAAAGTAAGCTTAGGCCTCCTACGCAGAAAGGTAGACATGAAGGGTGTGTGTGTGTGTGTGTATATTTCCTTGTCTGGTGTTTGCACAAACACTGGAAGAATAAAGCCAACAGTGCTTACCTGTTGTGGGTGGGAGAAAAGGAAAGAGGGGAAAGAATCGGAGTGCGATTTGTCAGTGCACCTTTTCTGTCTTTTTTTATTTCTAAACCACACGATTCCCTAGCCACAAAAAAAAAAAAAAGGTGTGTGTATATTGTAAAGTTCTTAATGAAAACAGGAAAAAGCTCAAATTCAAAACAAAATGAAAGGATTTTTTTCTAATTACTTCATAAATAACATTAATATTAAAGATTGAGGTAGTTTGGTTGCAGATTGTGAAATTCTTATGTGAATATTTACGTGTTTCTCAGAAACGCAGTCAGCATTAACAGATGTTTTCCTAAAGTACCATGTAAAATGAAATAAAATAGAGACTGTGGTTTTTCATTCAAGATAAACAAGTATTATAATTTCTGTTTTTTTAAGACATCGTATAAACTTGAGTTCAGACTTCTTGATCACCCCCGATTTCTACTGGGACAGAGAAAACCTGGAACAGCTTTATGATAAGACCTGTCAGTTCCTTAGCATTGCTCGTAGAGTTAAGGTACGTATTTTATGCTTTTACTGAGAAAGACACAACACTGCTTATGGTCTGTGGGACTGTGTGAAGAGAGATTTGACATTTAAGTAAATGTGTTTCACTGTTTGTGGAGAAATACCTTGTTTGACTTGTATTCAGATCTCCAGATTGCCCCTTCCCCATCATCTGCTGTGTACAGAGTTTCCAGCAATTTTTCTTTATTGCATCCAAGGATATTCTGATACTTGCTCTGCAGACTAGATAAGATTAGTGAGAGTTGGGAGGCCACTTCTCCAAGCGCTCAAGTCTCAAGCAAGAGTTCTTGGGTCCCGGGACTGTGATGGTGGCAGCGAGAATAGAAATTAATTCAAGGAAGAACCCCCAAAGACAAATCAAGTGATTGGTAATGGGAGGCCAGGGCAAGGGAAGAGTCAAGGATGACTGACGTTTGCCTGCAAGTGAGGGGTAGGAAGATGGCAGTACATAGACAGGTGGGAGCAGGGGTGTGGAGGAGTGAAATGTAAGATATTTTGGGGGCGCCTGGGTGGCTCTGTTGGTTAAACGTCCAACTCTTTTTTTTTTTTTTAAATGTTTATTTATTTTTGAGAGAGAAAGAGAGACACAGAGTGTGAGCGGGGGAGGGTCAGAGAGAGAGGGAGACACAGAATCTGAAGCAGGCTCCAGGCTCCGAGCTGTCAGCACAGAGCCTGACGCGGGGCTCAAACCCACGAACTGCGAGATCATGACCTGAGCTGAAGTCGGCCACCCAGGTGCCCCTAAGCATCCAACTCTTGACTGCAGCTCAGGTCATGATCTCATAGTTTGTGAGATTGAGCCCTGAGTTGGGCTCTGCGCTGACGGCCTGGTGCCTGCTTGGGAATTCTCTCTCCTGCTCTCTCTGCTCCTCCCCCATGTACACGCACTGGCACTCTCTCTCGCTCTCTCTCTCTCTCTCAAAATAAATACACTTAAAAAAAAAAAAAGATACATTGAGAGCAAGGGGCAAGAAGCCATCGGGTGAGAACCATCATGCAAGCATTTAGAAGCATGGAAGCAAAATTGAGAAAAGTGACCTAGGCATCAAGAGAATGATGGAAGTGGATGGAGGCGGTCATGATAGAGATACACCACATGGGGAAGGAGGGTGGGAAAGAAAATGACGTGCGACGTGTGCACATAGTTCTGTGACCTTTTATGTGGACATGTCCACATGACCCCGTGGTGGAGTTGCAGCGCTGTTCTGTCACCAGAGATCTTGTGCTGCCCACTTCTAGTCACACCGCCTCCCCTCCCCCACCACCCCTGGCCTCTGCCCGTGAGTGATCTATTCTCCATAACGATAAGTCATTTTGAAAATGTTACATAAATAGAATCATACAGCGTGCGACTTTTAAAACTGTTTTCACTGAGCATAATGCCCTTGCGATCCATCTGAGTTGTTGCATGTGTTAGTCCCTGCCCTCCTGTGCATTCCTAAAACATTTTTTGAGATTCTATTTCGGTTTATCTGTCTCTGTGTTTTTTAGTAGATCTCTCAGCATAGATATTTAGTAGTTGCCCTAGATATTATATTATACATACATAGCTTATCACAGTCTGCTGGTTTTGACATTTTACCAGATTAAATCAGGTATAGAAATCTACCACCCTTTCCCCTCCACCATTTACAGTATCAGTGTCTTAACTGTTCTGCAGACATTGACAACTCCATCGGTGGTACAATTTTTGCTTCAGCCAATGAATGTAATTTAGAAAACTCAAGAGGAGGAAATTCTATTCCATTTACCTCTGTTTTTGTTCTTTCTGTTGTTCTTTTTTTCCTTCGGGATGTTCCAAGATTGCTTTTATTGATTCTTTTCTGTCTCACAAACACTCTTTTGTCATTCCTTTAGGATAAGTCTACAGAAGGAGACCTTCCTAATTCTCCTTCATGTGAGACCGTCTCAGTTTCTCCACCAGCTTTAGGGTTCTGGGGTGACTGTTCTCTGTCAGCACCTGAAAACTGCCGTGGTACCTAGTTCTGAGCTGCTTGGTTTCTGATGAGAAAGTCTGAGTGTCAGCGCCTTTCCTGTTCCCACACACACCCGGGGCTCTGTTCACTTGTTTTCTGTTCTGGTTCGTCTCTGTCGTTCATATGGGGTCGTATTCATCGTTCTGCTCCGAGATCATGGATTCTTCTATCACCGTTCTGCTGCCAAGCCCATTGCTGATTGTACCTTTCAGTTCTAAACTTTTCATATGATTCTTCTTATGTTCTCTCTTTGCCGAGGCTTTGATTTTCTTCATTTGTTTCAGGCACATTCGTAATTGCTTATTGAAGCAGTTTCACGATGACTGCTTTAAAATCCTTGTCAGATCATTTCAGCATCTGATTTATATTGATGTTAGTGTCCATGGATTGCCTTTTCTCATCCCCTCCAACTAATTTAATGTCTTTAATTTCCTTCATTGCCTAAAGTGTTATGTTCTGGTGTTTTTGCTTTCATATACAAGGACCTTCATGTTCTCTTCTCTTTTTCAGTCTTATTTCCTACCACTTCCCCAATTCATCCAATGCCCAATCAAACATAAATGACTTACAATGTCAGAAACCCACGATGGCTCACTTAATGGTATGGTAGCTCTGGTATCTATGTATTTTCCTCCACACCAGACATTTCCCCTGAACAACATCGAAGCTGCCTATGTAGTTGTTGCTGATGTATATATACCAACTATGCTTGTCACTGAACTTGCTGCCACCTCTGCCTGTTTGGGCGTCTTCAGCACAAGAGAGTAGAGGTCGCTGCCAGCGGTCAGGGAAAGAGGCCCATCCTAAACCAAGTTGCTTTTAGCTAACGCAGAAAGATTGATCAGTGATACTATAAGATTCAAATTTCAGTGGCCTCCAACATGGTTTCAGATTCTAGATGTCTAACTAGACAGGATTAGGCAATCCAGATGTCTGGTCAGACATGGAAAACATTGGACTTGCATAGTTGTGGACTGTGTATACGGGCCGAAGACCCCGGGGCTATAAAAGGGATGCCAAAAACTTTACAGAGTTGAGGGATCTCCTGTGGTTTTATATTCATTAGCTATCACTGCGAAAAAAAACTGTTGCGAAACTGAGTGGCTTCAGACAGCACTTACTGTCATAGGGTTTTGCGGGTCTGGAACCTGGGTCCAGCCCAGCCGGGGCCTCCAGCTCTCACAAGGCTGCGATAATCTCCGGGGTCAGCTGGGAAGGCGAACTTCCCAGTTCACCCATGTGTTGTCGACAAGATTCACTTCCTCCCAGGCTGTTGGGAGGCCTCCGTTCCTCCTGAGCGCTTGGCCAGAGGGCCCCACCCCACCCCACGCCACCGTTCCCTGCTCCGTTGTCATTTCCATAGAGCAGGCAGCTTGTTTCCTCTGGGCGAGCGGGTGAGAGCACTGCCAGGACAGACTCACAGTCTTCCCTAACCTAGCCAGTGATCACAGCCTGCTCGCTTTTGCAGTATTTTTGTTGGACACAAGTCATGAGGGGAGCCCACAGTCCAGGGGAGGGGACCACACAAGGGGGTGAATTTCAGGCAACAAGTATCTTTGGGTGGTATCTTAGAAGTCTGCCTTACATAGACTTCAGGTTTTGAAAAAGATGGAGAACATTTTAGAAGCCCATTTGGTAAGCACTGTGACCCACATCATCCTCTCACTGCTGCGACTTTAATGATTCCCTCCTTCCGGCTACCAAAGGCACTGCCTGCAAGCATCTACGGGTCTCACGTGCAGAATCCTCAGTGAGCCCCCTGCCACTGCCCCTTCACTCCAGCAGGGTTGATAACAAAGACGTGATCTGATCTTTAACCTGGAAGGTGGCCGTTTTTATGTGTCTGTTCTCACTATTCAAGATGTAGTTACTGGCATTACGTCTATGACCGAGGACACCTTGAATGAGGAGTACCTTGACAACCAAATGGACAACCAGATGGTCAAGTGCAAGCATAGGAAAACTATCAGTGAAAACAGAAGGGCTGTGTAGACACATCCTCCTCTACTCGTAGGATGCTGAGTGTACTCTTTCTTCCAGGAGTGAGGCCAGTTTGAGATTGAGTCTCTCCATGAAAGGATTAACATGTAACCACTGTGATACATCAGCAGTTGGGAGAATCCGCTGCTAACCAGTCTCTAGAACCCTAGACCCGTGGAGAAAGCCCTGTGCCGTGCCAAGCTAGACAAGGCACCAATCCCTGCGGGTGGCTGTATTTACAGCTCCAAGATTTAAAATCTCCTGTGAGAAGAAGTAAAACTGAATTCATTCACAGATGACAAGATCTTGTATGTAGAATGTCCTAAAGAATCTACAAAAAAGCTACAAGAACTAATTAGTAAATTTCTCAAGGCTACAAAATCCAAGGTCACTATGTAAAAAATAACTCTATACCGCCAGTGAACAATTGGAAAATGAAAGATTTGAAATACCATTTACAATAGCATCAAGACCTCAGATTATTTAGGAATAAATTAAAAAAAAAAAAGATCTTTACCCTGAAAACTACAAATGATGACTGAGAAATTAAATGAAGACATATCCCCATGTTTGTGAACAGAAGACTCAATGTTATGAAGATGTTACTTCTGGAAGTTGACCTGTAGATTTCAACTCAATCCCAAGCAAAATGTCAGCAGGCGTTTTTAAATTTTATTTCAGAAGTAACAAGCTGACTTTAAAATGTAAATGCAAGGGGCCGAGATTAGCCAAACCAATTCTGAAGAAAGGACAAAGTTGTAGGGCTTTCATTATCTGATTTTAAGACTTGCAGTAAATCAAGATACAGTAATCAGGACATTTGACTATTGGCATAAGCATAGACATATAGATTAATGGAACAGAATAGAATTCAGAAACAGACCTGTACACATAGGGGTAATTGGTGTTTTTTCTTAGGTGATTGATTTTTGACAAATATAAGTCAGGGGTAAGATTTTCAACACATGGTGCTGGAATAATTGGATAGCCATAAGTAAAACAAAACAAAACAAAAACCAACAACTCTAGGGGTACCTGGGTGGCTCAGTTGTCTAAGCGTCCAACTCTGGTCACTTAGATCAGGTCAGGTCATGATCTCACTGTGAGATGCAGCCCCGCCTCGAGTCCTGAGCCAGGCTCTGTGCTGCCAGCACAGAGCCTGCCTGGGATTCTCCCTCTCTCTGCCCCTCCCCGGCTTGCACTTGCACACGCTGTCTCTCAAAAAAAAAAAACAAAAACAAACAAACAAAAAACAAAAACAAAACTCTGTCCTTTACTTCACATACATGGATCAGAGACCTAAATATAAAAACTAAAACTATAAAACTTTAGGAAGAAAATATAGGAGAAAAGCCTCCTGACCTTCAGTCAGGCAAAGATTTCTTAGGGGAAGGAAGGAAGGGAGGAAGGAAGAAAAAAGAAAGAAAAAAAGAGAAAAAAGAAAAGCTAGCATAAACCTTGGCGGGGGGTGGGGGGAAACTTCGTAAGTTGAACTTCATCAAAACTAAAAACTACTGCTCCTTGAAAGACATTGCTAAGTATATGAAAGGCAAGCCACCACCTGGGAGGAACGTTCTGGAAACGTTCTCAGTATATATTCCTGACAAAGGACTTACCCAGAATATACAAAGAACTCTTTCTACTCAGTAATAAAAGCACAGCCCAGTTTCTGAAATGGGTGAAAGAGTTGGGCACCTCACAAAAGAAAAGAACACAAGTGGCCATATGAACATGAAAAGATGTTCAGCATCCTTGTTCACCAAGAAAGTGCAAATTGAAACTACAATGCGAGGGGTGGCTCAGTCAGTTAAACATCCCACTCTTGATTTCAGCTCAGGTCATGATCTCACAGTTTGTGAGTTCGAGCCCCTCATTGGGCTCTGCACTGTCAGCATGGAGCCTGCTTGAGATTCTGCCTCCCTTTCTCTCTGCCCTTCCCCGCCTTGCTCTCTATCTCTGTCTCTTTCCAAGAAAAAAAAAAAAAAAAAAACACAAAAAAACTTTAAAGACTACAATGTGATATCACTGCACACCCGTCAGAATGGCTAAAATTTAAAAGACTAATACCAAGTGTTAGTAAGGATGTGGAGCAATTGGAACTTTATTCCTTGTGGGAATATAAATTAGTACAGTGGCTTGGCAGTTTCTCCTAAAACCAATCATTGTCTTACGAGAAGACTCAACAATTCCACTCCAAAGTATTTTACCCACTCCGAAGGAATGAAAACATGTGTCCTCACCCTGTTTTGTACACAAATGTTCATAGCAGCTTTATTCATAATAGCCCCAAACTGGAAGCAGTCAGGTGGTGCCCATCAGTAAGTGAATGGATAAACAAGTTGCGGTATGTCCATACAGCAGAATACCACTCAGCAGTGACAACAGTTAGTTACTGATACATGCCACAACATGGAGGCATATCAGAATCATTAAGCCGAGTGAAAAATCTAGACACAAAAACAGAGAAGCTGTATTTATGGGATTTAGAGAAGCAAATCGAGTCTGTAGTTACAGAAAGCGCATCAGTGATTCCCTGGGGCTCGGGATGGGGTGGGGGGATGGGTCCTAGTTTCCAAAGGAGCACAAGGGAGCTTTTTGGGGGGATGGAAACATTGTGGGGACAGTTACAGTTTGTCAAGTCTTCCAATTGTATATTTAGAAAGGCTGCATTTTATTGTATGTAAATCATGCCTCAGTGAAGTTAACTTGAAAACCAAGCCTCTTGTGAGAATTCTTTAATGACAGACTAAACAAAAACATCCCTGTGGATGAGACACATTTCACTGGGGATGGATGGGGGAGCACTCAGTTACTGCTCTTGGGATGTCTCTTTTTCTCTTGGAATGGAGACTTCTGGGGGACTCATGATCACTGTGATGCGGTATAAAGTCGTTGGCACCAAGCAGATGCGGACCTTCTCTGCCTCTTCTGATAACCAGCCTGCTGTGCTTAATTGAGTCAGTAAAAGTGACTGAGCAACAGCCAAGATAACTGGCTGCTTGGAAGCCTGAGCTCAGGCATGCTTCCCCTCCCCGTCCTGTCTTCCCTTAAATCATGGTTCTGTGAGGTCGATGCCCAAGGTGTCCTTCACCTGTCCCTCATGGATAAGAGTACACATGGTCACCAGTTATGAAGTATCAAGATAAGGATGTCTTACGAGAACTTAATATGAACACTACGTTCAACAGGAAAGCCAGAGGTGAAGGTGAGAAATGTCAAAGGAGGATCAAGAATGCAGACAGAAAAGCGCAATGAAATAATCAACCAGCTGGACGAGAATCAAAGTGCTAAGAAGGAAGGGAAAACCTGGAGAAAGTGCCAGTGCGTCATCACTCTGCTAAACCAGGAGGGGCGCCTCGGGGTTTCCCCGGGCACAGAGCCCCTCCAGTGGGGACACCATTGCAAAGTTGACTGTGCAGCCCAGAGAGTGGGTGGGGTAGGTCCAGTCAGTCCCGAAATTGGAAAAGTCCTGCAACAAGTCAGTTCTGTGGCACCTTTTTAAAAAAATCTCATAGGAACTGTATATAACTGCAGTAGTACTGGCTGCCCAGTCCTTGACAGACTGAGTACACAGGGAGAACGCATACGTTGCAGTTAATCAGAATAAGGGTCTGTTTGACTTTGGCACCATCACAGATACAGCTCTAGCTTATGTTCTTTCAAGTTGATGGGATTTCATTCATTTGATACTTTTGGGCCAGGACCAAAATGGTTGCATTTTGCCCAATGAGCCCAAACAGCACATCCTAGGAAAGGTTCCCCGTCTGGTCTGTGCCTCTGTGGTTCTGGAGTCCTGGTACGTGTCTCCCAGGGGCAGCACTGCACACGCTGCACCTTCATGTTCGGATTACAGTGCAGAGCGTGTTCCTGCTGAGCTCCTGGTTTGTGGGCAGCCACCTTCTCAGTGTGTCCTCACATGGCGGGAGAGAGTGCTGTCTGGTGGCTCTTCCTCTTCGTGTAAGGACACTAATTCCATCATGGGGCCCCACCCTCAGACCTCATCTACACCTGATCACCTCCCAAAGGCCTCATCCCCAAATACCATCACCTTGGGAGTTAGGGTTTCACTGTAAGAATTTAAGGGGGACACAAACATTAATTCCATAATACCAGTAGTCCCTGAAAATCCATTTTTTCTTTAGGAGCTAAAATTCAAGATTCATTTTAATTATCTTTATAAATTACATATTTCTACCACGTCTTTATTGGATTCTATGTTAGGAACTGGGGCAAAGTAGCTAAAAGTAGAAGTAGCAGTGTATTAGGGGGAAAGGGACTGAAATGAAATTGGAGCTACACTCATGGGATTCCCCTCTCCTTCCTTAAAACACAGCAGCAAAGGGGATAGAAGCTACTTTCCCCCTTAAATATCTGAATATATATTGGGCACAACAGAGACAGAGGGATGATTTGGCTGATGTGCCCAGAGGGCAAGCCGGGTATGTAGATTGGGACCTCTACTAGGTAAGTGCCTGCTAAGCCCCGTGGCCGCGTGGGTTTGAGCTGCATTTCGTGGTATATGATGAATTTGGATGTTCTGTTTCTGAAGACTCCTTACGTAGCAACTAAAACTTACGCTCACCAGAATTCCTTTGGTAACTGACAATTTTGATGGAACTCTCCTCACGGTCCATTCAATTAGTCTTCCCCGTAGAGTAGGTGCCCTATTGTCACCATTGCTACCTAGGTGGCTTGATTGAGTCATCACAGCTAATTGTTCCTTATCTCAGTCCCACTCTGAGCCATCTCTTTGGTGTTAAACCTTCCACGTGAGTTCTCAAGCATTCCTAAAAGTTCGCAAACTACATTTCTCAGAGTATTTTCTTAGCATGCCGAAGGCGGTTAAGACTAGTTGAGTTATGTGACTCAACCTATGTTAACTAGGTTATTTAGAAGGAGATAAAAGAATCCAAGGGTCCTTAGCGCGCTCAACACAATGCTGGCCCTATACGTGATACAAAAAGAAAATTAAGAACTACCACTGCCCTTGACCAAGCATTACAGTCTTAACAAGAAGACGTACAGAACAAAGACTGTTAGTGGTAGTGTCAGGAAAAAGCTCTTCCTTCTTCCAATGTGTCTCTGCCCTCAGTTTCCTGTTTGCCTTCCTGCTGTTATCCTCGCCTGCTAAATCTCACACATCCCGCACACTCCCAGATCTCCTAGCATCCCTCTGAGGGTCACTTTTCTGTGTGTCACTGCACACTCGCGTGGAGGCTCCCTGCGATCAGAGACCAGGATGTTCTTCCCCGTTATATTCTCAGTTCCTGGCAGGGCCTCACCTAGAGCACATGCTCAGGAAATATTTGCAGAATTAGTCAGTGATTAAGATTGCAAAATGAAACCCATGGCACTCTCCCAGAAAACACTGAAGCTTCCCTGTTCTCCCAATCAGCTCGTGGCGGGACCACCAGCCTCATCCGTCAGTCCGTCAACCAGGAAACGGACATGCACGGTGGTTTCCTCTTTCGCCTCCATTCACCCTCCACGTCCAGTCACACCATCCTTCTGTTTTCTCCTACGAGTCATTCATTCATTGACAGAGACTTCTTGAAAGTCCCTAATGACAGGCCCTGGGGGTGACCACATGGGGGGGGGGGACCATAATGACCCCTCCCTTCAAGCCCCCCGCCTGTAACACTCCTCCCGCTGCCACTCACTGGACTGTTCGGATACCTTCTCCGCTGGACCCTTCAGCTGGAAGGCAGAGGTGTGTCCGTCTTCCTCGCCACTCCGTCTCCTCTGCCAGCAGTACAACATGTGAAGACTGAACCAAGGACCCCGCGCTGCCTACGGAACATCCCATCATTACGGCGCCGTGCAGGGGGATTCTCTTGCTGCTGGAACAAGTGCAAGCCGGCTTTCCACAAACGTATCACAGCGCTGTAGGTCAGAAGTCCGACGGGAGGGCACTGAGCCAAGGTCACGGTGTGGCAGGACCGCGTTCCCTTCAGGAGGCCCTGGGCGGGAAAGGGCTCTTCCTTGCCTTCTCCGGCTCCGACAGGCCGCCGCGTTCCTTGGCCTGCAGCCCCAGCCGTGCAGCGGGGACGAGTCAGGCTCCTGTGGCATCACGTTTAGCTCTTCTACTTGCCATTTCCACCATGATTACGCTGAGCCCCTCTCCCCCGATAATCTAGGTTTCTCTCCGTTTTAAGGTGCGCTGATTAGCGTTAATTCCACGTGCACTCACCAACTCTCCTTCGCCAGGTTGTGTACATCGGTCCCAGGGACTAGGGTGTGACTATCCATGGGGGATCGTTACTGTGCCTACCACATATGGTCGACAGTATTTCTCACAGTTTGGCACTAACGTACCTTTTTTTCCCTCTTAATGTTTTTATTCATTGGGAGGGGGGGAGGGGCAGAGAGAGCAGCGAAATCGAAGCAGGCTCTGAGCTGACAGCAGAGCCTGATGCAGGGCTCAAACCCACAAACCAGGAGATCATGACCTGAGCCAAAGGCAGATGCTTAACTGACTGAGCCACTCAGGTGCCCCGGCACCAACTTACCTTCTTAACCTCACTTTCAAGTACTTCCTTACAAGTATCTAGCGTGCTTTGCCTCCATGCTGTTTTCCCTGTGTGAGATGCTTTCCCCTGGGTCCCCTTCCTGTAGCTCCCCACCCTTTCTTCCTGGCACCTATTTACAGCCTACCATTTACTTCACATTTACCACCTCTGTGATACCATCCCTGCGTTCTTCCTCCTCTGCGCCTGTAACATGAATGACTCTAGCGAAATGATATAGGAAGCATGCACTAGTGGGGACTGCCTTGCTTGCACAAACCACACAAGTTTGAATGCTTCTGTATCACCATGTACTACCGAGAAAAACAAGGCTGGAATGTGGGAATAGGGCACGTGTGTTGCACAGACCCAGTCAGTCGGGACTCTTTCTGAGCACCTTCTGTGCCAAGTTGGCCTCCTTCTTGCCTCTCAGTGGCCTTCTCTGTGGGAATGAGAAGAATCAGGTGTGGGAAGAGGGAATGTCCAAGTTTACATTTCAGGCTGCCTGGCAACTTAAAGGGATTGGGACATGTGCCCAAGCTTTGACCAACCATGTGGTGAGGGAACTGGGCATTATGGTGGCTCAGCCTGGGTCTTCTGCCCAGCCCTTCCACCCTGGGGCTTTGGGAAGGAGCCGGGGAGGGTTTCAGGTGGGTGCTGACATCATGATTGGCAGTATCACATAGCTGAAAACCCATAGACGAGTAACTCCCCAAGGTGAGGGGCAGGAGGGGAGGGTACTGGGCAGACAGCAGAGTATCGTGAGGCAGAACGAAGTGCCTAACACAAGGGAATGAAGTGCTGTGGGAGCGCGGAGGAAAGAGCAGGTCGGTCGGCTTTCTGAAGATTGCTCAGGGCACCACCACCTAAAGTGTGACTGGACCAAATGATGGGGGACTGTTATCAAGAAGGCAATGAATGGTAAAATGCTTAAAGCTGTTGAACGGGAAGATCCAGCTGTTTAGAATGAAAGTTGCGATGTGGGGCGGTGTTATGGGTGGGAATACCTTCTCGAGTGTTGAATATTTGATGACCTACCTCTTCGTATTCAGGAATGCTAAGTAGAGCGTAGCTTCAAGACTGTCCACCGAGGGGCTAACTGTAGGGAGTGGGGATTAGAGCTCAAACATCTCCACCCCAGGTGACTGGGAAGATGTATGACCTGCTTGGAGAAAGGGAACCCAAGGCAAGGGATAGACTTGAACAGTGTATCAGTTTTCGTTTGAGAAACATTAAAGGTGTGGGCAGGAGACCCATAAGATGTTTTATAGAAAGAAATGCAGTCAGAGAAAGGTGCCTGGGTAGCTCAGTCGGTTAAGTGACTCTTGATCTCAGCTCAGGTTTTGATCTCAGAGTTGTGCGTTCAAGCCCTGAGTTGAGTTTGGCTCCGCACTGGGCACGAAGCCTACTTAAAGAAAAATGAAATTCAGTCAAGAGAAGAGACCAGCATTAAACATTTGTATTTGGGAGTAGAAAAGAGTAAGTTAAGTCTTTCCCAAACGTGGGATACAAACACTTGTTCGAGAGATGAATTTACGTGACACAAGGACCCTGAATTAAAGAACATGGAAGCAAGTCAGGTTTCTGTTTGCTGTCAGGAGAAGCACTTAGTTTGGTTTTAGTGGGTTGCCACAGGCCCTCTAACGTCCTCTCCCACGTCCCCAGGTGTCAGGCTCAGCCTCCTGTTGGCGGCGCTGTTTCACCTCAAACTGTTGCTCATTTATGGCAATGACCATTTACTTTTAAAATAGACATATTAAGCAAAGTCTTTTGGAAATCATGGAGTAGTACAGCTGACACATACACATCACAAATAGTGATGGGGGGACGGGGAAGTGACAGTGGGATGCAAGTGACCGAAGTTTAGGGAGCCTGTACACAAACCAAAGTGGGTGAGATCATGCAAGGAGAGTGCAGAGCTAGGAGACCATTAGGACAAGATCGGGACTTCGGGAAATGCTATCTAAAGGCAAGAAGAGGTGGAGAAAAAGAAAACCCAGGAAAAAATGGCTGGAGGTAGAACTTAGTTCTTAGGGTGAAAAAGTCAAAGGAAGTATGTATATCAAGGTGTTGTCAAATGTTTGAGTTAACAGGTTTATAACCAAGGAAAGTTGTTCGTTACCAATTAGGACATCTGGAAGTTTCAGGGGAGCTTTAATATGCAACTTGTCAGGGCTAAAGAATAAACTGAGTGATGAGGAAGTGGAGGAAGAAAACGTCTGTTTAGACAAAGGTGAAAGAAAATGGAAGAGAGTGAGGCCAGCATCTAGAAGAGAAGCAAGCCTGAGGATGAGCAAGTTCACAGACCCAAGACTGAACAGCCAGTAGGAACCAGGGGAAAGAAGGTAGGAAGGAAAGAAAGGAAAGGAAGCACTGGTTCTAAACACTTAGAAACTACAGACTGTCCAGTCTGGAAACATGGCAGATATATGCTTAGGACTGCTCCCAGGTGTTCCCATGATGAAGGCGTTTGATGCCCTGTGCAAAATCCTTACACAGGGCACATTAACACATTGCCATTAATCCCCAAACATGCGTCTGTGAGGTCTCAAATTTCCAGACCAAATGCGCACCGCCCCTTAAGTTATCAAAGGGTACCAAACTATTTTTTAAAGTGTTTCCAGATTTCCCAATATCCAAAAGAAGGGGAAATACAGAGAAATACAGAGGTATAACTACCAGTGGTCACATCCAAGTCTTAAGTCCAAAGACTTGGTCTTCCGTGAACCCGCCCCAAGCAGCATGTGGGGAGGCATCAGAAATCAGAACCTCCTGCGGTTCGGCACCAAAAGCAGTGCCATCTAGTGGCAGGTGTGCAGCAGGTCAAATGGGGTAAAGTTTGGGAGTCTGGACAGAGGAACCTGGACAGTTAATTTAGTAGAAGGTGATCACTGTGTTGGTCATCTTTAGGCCATGTTTTGGCCACAAAGCATCTTTCGAGTTTGCCTTCCTTAACTGCTAAAAATCTAAGGACAGCTACCGAAAACTAGGACTCAAAAAATTTTTTACATCTTCCATCAAAATCTTACGGATGCAGGAGCTTGGATACAGAGAGTCCTTCTTGCAGTTAAATCTGTGCATTACAGAACGTCTCTAAATGAATTCACAAGAGGCAGGCCACATGGACAGGGGAGAGGGATGAACTCTCTCTGCATACCTGGTTCAGATCTTTAGAATGTTGAAATGTGACATTCATTTTCGGAGACTTGTCAAAACATAAATACAGGAGACTTCCTAAGATTTTTCTAACGCAGGTCATGAATGAAAAGCTTCAACATTGCATGGAACTAACAGACCTAATGCGGAGTCACCTGACTGAGAAGAGAGCACTCCGCCTGGAGTGGATGATCGTCATCCTTATCACCATCGAGGTAACAATCTTTTTAAAATGAAAATAAGCGGACTCAGTTGCTGGAGCCTTCGACTCAATCTCAGGGTTGTGGGTTTGAGCCTAATGTCGGGTGTAAGTTACTTAAAAAAACCTAAAAAAAAAAAAAACGAAAACAAAGATAATTTGACATAGAAAATGACAGTGGAAAAGAACATGGCTGTGTTCTAATTACTGAGTTTATCTGGAAGTGAGGCAAGTTTCAAGTGGCTATGGCAATATTGCAAATGCACCAAGTGTGATTTTTGGAGAAGTTCCATTTTTAAAGACAGCATTTAGAGAATGTTCTAGCTGCAAATTTATAGGCCCTTTGCCTCAGATCTGCAGCTAACCACATGGGAAGACTACAGGAGCATTTTTCATTAAACACAATCTTGGAAAGGCATTTTAGTTTTTACAGATGGTTTGCTATGAAAGTAATAAATCTCATTTTTTATCACCCTCAGGTAATGTTTGAGCTGGGACGAGTATTTTTTCTGATCAAGTGATGGCCAAAGAAAAGTATCAGTGCAGACATACTAAAGTTCTACAATCAAAAATAAATGCTCACGGTTGGGGGGAATCTCTTATTTAATAGGTATTTAATTTTTTTAATCAGAAAGTTGCAATGATCTTTTTTAGCTCCTAAATGTATTGCTGCTTGAATAAAAATTATGATGAATTTGGCGTTTGGGTCTTTGAGAATCTGAAAGGAAGGTATTTTTAAAGAACTGTGGAAAGCTTAGCACCTAGGAAATCTAGGCAAAGGTACTTATTGAAGCCAAAACGCTGAGATTTTGGACACTACCCATCACCTGTCTCCAGGAGATCCCCATCCTAGCCCTAAGAGAACCATACAGAACTCTGGAGTGTTGGAGTCAATACATAAAATACAGGTTTGCAATGACAGAAATGGTATTTTCTGTACCTACTTTGGAGGACATAATTTCAGGATAGCTGCTCATTGGCATTTCTCCTTTCATTGATCAGTACGGTCTGTCCCGTCCCTCCTGTCACTACCTAGTCAGAATATTCTTCCCACAAACACTTTTCACTTCACACACATTTTGGGGAAATGAAAAAATGCCAAGAACAAAGAACTTGGCATTTATATGCTTACCATCTTGAACTGATCATTTTTTTTTTAATGTTTATTTTTGAGAGCGCGCAAGCAGGCTAGGGGCAGAGAGAGAGGGACAGAGGATCCGAAGTGGGCTCTGTGCTGACAGCAGAGAACCTGATTTGGGGCTTGAACTCACAAACCAAACCATGAGGTCATGACCTGAGCCAAAGTCGGACATTTAACCGACTGAGCCACCCAAGCGCCCTGATAAACATTTTTTTTAAGTCCTTTTTATGCATAACCCCCACTTGTCCCACTAGGCTTCCCACCACAGTGAATTTAACGCTCTGGGTTTTTTTTTCATACATTATACAGTTGACCCTTGAAAAATGGGGGTTAGGGGCACCAGTCCCCCACACAGTTGAAAATCTGTGTATAACTTGTGACTCCCCCAAAACTTTTTTTGGCCTGTTGACCAAAAGACTTCCCAGTAAGTCAGTTAACACATTCTTTCTTACATGTACTGTATACTGTAATCTTACAATAAAGCACACTAGAGGAAAGTTGAAAAAATGCATTTAAACATTATGGCATATTTATAGAAAAAAATCCACCTGCATAGGAGTGGAACTGCCCAGTTCATAACCTGCTGTTCAGTTTATATCCAGGAACACAGTATTACTGTTCTAAATTGAGACACTTATTTTACAACTTAACTGCTACACTGTTTCACCAAGAGAATACACATTTATCTGTACCCTTGCCTGCCAGTTTTTATGCACTTACTTGCTCGAGCAGTGCACAGGTAAACATCCTGGCCCATGTTCAGTTCACTGCAAGAGTTCTTGAGCAGCAGTCTGGCAGGTACCTGTATCCCATGGCTTCCCAAGGAACACATGGACGTGGGTAGTTCAAGAACAGCTTTCTAGGTCAAGTTCCATGTAAGCACTCACACAAAACTGCTGTGCCCGTGTGTACACCTGCAGGCAACGTATCAAGCCTATTCTTTCCCATCGTCCCTTCTCACACTGTACGGAAGACATTTCTCACCCATCTTGAATCTCAGTTCCATCTACTGGGTTTAAAAACCGATAAATACATTTAAAAATCTCTGAGAAACTAACAAGACGACAATTTGAAATACTGGCCAAGAAAGCTTACTAATTTAATAGGAACCATATAATCCCCCCACCTATCAAGAGACGCATTTCCAATAAAGTTTTACTTCATGTATCAATATGTACTATTTACTGTTTGGGTCAGCAGTGTGTTAATTGTAACAGTTTTGGCAACAAAACAAATATTTGGTGACTCGTGGTTGTGACACAGTGACAGAATCTTAACATCAACTTCTTTACAAGTATGTTGCAAGGAACAAAAAGATAATCAGACCTTCAAGCATAAAAATTTATTACATAAACATTTTGTGGGGAAAATGTAACAGTTTTTCAAGAAGAAAAAAGGAACAGTGTTAAATTTGAATTGTTTACTTATGTGTAAAGGTATCATGGTAGACATCAACTCCTTATGGTATTATATTCCACTAGATACATTATAGACTGATACAGATTTTTAAATGCCAATATTTGATTCATCAGAAATTACATTTTTCAACTACTTAAATTTATGCTAAAAGCTTCAAAACTTTTAAGTTATAGAAAAGTTTAAATAATTATCTTAGGTGTTAACAGAAGGAAGTTTTTCAAGATCACAATTTCTGTAAGAACAAAATGACCAAGAGACCCTACCAGAAGACTAAAGAGAGCCTAAAGTTAAATACATTCACCAGTGGCCCTGGAAGGACTCTTCAAAGTGGTATCAAATTTCTATCACTCATGAGAGGACAGTGGTTAAGAACAACCTGGATTTGAATTCTTCACCACCACCTGCTCGCTGTATCATCTTGGGCCAATCACTGAACCTCTCTGGGTCTCAGTTTTTTTCATCTGTAAAATGGGTTTAATAGTACCACTACCTCATAGAGTTGCTAGGAGGATTAATTGAATTAACATATGTGAAGCCAAGAGTTTACTGTTCCTACAGTCCATCTGAGTAAACATCCCCATATGATTCTGAGATTAAGTGGAGATCGAAGCAAATCACTAGGACCCCCTTTGCAAGAGACTTAAAGACAGAGGTTAGTAAATCCTGCACCTAAATGGATGGAGTGGTTCAAGTAAATATAAAGTAGAATTTCCACTGTTTCAAATGAGCTGGCTATTCAATGCAAACCCCAAAAGGCTTTTAAACTCTACGCATTTTCCGTGTACCAGGCTGCTGCCAATACGCATTCTGGGTGCCTCCTCAGATAACCACAGCAGTCAGAAGCAGGAATGTTCTTACATATAAAATCAGTATATTGTTGCTAGTATTAGAAATCTTTTTTTGACAAAACTTAATCATACTCCCCTAGTTTTAAGTATTCCCTGGTCTCTCTACCACTTATAGCGGTTTTTTCCAGAGTGTGATGCTCAGACCAGCTGCATCAGCAAACACCTGGGTGTCCGTGATTTATACAGACGCCTGTGTTTTGCAGTCAAGAATTTCTGAGGCTGCAGCTAAAATTTTTTTATTTTTTTTTTACAACGCTCCAAGAGATTCCCAGGCTCACTCAACTCAGAGAACCACTAACTTAGAGACTTTTTATTGGCTTGTCCTCAGTTTATAGATACAGATTTTCAGTAATTCATGAGCACCCTCTTGCTCCATTCAGTGTACGAATCAGTCTCCAGGTGACTCAGTTCTCTCTCTCCCCAGCCCAATCCCTCATGTTCTGAGCCCTGCCTTACAAACTGTGTGTGCGGCCCGTGCTGTGAGGTGGTGGAAGATGAGCAGAGGAAGGTTTTCCAAATGCTTCCGATGCTAATCTATTAACTTTCAATTCTCTCCATTGATTCTGAATCGCCACTTCTTTAAGGAAGATTTAAGGTCACTATTCCAAATTCCCTTTCCTCAAGGGAGCTTTCCTCAGAGGTTTAACAAAGCAGGATTTTTTAAAGGCCACATTTTTTTACTCATTCTGCACAATATGAAACATAGAACCTAAAATGTATGTGAGATTTAGAGATCACTATTTGAACTGAAAAACCCGAAACAAGAGATTCTGTTAAGTATAAACTTGACTTTAGTTTGGCTTCCACACGATCTTGGAGACCCGCTCACAACAACTGCATGTTGCTCGTATGAAAATACGGACTAGACTGCTTCCTGAAGTCATCGCATGAAGACTTACAGAGGGCAACCAACTACCAAAAAATGATGTAATTCCAGTCAAATCCAAGCCACCAGGTGCTCATCCTTAGATTCAGAATACTGATCTTAATCTGAAAAGCCTCATGTGGCCTGGGTTCTGGTTACCTTAGAGATTTTGACTCTAAGCGCTCTGATGGCAAGATTAGTTTGAATACTTGTCCTGTGGTTCCTAATGAAATGTGATCACTAGAATTTTATGGGGCCCGTTCGCTGCGGGGTTCCTGCAGCAGCCGGACCTCCAGCGCGAGGCCGGGAAAGGCCTGGGCGGAGCAGCCAGCGGACTACCCCATCTCCAGACCACATTTTAGATATGAATGTTTGCACAGACCCTTCGAAAGGACTCTGCTGCCACCCTGAAGGTCTTTAATACGGGTCAACTACTAAAAACGGGAATCTCCCCTGCCAATGATCAATCATTCTCATAAAGAAAAACAAGCCAAAATGGTGCACAGACACATAGCTGTTGTCAGGGGAAGTAGTTTTTCCCTATAAATTTTATCACTTGGTTTCACTTTCAAACCTAAAATCCCAAGTCAATTCTATACAAGTCTATAAGCAAAACTTCAGATTCACAGGTTTTTTTTAAGAAATATTTCTAAATTACACTAAACGTCTTAAAACCTCAGTCGTCACTACTGATAGATGTTCAATTTGGATGAATCCTTCCCCAACTTGGCTGAGTGAAAGAAGCCAGTCTCTAAAGGTTACATGTCAGAGGACGCCACTTAGAGAACATGCATGCTAAAAGAGACAAAACTGATGATGGAGAACAAACCCGTGGCTGCCATGGAGGTGAGGGTGGGAGGGAAGTTACATACTAAAGGACAGCAGGACAGAGCTGTCTGAAGGTGGCAAAACTGACCTGTATCCTGCCTGTGGCAGTTACACAGATACTCATCTATGTTATGTTCACAGAACTGTACACCAAAAGAAAAAAAATTAAAAATTGCTTTAATCAGTGATTATTTCCAAAATATAGTAATGATCTTATCATACTGAGGTACAGTGCTAAGCCCCCCTATCCATACCTTCTTACACTTACACAAACCCAGGACAAAATTATTATTATCTCTATTTGAGTGAAACAAAAAACTGAGGCTCAGAAAGAAAGGAACATGCCCAAAGCCAAACAGCTTAACGTACAGACCACGACACCTAGACTTGACTTCACCACTTAATAGGCTATACGCCCTCCCCTCTGTTCATCAATACCAACCACTCTGTTTCTTCCAATGATGCCAGAAAGCTATTAAGTTTCCTCATTCTATTCCTAAGTCAATACATTACAGATAACATGGAAGTGTGCAGATGAGCAAAACATGATTCTAGAGCAGCACAGTCCAACCGAACTTTCTGCAACAATAGAAACGTTCTGTATCTGTGCTGTCCAATATGGTAGCCTCTACCCCCATGTGGCCAGTGTGACATTAATTTACATAGCCACATGTGGCCAGTAGCTGCTTAACTGGACAGCACACTTCTAGAAAAACAATATAAAAAGAACATGCATGCCACAGAAAAAAACAACTTATCAAAACATGATGGCAACAACAATAAAACAGTTCAGGGTAGATGTATAATGAAGCTGATAAGTGTACACCCACTTTTTCAAACATCTACTCACCCTTCAAGATTCGGTTTGGTTTTTTTTTTTTTTTTAATTTTTTTTTAACATCTATTTTTTTAACATCCTGAGCACAAGCAGGAGAAGGGCAGAGAGAGAGGGAGACACAGAATCTGAAACAGGCTCCAGGCTCTGAGCTGTCAGCACAGAGCCCGATGCAGGGCTCGAACTCACAAACCATGAGTTCGTGACCTGAGCCGGAGTCGGACCCTCAACTGAGCCACCCAGGCGCCCCAAGATTCAGTTTAAATACCAACTTCATTTATACTACACCACTGCACTCTGAACATGTGTAGTATAGAACAAACTGTGTATTAAGCATACGATCATCCTCCCCCACTGGACTGTGAGCATCTTAAGAACACAGACAGGTATTAACATATACACCACCAGCACCTCCCACCTATACCCACAGGCTTTCTACAACAATAAACATTTTTTTCATTCAGTTCTAGTGGGAAAGCTTACCTTCAATTACAAAGTCTGCAAGCATTTGAGCACCAGCAATATACAAAAAAGGAAGTCCCTGTAAAGAACTTAGAGTGGGGATGGGAGATACAAGATATAGGGAGACAACAAGAAAAGCAATCATGTAAGTATGTGCTTTAGGGCAGAACAGCAACTGTCAGGAGTCCTGATGGTAAGAGAAACTGGAAAGCAGATTAAGAACAAAGTAGCCATTATCAATTCTGCAATAGCAAAGGTGTGAGATAATTTACTGTATCCCCAATCTATTATTCTGGAAGTCTACTGGATTTTTTTTTTAATTAAAAAAAGTTTTTTTTCTATGTTTATTTGAGAGAGAGAGAGAGAGAGAGAGAGAGAGAGAGAGAGAGAGAGAATGAGCAGGGGAGGAGCAGAGAGGGAGACACAGAATCTGAAGCAGGCTCTAGGCTCTGAGCTGTCAGCATGCAGCCCAACGCGGGGCTTGAACCCATGAATCGCAAGATCATGACCTGAGCCGAAGTCAGTTGCTTAACCGACTGAGCCACCCAGGCACCCCGAGTCTATGGGATTTAAAAGAAAAAAAATCAAGGAAAGCCTTAGAAATCTACCCCCGTTTCACTCACACTACCAATGTCAGGGTCTCTGCTCCCTGTGCCACAAAGCCAAAACCAGTCTTAGAATAAAATCTTTCTAGATCCTGAGTATCCATGACAATTTCACAGCAGAAAATGGTATAGTTCTCTTTCACATTCAAACCCTGATTATCTTTTTTGTAACATCTTTTAGGTCCTAGAAATGTGGTATTTGGAATAGTCACACAGCACAATCTCAAGATCTGTATATAGGCAGCATCTGGAGCTAACAGTAAATAGAAGTTTGAATTCATTTGATAAGTACATTTTGTTTCCTCTAAAAATCAATGGGAAAGGGGTGCTCGTATGAGGAGTCTACAAATTCATAAAGACACAGGCATTACCTGTAGGCCAAATAGATTGAAAGTATTACTATTACATAGAAAATTGCAAACTAGGAGACTAGAAAACAACAGTTCCATACTATAACTTCTTTAGATTTTTTAAAATCACCAGCCAGTTTTCTCAATCAGCACACAGATTATTCGTGAGAAAAATCAGAGAAAAAATCAGGTTAGTTTTCCTAAACTGAATTGCATGGGCTGGTTAATTACTTAACTTCTCTGAGCCTCCCTTCTCAAACTTAAGATTGAGGGCTTCACTCTAGATGCCCTCGGAGAAAAAACTGAATTAACTAAGATAATTACTTACAGATTGACTTCAACAAGCCTTCTGGTTCAATCCTAATTCACCCATCAACAGGAAAAATACAGAACTGTGGTAGTTATTAAAATAGGTCATAAATTCTTTAATACTCCTCCCTTCAAGACACAGAGCTTAATTCCTCCACCCTTGGCTGTAGACTGGACTTAAGTAATTTTCTTTTAACTACTAGCATGTGGCAGTGGCGTGGCTTCCTCCCTGCTCTAGCTTGGCTCCCTCGCCCTGAGGGAAACAAACTACCACCATGTTGTAAGGACACTCAAGCAGTCTGCTGGAAAACGGAGACCCACCAACTGCCAACATTAACCTGCCAGTGTGAGCCACTGTGGAAGCGAATCCTTTAGCCCAGTCAACATCTTGAAAGACCCTGACCCAGAACCACCAAGTCCGGATTCCTGACCCACAGAAACCGGATGAGATAAGCAAGTGTTTATTGTTTTAAGCCATGAATTTTGAGGTAATTTGTAACAGTAAGAAAACTAGTCTACCAGAGTTTTTCAAAAAGTAGACTTAGATTCATTGGTGACTGATGAAATCAATTTAAACCACCACAATCACTTTTCTAAAAAAAGTTAGAATGGATTACATAACTTAAAATACCAAGTACTTTTCCTGATGACTGTTTAAAATTTCCATATATGTGGGTACGAAGCAGCACTGAATTGTAGGTGTATCTTAAAACTATAATCAAAAAGGTTTGAAACCCAAAAGCCGGGTGCACCTGAGTGGCTGTGAGTTAAGCGTCTGACTTCGGCTCAGGTCATGATCTCCCGGTTCGGTTCGGTTGGTGAGTTTGAGCCCCACATCTGGCTCACTGCTGTCAGCACAGAGCCCCCTTCGGATCCTCTGTCCTCCTCTCTCTGCCCTTCCTCCGCCTGCGCACCCTCTAAAAGGAAAAAGAAAAAAAAAAAAGAAAGAAACCCAAAAGCCAACACTAATAGCAAAACAAAAAGTTCCCCTAAAGTATCGGGAATCTTTGAGGGGAACATGGTCTCAACAACGACCAACTATAAAATAAGCATTTCCAATAAACTTTATAACCAAACCAACAAAATATAAGACACTCTCAAAATTCATCTTTTCTGACTTATATGTTAAACTTAAACACAGAATGCATGGTAGGCTTAATAGCATGTAAAAGCATGTCATTTTCCTAATTCAAGGTTACCCAGGGGGACATCCTTCATAAAATTATGTAGTGAAAAATTGCTTTGGGATCTATCCACATCTATTATTTCCTCTATCACTTTTATTATCAGCGTTAAAGGAAATTCCATCTTCCACTTGAGCACGCACGGTCAACAAATTTTTGCCCAAAAAAAAAAAAAAAAAAAAAAAGGTAAAAGCACAGTACTATGAAATTGCTTTCTGCCCACTGTCCAAGCCTCACTGGAATTATCCTCTTCAGAACACAAGCAAGTGCATATTTTTCTGATTGTATTTCAGCATAACACACATCAAAACTTTCAGCAGCACATGACTGTAGAATATTTATGCATAACTCACTTTTGATGAATCCATTTAGATTATCTGCTTACACTGTGATTTTCTTTGAAGTAAAACGTGTGAAACCATTTTTGAACTCCTAATTTACCAAATTTACTTTCAAAATACCAAAATAAATCAGGACATAAGCACTAAACGTATGATTTAACTTCTTATTTTTCTTACTACTCAGGGCATTTGTGGCTCTCCCACAACCAGACTGACAGCGCTCCTTACCCCAATCCTGAAATACACAATTCGTCCTTCTTTGCTAGGACTGTTTTCTCCCCAACCTCTGCCTATGTATCCACCTAAATGCTTCTACTTCAGCAAGTTATAGAAAGCAGATATAGTTTGCACAGCATTCATTATAATGCTATTACTTTATGATGGTGACTAAAAATCAGAATAATTATCACAGTTGGCAAAATTCAAGTATACATGCCTATGCCTTGAGAGAACTGGCAGCAAATCAGGCCAGTTCTGAAGTCCAGAACAGCACCTCTTGAAGACGGAGGATGCTCTTGACAGCACTTTCTCTAGGAACGAGACCCAGAGTTTCAGGAATAACCCTGTTTATTTCTATACAACTATATAAGAGGACAGTACTGGGAAACTATTCACTGGTCTTAAGAATAAGCAATTACTTTGAGACTCAAGACCAATTACTCCAGACATAATGGTTAAAACTAATCTAAAACTTCAGCATCAGTTTTGCCCACTTTTCCCTTTAGTTTCCCTTAACTCACTTCAGTCTCCATTTTAAGCACTCCATCAGACCATAAACTTGGGAGTTTAGTCAAGGTCTAAAAGAATTAAGAACCCAGAGATCTCTAACTTTGACTGTCTACCAATCAGAATCACTTTAGTTTCCCAATAAGATGAAACAAATCTCCACTGCAGAGCCAATCCCAGGAATCTGGCGTGCCAATCTGAAGGCCAACTTTGATGTGTTAGTGCACCAGAAATACTTATATCAGGGTCAGAATTTGGTTTTGCAGGCAGACATTTAACCACTCAAGTCATTTATCTAGCTGATCAAAGAACAAGAAAGTTCAAGGCAGGTATGTATGAAATCTATTATTCACTTTTGGACCACTAAAGTTAAGAGCTGCTTATTTTGTCTTCAAAGAAGAAATTAGTCATCAGTAGCCCTGGGTTACTGGATTACTAAATCAAACTCAGATTTTAAGGGAGGGGAACACTTCTGTATGTTAAATTAACGGTCTTAAGATATTAAGCTTGCCTTAAATATTTTGGGAACTATGTGCCAGGGCACTGTGCTAAGGCCTGGCTCTGTAAACCAAAACGGGTTTGACATCAAATTAAGGAGCTTACAACCAAATCGCATGGCTTAAAACCCGAGTATCCTGGAAACTGCTGCCTTCAGTTCCTTAATAATCAAGCCATATTCTTAAGTTTTTAAAAGCCTAGACACATAAAATACAGAAATCATTAAATCCAGTCCTCAAAAAATTAAATGGTACTCACAAAGATATTTATAAATAAGATTCTGACAAAATGGCAAAACGAACCTTAAAATGTTAAAAATGACCACCACAGAATCTAAGCCCCCTGCCTGCCATGTTACCCATTTCAGGACCTCCCAACAGAATGGCCAATTCTAAATCCACTCTAACAGTACCCGAGAGATCAACACTTTACAAGAAAGTTAACTGTTCTTAAGTAACAAAAACGCTTTGCAAACTGACTTTGGACCAACGCTCCATAAAGCACAATTACTTAAATAACCATCGAATTCATTCTAACAGAAACGACTGACATCACACTCAAGTAGTCTGTTTAAGGAAGCACTTGTACCTCTATGCACACCACAAACAGATCTACTTTGGTAGGACTTTTCCATTCCACTGGGGAAAGAAAGGTGTAAGCGATTTACAGGTTTCTCCCTGGTTCTCAAGTCCACTCCTTTTCAAGTCTTAAAATGAAAAGTTCTGCTACATGGGAAATAAAGGGACAAAGGTACTGGCCAAGAGATGTCAAGCAGAAGCTTGCAAGGAGGATCCGAGCAGTTCTGCATCCCTTCCCCGAGCATCTCCAGGACTGTCCTACCTAAACACTTTATGTAAACATGGGGCTTGTGACTCAAGCCTCCAGCCCCAATAGGTGGAGAGAAGTTTCCTCGCCTCGGCTGCACATGGTTTGCAGAAGTTTGGCTGGAGCAGAGCGGAGCCTGGGTGGGAGCGGCAGTGTAGTTAGTGCAGCAGGCGGCGGCGGCGGCGGCGGCAGAGCAGCAGGAGGCGGAGGCGGGCGGGGGGAGGGGAGGCGGCTGGGGGGGGGGCGGAGGGGGCTCTTGCCGCCACTGCTCTCTCGCCGCCTCTCCCCCCCGGCGGGAGCCGCTCTCAGCCTCTTTGCACTAGTCGCTCCGCTCTCTCGGTCATGTGACCTTAACGTAACCGGACAGGAAAAGCCCCGCCGCCGCCGCCGCCGCCGCGCCGGAGACACCGACCGCGGCGGCAGCAGCAGCAGCAGCAGCAGCAGCAGCGAGAGGCAGAGGCGGCGGCGGCGGGGAGCCGCACGGCCAAGGCTGCCCAGCGGTGCCTCCTCCACACCCCCCGCCGCAGCAGCACCGGCGACAGGTAAGCACGCAACGCCTCCACCTCCCGGGGCCGGTGCCCACGTGCCGCCCCCGGCCCGGGCTCCGGGAGGGCGGAGGGGGGGCGGGGGCCACCGGAGCTCGCAAACGGTTCCGGCACCAACGGTGGCAACAAAGACGACGAATGACCCCCGTCCCGGGGCTCCGGGTGAAGGCAGGCGGAGGGCCCGGACCACACGGGGACCCAGTTCTGGGAAGCGAGGGCAGGGGCGCCTCGCGGGGGCGGTGGCGGCTGCGCCTGGCGCCGGGGCTCTGGCCGCCTGACAAAACCATCCCCCGGAGCCAGGCGGCGGCGAGTCGGCGGCGGCTCCATCCGGGGCTTTGCGGGAGGGGGAGGGGACGGAAGCCGAGAGGGCGGGCGGCGGATCGGAGGGAGGGAGGAAGGGGAGGGGGGCGATTCGCGTTCCGTTCCCCGTTGCCGGTCCCTCCCTTCTCGCCGCCACCGCGAAGTGCGTCCCGAGCGGCGGCGGCCGGTGAGCGTCCCGCGCTGGAGCCCCGAGAGGCGGGCCCGTCAGGTGCGTAATCCTTCCGACGCCTCGCCGCCGCCTCCTGCTGCTGCCGCCGCTGCTTCTTCGGCGGCAAGGCCGCGAGCTGCGGAAGTGGGTTTGGGGGAGGGGAGCGGAGAGGGAGGGGGAGGGGAGGGATCCGGTCCGACCGGAGCAGGCCCGGCCTCTCTGGCGCTTCTCCCAGCTGCAGCGGCTCCTACAGCTGCTGCCGCTACTGCTGCGGCTCCGCCTCCCCGCTCGCGGGCGGGGGCGCGCACGCGCGCTTCCGGCCTCCTCGGGTCTCGCGCTGTCTTCGGCTCTCGCGCGCGCTCTTCCTCTGGCCCTGTCTGACCACCCCCCGCCCCCGGCGCCGGAGCTGTTGCGCCAGCCGGGGCGGTGCGCACGGCGTAGGCGTCGGCATTGTGTTAAACTCCGCGGGACTTGGGGAGAGCGCGCGCGCGCACGCGGGACCGAGGGAAGCGGAGAGCGTGCGGCGCGGCCGGAGTGCGTCGCCCCTCCCCTCCCTTCCCCTCAGCCCCTCGGGCATGGGGGCGGGGCCGGGGTGCACGGCGCCCGGGCCCGTCGGGCCCCGGCCGGTCTATCCGGCCCCGCCCCCGGCCGGGCCCCCGCCCCCCGGGACTGGGCGGGGCGAGGCAGGACGCCGCGGCCGTTGGGCCGCTCCCCTGCGGGCCGTGTAGATGTAGGCCTCCCAGGGCGCCGCCTGGGGGGACCGCTGCGGCCCGGGCCGCGGGTGTGGGTGCATTAGGGCGGCAGGCTCGGGCTTCCGCTCCACGGGCAATCTGCGCCTCCGCTGAGGCCGAGGTTAGCCCGGAGCTGCGCTGTGGTTTCTGGCTGCTTTGCCTTGGGGCGTGGGACCGGCGTCCGAGCCGCGCTCCCGGCCGGCGCGGCTCTCATCCCCCGCCCCCCCAGCCCAGGGCTCCGAGAAGAGGAGCTTGGGGGCGCGGAGGCTGCTTCCCGGGCCCCAGGCGTTTTTCCTGTGTACCGGAACCCCCAAACCATTGATTTTTAAACAGGCTGCAAAGAGAACTGATAATGCATTGGTGCTTAGGAAAGCAAGGGTAACAGAGCAGGCAAAGTGATTGGGCCGGATGAAAATGCAGATAGTTTTTACTTGGCCATTGACTGCGAGAACTTGGAACTGCTCAACTCCTAATAATGCCTTAGGGAAATCACACACACACACACACACACACACACACACAATCTCTCTCACACACACAATCTCTCTCACACACACACACACACACACACACACCGCCCCCACCGGCTGCCGTGTTCTTTAGCTCTTCATCAAATACAATGGTCCCACTTAGTGTGTGTTTCCATTCTATTCACTTTCTTAAGTTACTGTTTCAGTAAAGCGTAAAAAAGGTCAGAATTACGAGCTCAAGGGCTCACACAGAGCTCCGGGGTGCTCTGGGTTTCCCTAAATGGGGTGCCCTGTCCTTTTTAGGACAGAACATCTATGTAGACCCTGACGGAGCACAGGAGCAGGGCGTACGTATTGCTAGCATTTTCGTTTGAGAGGCCTGAAACTTTAATAGGAAATCAGAATTAAGGCATTTTAAAGCAGCATTAATTGCTCAAGTAGATTTTTATTTTGCATTTTAAAATAACAGGTTGTCAGCAAATAGCAGGATGTATATCCAGGGTGTTTTCGGACTGTTAAAAACTAACTTTTCAGAAAAAATGTCTTTTAATACCGTATTCCTTCAAACTGGGCATTTCTCACTTACTAAATTTGTGGTTTGTAGAAGTTTATTTTCCAGCCAAAGAATTGATCTGTTATTGACATCATGGTTAAGATCTCAAACTACAACTTTATACCAGTGGCATTAAGTGCCACAAATAGTGGAGATCACTAAAGGGTGACAGATAAACCACCCCTACAGCTTTGTTGTACTGTAGAGTCCAACCACTTGCTGGTTTTAAAGCTTCACAAAGAGGGTGTAAATAAATGGTGCTCTGCAAATTTCTGCTGAAATACTCCAGCAGTAAAGTAAACACTAAGCATGTTTTAGGTCCACGGCGTTTCTTTTTTATCTTAAAGATTAATATGGGGGCGCCTGGGTGGCTCAGTCAGTTGAGCGTCTGACTTCGGCTCAGGTCATGATCTCAAGGTTGGTGAATGTGAACCCCGGGATGGGCTTTGCACTGACAACTCAGAGCCTGGAGCCTGCTTCTGATTCTGTGTTTCCCTCTCTCTCTGCCTCTCCCCTGCACGCACTCTGTCTCTCTCTGTCTCTCAAAAGTGAATAAACATTTTTTTAAGTTTTTAAAGGTAAATATGGACTTTGCACTGTCCTCAAAGATCCATACCTTTTTAATATAAAAATTATATAAAATACAAAATTTGATTCACCTTAACCCTTTAAGAAGATGCGCCTTGTAAACACTGTATGTCCCTGTGTACGCGGATACACTTTCCCGAGCTTGAGAATTCCTGACATGGAGGTAGAAACTGAAGGAGGCCTCTAAGGCTAGTATGTGCCATTGGCTAGGAATCAGCTTTGCACTTGCCGTCTCTTACCTGTCTCGGTGCATCATCCCTAGGCCCACTGACCTTTCCCTGAAGTCAGCTTTGAAACACTGAGCGCGTAGTGTGGTTCAGCCTGTCACCATAAAGGAAGAACTGCTGGTCTTCTGGAGACTACCGTAAATTTCAAAATGCACATGGCAGAAATGGGAATTTATCCCTTTTCCTTTATCCCTCTGGTCGCAAAGCATGACTCTGCAAACCCAAAAGGGAATTGAGAATTTTTACTTTCCTGAAAAAAGAAAATTGTAAACATTAGAAGCATTAGACTGAGAACATTTTCTAAGTCTTTTTTATGCTGAAGTTAACTTATATTTTTATTAGCAAATTTAACTTAAATAATTAAAATATGACTTTGAATCAATTGCAAATAAGAGCTAGTGTTTTACAATGCCAAGATGCCATTAAGAGAAAGAGTCAAGTAGCCACAGAATATTTACCAGGAGTTGGCGGTCCAAGATATTTTAGGACCTTTTTTTTCCCCCCTGTTATGAAGGTCAAGTTAGGAGCTGGTATTTACACTCACGCACAAAATTCCCAGTTCACGTGGATGAGGTACACATCGTATGACTTTCTCACTTCAAGAAATCCCAGTGTACAAAGACAGGAATTTATAAAGCATTTTTATGTATCTGACTACTTACGAAATGGTTCTTTTTTACTTTATAAGAGGTTTTTACTTTACAAGAGGCACAGTTCCATTAGTACACGCCTAAGTTTTCCCCCAAGCAAGGATGAACCATAAGGATCATCTGAGAATAGTTTCAAAGTATATTGTTCTACACCATGTCCACCTAGATGTTTTAGATTCTGTGAGCCCCAAAGTGGTTTCTGAACGAGGGTTGTTTAAGTGTGCTCTACAGACCCTTGTGAATCTGCAGGACCCCCTCAGGGTTTCATGAGATCAAAACAAGTTTCATAATAGTGCTAAGATGTTAGTGGCCTTTTTAGCTGTTGACAAAATGTGTCAACATTGGAAAGATCTACAGCATAACTCAATGAGCTGACATTTTCCAGTGACCAATGGGTGACGTTAAAAACCATGCATAGGTAAAAGATCTGTTCAAAGTGCAAGATAGAGCAATGAATTTTCCTGCAATTAGAGTAGGAAATATTCATTCATCATGTATTTTTAGATCATAACAGCTGAACTTTAAGAAACTATGACTTGTGAAGTTTTAGTGTAGTATCAAAGAAAAAAATGTCCACAATTACCTAGAAAAGCTATTAAAATCTTTCTTTTTCCAACTACATATGTGGCTGAGGTTGGATTTTCTTTGATACTCAACTGGAAAAGATACCACAACAAAGTAAGCGGAGAGGCAGAGTAAATGCAGAATCCTGTCTTCTATTAAAGAGATTTGTAAAAATAGCAAATTAGATTAAGTTTTAAATTCCGCTATGTGGTCATATGCAGGTTTCCTTAAAGTTGATTATAGCATAGTGCCTTAAGAATTATCACTTTAATATCAACTCTTTATTAGCCACAAATCTCTGCCTTGTAGCTTCTTGACACAGACAATTGCAGAACTACCTCCTTCTGACCTTCACTTGGAAATTAAAACCTAGGGGTGCCTGGGTGGTTCAGTTGGTTAGGCAGACAGCTCAGAGCCTGGAGCCTGTCTTCGGATTCTGTGCCTCCCTCTCTCTCTGGCCCTCCCCTGCTCGCGCTGTCTCTCTCTGTCTCTCAAAAATAAATAAACATTAAAAAAAAAGGAAGAAATTAAAAACTAATTCCAGTGTTAACGTCAGCGACATGTAATTGAAAAGGCAATCTCTTACAAATTCAATGCTTTTCAAAGTCAAAATACGATAAGCTATTGATTAGTTTATGTCCCACCTTTTTCTAATTACCGTCAAAGTGGCTTGACCAAAGAAATGTTGAGAAAAATACACCAACCTGTCACCACAAGTAAATAAGACACATTTCCTAGCAGTGAGATACAATTTAAAAACATTAAAATTCAAATGACTAGTCCCATTCATGTTTGCTTTATAGGCCCTAAATATTAATTATTAATAATACTAATTGAAAAAGCAGTTTTTTCATCGTGGTAAGTGGTCTGAACTACTTGAAAGAATCAATCTTACTTGGGTAGTGCTTTTTCTGTTACTGATGTGTCCTGTGCATTCCAGTATTCGTTTATGCTTCACTTAAATAAAATTAAGGACTTCAGAGGACCCTTTTAGTGCCCTTGAAATGGGTAGGCTAAGTGGTATTTAGTATCTTAGGAGAGCTATTATCTTCAAAAAGTGAGTCATCAGTTCCCAAAAGCTGTTTCGGTCTCATCTTCTTATACTGAAAACGTAGGAGGAACTTGGGTTGTGGAAATATAATGTGATGATATTTGTCCCATTCAGCTGCTTCAGAAGATGCGTAACTTCCAGAAGGATCAGCACCACCTTTGCTGCGTGCTGGGAGCTGAAAGCACTTGACACCTAGGGAATATCACATTATCATTTTGGGAAACAGTGGTGAGGCATTAAATAATATAAACGGTCATTTATCTTTAGTTCTGGCAAGTGTTTTTTACTTACTTCCACATGTGTCTCACAGCCTCCGAATTTGCTTAAGGAAAAGAAAACTTTGCACACGTATACATGCATAGAGAAGGCATTCTACGAAAACCCACTTTTAAGAATTGTCTCCCCTCTCCGTCTCCACTTTTGTTCAGTGCCTTTCTGCTCACTATTCTGATTCAAGAAAGACAAATGATTTTTCTTAATTTAGTTTAGTTTGTTTTTTTTTTTTTTACGTTCCATTTACAGTGTTAAATGGTTGAGGGCTTTATATAGGTCTTCAGTTTCATGTCTGATTTCATGTCTCTCCTGTGTGACTAGGATTAATAAGAACTTTAGTGACTGATCTGTGGAGCCAGGTAGTGCAGAGGAAAATGTGTGAAATTTACACCCGGAAGACCAGGGCTCAGTTGACTTCTGTTTGCCGTTATAACCTCTCTAAACTATCATGTAATGATTTAATGTTGTGACTTTTGGAGTCAGATACACCCGGCTTCTCCAAAGACTCTCAGACATAAGTCAACAGCGGGGATTTCAGAGCTCCAGACCAGTATAACCAAAGTGTACCACACACCTGTACTTGATCATCTCAAAAGTATCTCGGTCCCAGCACGTCTGAACATAACCCTCACGATCTTCCCCGTAAAGCTGGCGTTTTGCCTTCCTTCCTTCTCCTGATGGGAATCCCCACGATCTCTCCAGTCACACGAGCGAGAAATCTAGGAGTTATCTTGGACACCTCAATTTCCCTCACCCTCCTCCATCTAATTCACCAACCAGTTCTGTTGAGTTTTTATCTTCTAACTACCTTTCAAACCCTGTCCCTCTCACTCCATCCTGATGGGCACCACCCAGTCTGTCTTGTCTCTTCTAGACCATGGGAAGGTCTCCCCTTACCTGCCTCTTCACTGCTCCCCCCTCACATTTGATTAGCTCTGCAGTGTGGCCATCCTATCACTCACCCTGCAGAATCACCTAGGGTGGCTCCCTATTGTTCTTAAGATAGGAACCAGAATCTTCAAGAAGACCTGAGGCTCCAACTTCCCCTAGCCTATTCTTTTCTGGCTCTTTGCCCTTCAGCTACTTGGACCTTCCTTCAGTTCCCCAGTTGCATCTCACTCCTGCCTATCCTGGGGCCTTTGCAGCTGCTGACCTCTGCCCAGAATACTCCATCCTTGCCCACTTTCTTCTTCTTCTCCTCCTCTCCCTCCCCCTCCCCCTTTCCTTCTCCTCTCCCCCTCCCCTCCTCCTCTTCTTAACCACTGTCTCCTCACCAAAGACTTCCCTGACCTCCAACCCCAAAGTTACACCCCAGTTGTATGACCTCATAGTTCCTTATATTTTTCTTCACATTGTAAATTTATGTCCTTATTTGATTCTACCCTCAAACTCTGTCTGTATTCTGCATACCCTTGTATCCACTGTGCCTGGCACCTCAGAACGCTTTTACAGAAAGCATGATGACTTCCCAGATCTCCTTCTTAAGAGCTGGCCTACATGTGGGCAAGTTACTTAACTTTTCTAAGTCTGGTAGATTTCTTCTGGAAAGAGGGTAATTGGTCCTTGGTACAAAATTAGTGGCTTTGGTTATCAATATTATATTTAATACTGAATAGTGAAGAAATAATACACCATGGTATTGTTGAGAGTTAAGTGATGAGTGTAAAGTTACTGTAAAGTAAAAAGCACTATTCAGAACTTAATTGTGAGCATGAAGAAGCATGAAATGACATTTAAAAATAAAAGACTTGGTGGGGGGGGGCGCCTGGGTGGCTCATTCAGTTGAACGCCCGACTCTTGGTTTCAGCTCAGGTCATGATCTCATGGTTTGTAGGATCAAGCCCCGCGTTGGGCTCTGTGGTGACACTGCCGGCGAGGAGACTGCTTGGGATATTCTATCTCCCTGTCTCTCTGACCCTTCCCTTCTCGCTCACGCGTGCTCTCCTTCTCTCACTTTCTCTCTCAGAATAAATAAATAAAATAAATAAACTTTAAAAATAAAAAACTTGGGGCATCTGGGTAGCTTAGTCACTTAGGCATCGGATGTTTGATCTCAGTTCAGGTCTTGATCTCAGTCATGAGTTCTAGACTCGCGTTGGCCTCCATGCTGGGTATGAAGCCTACTTTAAAAAAAATATATCAAAAACTTTTGCTAAAATATATCTCCCTTTAAATTGATGTGAGTTTTTTAGGTTAATCTGGGATAAACAGAAATTTAACTTACCCCACATCACCTGGCTAATTCCATGCCTGGAACTCAACATTCTTCTTCTCTTTGAACACATGGTTATTAACAAACATACAGTTTTTTTTAAACAAATACTGAACACTAGACAATATGCTAGGTTCATGGAATAAAGTAATAAACGATAAATGAGACTCAGTGCTGGCTTTCTAGAAGCATCAGGCAGACATATGTAAACTGGCCTATTCACAGATACTCCAGAGACCAGGAGAGCTTCCTGATCTTGAGGGCCAGGGAATTCTGCAGAGGACCAATGGGGCTGGGGGGGGGAGGTGGGCAGTAAGTGGTGAGTCCCTCTGGAAGTGGCATGTTCAAGGGTCTGACACAGAGGTTCTAAGGCCCCCTTCAAACAAGCCTCCTTTCCGGACAGTGGGAATAGAAATCAGGGGCCGAACTCAGCTTTGAGAGTGAGGCCTCTGTGCAGGGCGTATTGCAGACTGCTAGGAGCCCAAGAATGGCCTGGGCTTCTGGACCTTCTGCTTATAAAGAAAAATGCCCTTCTTCGGCTTAGCTCAGTTCATCCAGCATTTCCAAAGTGAGCAAAATAACATCATTTTGTCTCCATTATCATTAGCATACTCTGATGAAACGGGCTTTTGTTGACGCTTGAATTTCAGAACAAGTTGGATACTTGATCCCTTCATAAAGATCAGCAAATGGATAATCTTATATCAAGAAAACAACCAGGCACAACTTAATGTCATAAAATAACATTTATGTTGTAATCTTTTTTACATTAGAAAATTTATTCTATATAATGAATATAGTGTCAACAACCCTTTCTTTAGAAATGTATTCTGACCTTATGTCCTTTCTTCTACCCATTTATATTTAGAAGTTCGCCATCCTACAGGGCGCCTGGGTGGCTCAGTCAGTTGAGCGTCTGACTCTTGATTTCGGCTCAGGTCATGATCTCATAGTCGTCGGATTGAGCCCCACTTCCAGCTCTGCACTGGACATGAAGCCCGCTTGGGATATTCTCTCTCTTTCTCTCTCTCTCTTTCTTTCTCTTTGCTCCTCTACCCCTCTTGCATGCTCACTCTCTAAAACTCTAAAATAATAATAATAATAATAAATAATAAATCTTTAAAAAAAAAAAGGGGTCCCCCCATCCTGCAGGGTATGTGAATATTTTATGACTTTTCTTGCAAAATAAAGAGGGACTCATACTGTTGGACCCCTAGTTTTGAGCTTGGTTGATTGGTTTTTAGTAGGTCTGTGAAAACCGAAAGTCTGGAAACCATTAGTTTTGATCAGCACGGGAATATGTTGTGCAGAGTTAAGCTGGGGCTGGGTCATGCAGGGCCAGGTAGGCTGTGCTGAAGAATTTGGGTTTCATCCTAAAGGCTGTAGGGAATCACAGGAGGATTTTAAGCTGGTTAGTAACGTCAGATTTGTCCTTTGGAAAGATCATTCTGGCTACTCCCTGTGGATGGATTCAAGGACAAGAGCTGGAAACGGAGAGATGAGTAGGGAGACAGAGCTAAGGCATGGTGGTGGGATAAGGAGTTGAAGTTGGTGGGCCCTGGGTGACTGACTGAAGAATGAGGGAAGTGAGGCCCTGCAAGGGGAGTGGAGATCCCTGGCTTGGTCAAAGAATGGATGCTGGTGACATGCACTAAGCTAGGGGTACAGAAGGGACAGGTTTGTGTCCGTGGCTTTTGTTGTCCTTCGGGGGAAATGAGGGTGAGGGGAGGGGGGACTTGAGTTGTCTTCCCCGTTTTGAATCCAGGGGGTCCTGTGGGATGGCAGTGGAAGTGGATTGGACCCTCACAGAGAGTCCACAGAATGAGAAGTAGGCAGGGGGCATCAGCAAAAGAGGAATCCTTGGTGGAGATTAAAATAGAACAGGCAGAGGTAAGAGAAAACCAGAGCACAGTGGCCTCAGAGCCCAAGACAGTATTTATGGAGCAGGAGGAAGGGTATTCAATGCCGCAGAGAGGTCTAAGCTCAGTGTGTGGGGCTGGGGAGCAGAGGTCCTCTGTGACCTTGCTGAGCCATTTCAGTGTGGGGAGTGGTGGTGGGGGGTGGACGGGAGAGATGCGGCTGGTCAGCAGTTGATGGAGGTGGGAAGGGAAGAGCCGACATCCATTTCCACAAAGGAGGGTGACCTTGAGCAGAACCATGAAGATGCTGCCGTCTCAGCCTGAGCACCATAGGCTGCGCGGGAATGGCTCTGCAGGGGCCATGATGAGGAAAGAAGACTTCACAAGAAGGTAGTGCTGTCGGCTGGGCGGGGGTTGGGGGTACTGCCTAAGATGGTGGAATCCAGGCTGGCCCCCCCCCCCACTCCATTTTCTCGGATTCATTTACATGTGTAAGGGGAGTCTTATTTTTCTCCCTGAGAAAAGTTTCTTTGGTCTCTAAAGTAAGATTTTAAAAAATTTACACAGTTTTGTCTTCCCTAATGTGAATTTTGAACATTCTTTCCATTTTCCCTCCTCTCATTTGGTTTTCTTCACATCCCTGAGACCCCTGTACACGTGTTCCTCCTTCTATCTGTAAAAGACACGTTCAGTTTGTTTCCTACTCTAGATTGAATAGGAAATCTCTAAATCGAGATCCTAAAATAACTGGTAGACTCCCTTAAAAAAAAAAGATCTCATCTTTTAAAAAAACATCTCATAGATTTCTCATGGCTTCGTTCTTACGGTCTGAAAAAAAGGACTTATGTTAGTCTGTTTGTGGGATGAGAGCCCCTACCTTTTGCTCCGTCGAAGGAGAGGACATATATCCAATTAATGTAGGAACAAAAACTTCGAAGTCCTGTCAAATATTGATAAAGTCTGATGACATTAAAATGTAAAATTATATGTAAAAAATCTCTATAAAACAGAACTAAAAGAAAGTGAGAAAAACATGAGCGACCTGTGGTAAAGGGCTCGTTTTTATTGTATTACAAAGGGTTTTACAGCTCAATAAGAAAAAGACAAACAACCTGATTGAAAAACAGGCAGAGCTCATGAAGAGAATACAGGAGGAAGTGTAAATGATCAATAAATATAAAAATACACTTCCTCTCATCACTAAATCCATAGAAGGTAGGAAAATGAGAGTGGATTTGGCAAAGATTCTTGAAAAAGTGGTAATAATACCCAGTGTTGCCAGAGTGGGGAGAAACTGGCAGAGGGGGAGTGGATGGACAGCTCACTACTATGCGTCCATGATATCTGAGTTTCTCGTAACAAGTATATATACTTGAAAGCAGCAATAAAAATAATATTTCCGAGGGGAGGCTGGGTGGCTCAGTTGGTTAAGCATCCGACTCTTGGTTTCAGCTCAGGTCATGATCTCACTGTTCGTAGTCCGAGCCCCATGGGATTCTCTCTCTCTCTCTCCTTTCTCTCTGCCCCTCCCCGGCTTGCTCTTCAAAAAATAAAGAAACATTGAAAAAATTTTATAAAAAAAATTTTTTTAGATCATGTTATTCAAAGAATAATATTTCTGATTAATTTTAAACATATTTGCACATAGCATGTCCCAACAAATCAAATGACCCTGTTTAAATTTCACTTCTTACGCTTACTGGTTGTATAATCCAGGGCAGACTAGCTAAGCTCTCAGCCAGTTTCCTCATATATAGAATGCGCATAGCAATACCTCAGATACCTTAGTGTGAAATTAAATGAATAGCATATGGAAATGAACAGGCAAGGAAACACTCCATAAATAATAGCCACTCTTGTCATTATCATCAAGAAATAAATAATAACGTGTTCTCGCACTTGGATGCCTAAACATGAAACGATGCCTTGAAGGGCTACCTAAATATGTAGGGAACCATGATCAGAGACAGAGCACATGAAATAGCAGCTCATCGCAGTTTGCTCTTCGAGGTACATTCTACTTTTTTGCAGAGAAAGGCAGGTTGGTAAGATGAAAAAGAAAGTATCCTCGCACTCTTCAGAGAGCAGCCTTGAAGACAAGCCTCTAAAATTGTATCCCGGTGGAGATCGGGTCAGAGTGCTGTTTCTTTGTAATCCCTGCTGCCCTGCAACCTGGCACCGTCTCTTGTTTTCATCATGAACCCCAGGCCTCGTTTCTGTGTCCCCATCCTAATCTTAGCATTTTCCCCTTCTCTGACATGCGCAGGAAATATTGGGGAACGAAGGTCCTGATCCTTTCCACAGCTCTGGATGTATAACTGAGCCTATGGTGTAGGTTTGGGTACCCAAATTGCTGCAGACTGAAGTGCCTCTCCTACCTTTCATATTTGGATGTAACTCTTGGTAGAAAACATAAGAGTTGACGTCTGCCATCCTTGCTTTGTGACCCGATTGGTCTCTGACAGCATCATTCCATTTCATTCGTTCCTTTTAGGTAACACTTGTTAATTCCTGAATCTGCCAGATCATCCCTAGAACAGGAAGGAGGGTGGGGGGGATCAGTACCAGCTGAGTAAGAATTGTCCTGGTCTGTTGTTGTTATTGGTTTTTTTTGTAAGCTTATTGATAATGTATTCTCCAAACTAGCTTTCCCAATTCTACAGAATTAAACATCCTAGTTAAACATCATACTTATCCTTTTTTTTAAATCTGGCTAATTAATTAATGTGTGGTGGGTTTTTCTTTCCTTTTTTTTACTTTTTATTTTTTGAGAGCTATAAATAGACATGCAGTTGCAACAAATGATAGAGATCCCCGCAACCCCTTTACCCAGTTTCCTCTAATGGAAACTACTTGCTAAACTGTAATTCCACAGCCGGGGTGCTGACGTTGATACTGTTGAGCTACAGAACATTCGAGCTATAGAACATTCCTATAGCAGGGATTCTTCCCGTTGCCCTGCTAGAGCCAAACCCATTTCTCTCTTACTCCCCTCAGCCTCTGTTATTAATGGGTTCTCTGTTCCTATGATCTTCAAGAATGTTAAATATACATAGAATCACGCAGTATGTGACCTTTTGGGGTGGGCTCTTTTCACTCTGCATAATTCACCCACCTTGCTATGTGTAGGTATCAGTAGTTCATTTCTCCTTGCTGCCTGTGTTGTTTCCTGTGGCGTAGGCATACCACACTGCTTAACACTTTATGCACTGAGGGACATCTGGGTTGTTTCTAGCTTTTGACTGTTAGGAATAAAGCTGTTGTGGATATCCACGTGTGGGTTTTGCTGTGAACGTAAGTTTTCATTCTCTGGGATGAATGTCCGTGAGCACAATTACTAGGTAGGACGGTAGTTGCATATTGAGTTTTTCTAAGAAACTCCTCTTTTCTCGAGTGGCTACACCATTTTACATTCTCACGGGCAGTGTTGGAACAGGCCACTTCCTTGACGTCCTTGTTAGCATTTGGTGTTGCCGTTACTTTTGGTTTAAATAGGTATATAATGAAATCTCATTGTGGTTTTAATTTAGTTGCTATTGATGTTGACCATCTTTTCATGTGTTTATTCACCATTTGCATATCCTCTTCGGTGAAAAGTCTCTTCAAGCCTGTTGCCTATTTTCTGAATAAATTTTTTTCTCCTGTTGGGTTTTGAGAATTCTTTGTATATTCTCTCTATACCTGTCCTTTATCAAAAGGTTTGCAAAGGTTTTCAAATATTTTTCTCCTGGTCTTTAGCTTGCCTTATCATCCTTTTAACAGGACCTTTCGCAGACCAAAAATTTTTAATTTTAATGAAACCCAACTTACCAGGTTCCCCTTTTATGGAGTATACTTTGGAAGTTAGGTATAAAAACTCTGTATCTAACCCTAGATCCCTAAGATTTGTCTCCCATTTTTCCTCCAAAAGTTATAGTTTGGTGTTTTACCTTGGAGTCTGTGATTCATTTTGAGTGAATTTTTATATAAGGTATGAAACTTAGGTCGGGGCTCTTTTTTTTGGTCTATGTCCAGTTGATCTCCGCCATTTGTTGAAAAGATTATTCCTCCACTGAGTTGATTTTTGCATTTGTCAACAATCAATTGCATGTATTCCTGTGGCTCAGCTGCTGGGTATTCATTTCTGTCTCATTGGTCTGTACGTTCAACCCTTCGACAATACCACACACTCTTGGATTCTGTAGCTATTTGATGCATCTTGAAATCCGACTGACTTGTCCCAATTCATTATTCTTTAAAAAAAATTATTTTAGCTATGCTGGTTTCTTTGGCTTTACATCCTACATTTTACAATATCCCTATCTATAGCTGCGGGGAAAAAAATCTTGCTAGAATTTTAATACAAATTGTGTCAAACCTACGTACTGACTTGAGAAAGATTTATGTTCTTACTCTGTTGAGTCTTCCTAACCATAAATACAGTACATCTTTCCATTTTGTTAGCTATGCTTTAATTTTTTTCCTTCCTTCATTTTATAGTTTTCAACATACATGTTCTGTGAGTCCTATACATGCTTTGTTAGATTGACACACATGTATTTCAATTTTTTGAGTGATTGTAAATGGTATTATATTTCTAATCTCCATGGCCACAAGTTCAAAGTTAGTGTATAGAATTAATTACAATAGGCTTTTACATGTTTATCTTACAGCTTGTGGTGTTGCCAAACTCATTTATTAGTTCTAGGAGCTTTTTGTAGAGTCCTTGGGATTTTTTTTCTACCTAACAATGTCACCTGGAAATCAGGACAGTTTTAGTTCTTTTGTGTGTCTGTCTGTCTGTCTGTCTGTCTTTTATTTCCTTTCTTCCTTTATTGCACTAGCTAGAACTTCCAGTACTATGTTCAGTAATGAGACAGGGCGTCCTTGCCTTGTTCACAGTCTTAGAGAGAAAGCATTCGCTCTTTGTAACATTGAGTCTCCTGTTAGGTATGATGCTGATCTGTGTGTGGTGACCTGTTATAAATACTCTTTGTGGGAAAGGAGCAGTCTAGTGATTTGATGAATCGTCTCCTCTAGACGCACTTCTCCGGCTAGAAATAGATTCAGGCCAAGTGGTTTGCTAGGGTGAAGTGTGAGGAAGGAAGACCTTAGAATTTGAAGTCAGAGCATGCAGATTTAAATTGTGGCTCCCCTACCTTGTAGCTAGATGGCCTGGGCAAATTATGTTTGACTCTCAAGGCCCAATTCCTCCTCCGCAAAAAAGGGAGACGAGCACCATCCTCTGGCCTGCCTCCGTGAGTGCAGGCATCCCAGGGAGTAATTCTGTCCCTGCCAGCAGTGGCCCTGCCCGCCCAGTAGGAGCTGGAAAACTGCCCCAGTTTGGTGAGATCTTCACTGCACCCTGCTGTGGCCCCACCGCCGCACCTTAATTTATTGGTCACTATGGAAGATTTGACAATTTCAGATAGGTTGTTAAAATGTGCCTCTGGAATCTTAAACTAAAAGACTAACCGATCTGGGGGTGTTTGCTGTCCCAAGAGCAGACAACCGAGTCCACTTCCCCGCTCCTCCGCCGACCATCTGGGTAAACTCCGGCAGATCACGTAATCCCCTAATTCACTGTCAGTGCCACCATCTGTAAAATGGGAGTAAAGACAGACTTACTTCAGCGGGCTGCTGTGAAGACGGAGTTTACGTGACCGTGTTAGCATGACACGTTCGCTGTGATCGTTACTGTCGGTTGACTTATAAAGGACACATACTTACTTGTGAATCACCTTTCTTAAAAAAAAAATTGTTTGCTTTGCAGATTTTTAAAAAAATGGATTTGGCCAACCATGGACTTATTCTCCTGCAACAGTTAAACGCTCAGCGAGAGTTTGGTTTCCTGTGTGACTGCACGGTTGCCATCGGCGATGTGTACTTCAAGGCACACAAATCAGTTCTTGCTTCATTCTCCAATTACTTTAAGATGTTGTTTGTCCATCAGACCAGGTAACTAACGTGGTTGATAATAATCTAATGACTGTCGACGCTGAACTTCCATGGCCCTCTTTCCCTCCGAACCTGCTCTTTGCCCATCCGGACCATGGGTCTCACCTCCTCTCCCCGGAATCCTAGGCTCTGGGGTCCCAGGTTTCCCTCGTGGCCTCACTTGCCCCCTCGCTCATCTTGATCACTCATGCTTTTCAGCAGCGCTTGAGAATCCCTGACCTTCAGGCCCCCAGCAGCGCCCCCTTCTCCCAGGACCCCAGCTGGGTGTCCCCTGCACAGCAGGGTCACAGCGGCCTCCTGGATCCCTTTCTCCCGCTCCTCTGCTCCCCCCACCCCCACCCCCAGTCTCCCCTCCTGCGCCGTTCCCAATTTTCATCCTGGTCTGCCCGTCTAATGGGGAGCTAGAGGGCATGAATTCCCCAGTTTCCTTCTTTTCTTTCTTAAAAACCTCTCAATCTCAGTATCTCTGCTTGGTTTTTCCTTCCCATCTCTCCTGCCTTGGAGAAGAGGACCCCGGATGTCCAAGGAAGAGCGATCTTCCTCCGACCGTCGCCACCAGATCCTGTCTCTCACTTTTTGGTTCTGTCCTTTTCACCGTGTGCGTGCGCTCTCTCTCCCCACGCTGGAGCCCTGCCGGGAAGGATCCACGCCCCCCTGACACCAGCGGTGCCATCTACTGGACTTACGGGGCAGCCTCTCCTTGAATTCACTGCGGAAGGGTTCCGAGGGCGAGCCACAGCCTAGCTCGCGCGCCCCCCACCCCTCCTCCCTACTGCCACTGCCGTGTCTCCTCCATCCTTACCGAAATCATTTCACAAAGGTCACCTCTTCATCACAATCACAGCTCTTCTCTCAGCCTCTGGTGTCCTTGTCCTCTTCAGTATTTGCCGCCTACTGTTTGCTTCCTCTCTGAGGGTTGTCCTCTGTGCTTCGAAAAGGCAGAATGTCCCGCACAGGAGCCATCTGGGAGCTGCGCTGAGTTTTGGTCTGGGTCTCTCTGTGATTCTTTCCATATGCACTGTCCCCAGGGGAGCTGCTAGTGCTCCTGGGTTTTGCCTCTGCTGGAAACCACCAGTTTACAGCTCTGGCCTTGACCTTTCTTTCTCTGTGTCGTCCAGAACTCTGCTTCCCAAGGCCGCAAGGCTGGCCCACTCATGGGCTGAATCGAGTCATCAGTGGGTCTGAAGCAGTTAGGCCTTCCCTGACCTCCCTGTTTATCTCCAAGGGACCCGTTCTTCAAATCACTCTGAAACCCTATCCTCTGGGCCCCCAAGCCATGTTTCCCTTCCCCCTTTTCACATGAGTCCTTTCCTTCCCCTTCTAGCTTCCTTCCATTTCCTAATCATTTTCCACCACTGTGAGATTAATATTTCTGAACAGTGCTTTGACTGTAGGACGCCTTGGATCAGAAATCTCCTGGTTTTACGCCTTTGATCACAAACCTGCAGGATCCCCATCGCACATCAAAACAGCACACAGATTCCTTGTTCTCTTTCAAGGCCCCTCCAGCTGGCAGCCTGACCTCTGCCTCCCAGGCCACAGCCCCCTTGGGACCGCCCCTCCCACCAGGCCACTCCCTCAGCCCAGTCCCCCCCCATCGCCTCTTCCGTGACCCCTCCCCAAATTGATCAAAAGCCACCTCTTTCCTCTCTCACATCTCATAGCACTTTATTTTTACCAGTTACAAGACCCGTGCATTTTCCCTGTGTTGTTCTTTGTGTATTTCTCTTCCCTTCTCTTTTGTAAGTTTCTTGAGGCCAGAGACTGGGTTTTACAAATCTTTCTGAAAGCCCCAGTGTATAGGTCCGGTATTTGTACATAATAGCCACTTGTTAAATGTCTGGAGGAGCAGAATGGGTGAATAATAGGAATAATGGCAAGCAGAGGTTGCTTTATCTTGCGACACTAAGGATGTTCCCTTTTAATGCATTGTCGGAGACTTCATAACTAATGGGTACTTAGAAGTCTCCACACAATGAATTAAATTGTCTTGAAAGGGGGAAGATTTTCATTTGGGGGAGTAAAAGAATACAATCTAATGAGTTTTAAATAGATGCAAGAAACTTAAATGTAAGTCAATTAAATGCCTTTGTCACAAGGAAGTGTGGTATGTATGTGGATAGGAGTCCCAAATGTAAGCAATCAAGTGTTGTTGCCTGGAGAAGGCACACGCCAGTTCTCACTGAGACAAAGCAAATACTGGTTGAAGGCCAGAGGCAGGCTTTTAAATCAGGGCATTTTTTGCAAGGTGCAGCCCCCGGACTACCCAAAAGGTGGACTGAGAATACAGTTTTTTGCACACTTGGCTCAAGCGTGTTTTAATGCCTATAGCAGCCCGAGCTCTCTCTGTCTCGTGTACACTCCTCTAAGCGGGAAGTTTGAAATCTTGTAGGACTGCAAACTCTTGAAGCTCCCAAAAGTAAAACCGCAGAGAATAAGCACCATCTCTTGAGGAGGTCGGACATTACTTAAAATTCCTTTATTTCCCAAGTTCATTAAGCCCATCTTTCACTTGGATATTCCAGCGAAGGAAAAATTAAAACTGTGAATGACTGTGAAAGTTTGCATGAAGGGCTTGTAGCTGTGCTCAAACTATGTTTTTCCCATAAAAGCGTTGTCTCGAGCAGATAGCTGCCAATCAAACCACGTAGGTGTAATTATCTTGTGGAAAGCTGTGTCCTTCCAGAAGGACTTGGAAATGACCAATGTCTGGCCTGTAGCTAGCTGAGAGGTCAGCTCCCCAGGAGAGAAAGCAGTCAAGGATGGGGATTGCTGCAATGTGACCTAAGGAGCTTTTTTAAATAACTTTTTTTAAGGGTCTCCATATATATACGTGTGCATGTGTACTTCTGCTTTAAGAAAAAAAATTTTTTTAATCAAGAAATGAAGAGAATTGGTTTCTGGGACGCCTGGGCCCTGGGCACCGAGTGAACTCCCAAAGACTCTCTGCTTCCCTCTCCCCGGTGCCTTCTCACCAGCCCTGCGGGCCACCTTGGAGCCCTTCTCCCTCCCGCCTGGCTGGGTCTCCCAGCCCGCTTCCTTCTCTGCCTTCCGAGACTGCACACAGCTCTTCAGAATCTGAGCTCTGCCGAGTCACCACCCTTGGTGGCAGTAGATAGAGGACACAACCTGTACAATAACAAATGAGGCAAAATTATAAAACTTAAAGCAAAATGTTGATGGAAAGAGGCCCTGCTTGGTAGTCTCCGCTCACAGATGCTGCCCTCCACTGGATTTCTGCCCTTCCCTTTTCTTTCTGGGAAGCCACCAGTCCCTTCCTTCTGCCTGGAGGAACATTCCAGCCTGGCAGAACAAAGGTGCCCTGTAGTCTCCTGGGAGTACTTTGTACTCCAAAGGCCTATGGTTTCCCGGTTCTCGATTTTGGAGGTGATTGTTTACGTTGTTACAGTGTTCTTCCCCACACACGATCCCTGAAGCATTATTCTGAACATTGAACTTCCCTAGAGCACCTAAACGCATCCTAGTATACCTGTAGTATGGTAGTATTGTCCTCGTATTGTTGCCAGTCGCCCTGTGCTTAAAGGGAGGACCACCTGCATTTGCGCTCCTATTCAAAGGAAGATAAATAAAGGACTATAAAAAGACTCCAAAGGAAGATGAGTGATCTGTGTGGCTTTTTAAAAAATAGAATCACATAATCTCCGTTCTGTCTGCTGTCAGAGTGCTGCCAGCTTTTATTGTTTGACTCTTCGTACTTTGTAGTCAGATGTTTTTCACATGACTGTTGTTAGCAGTCATCCTGAAATATACACACATTGATAGCAAACCAGCAATTACTCAAATCTGTTCTGTCACAAATCGCTACTAAAGTGACCTTTAAAAAAATAGAATAAAATGTTACCTTTGGAAGAGCGAGGTACACTTATTATTTTAGCATATTAGAACATATTTATTAATAAGATAAACAGCTAAAGGAGACAAAAAGTTATAATAGTAAGTGTCATGATAAAAAATGATGAGGGGCGCCCGGGTGGCCTAGTTGGTTAAGCGTCTGACTCTTCACCTCACTCAGGTCTTGATCTCAGGGTCGTGAGTTCAAGCCCCATGATGGACTTGAAGCCTACTTAAAAAAAAAAAAAAAAAAAAGATTATAAATTCTAAAGGCATTCAGGGAAGCTGTCTTTGAAATTGAAAATGCATTGTCTATATTGTCTGTAGAATATATTCACTCAGTGGATGATAGCACCTCCCTCATCATATATAGATCTATATCATTGCTTTCTAATGATGCATTAGAATTTCTGTCATTACTGATGGTTTAGGAAGAGTTCTTTGATTGACTTGATTCTAGCTGCTTGATCAGAATGATGTTTCTGGAATGAGGCAAACACTAGCGTCTAAAAGTTAGGAAATCAGCAATACCACCAGCTGCTTTAGTGTCTCAGATAAATCACCTAACTTTTTGTGATCTCAAGTTTTAGATCTGTCCAATGGGAATAATCGGATCTGCCTTAAATGCTACACAGGATTGTTTCTGTGCTCTAAACAATTTTAGTGTCATGGGTTTGGAATTAGACCGAGATTTAGTTACCCTCTTACTAATAACTCTGTGATATTGAGCAAGGTAGGAGTCTCTTTGAGCCTCAGTTCCTCATCTGTAAAATGAGAATTAATAGCAATTTAATGAGAGAATGCCTGTAAAGCCCAGTTGTGATTCTGGTGATGGTGACGTTTTGGTAAGTTGTCCTGGAACTGTTTTTTGATGCAATCTAGCAATACTGGGAAGGTGATCCGACTCCATTAGAGCTAGAATGTTCCTTGTTCCTCCATCTCTTCCACCTTCATGCTGCAGATAGATCAGGGAGTTGTAGAGCCCTAACAGAATTAGGTTTTCATTTTCTTTCACTTTTGTTGTGTTGCTCTCAGACACTGGTTCATTCTAGTCGTTCCCCCCCCCCATGCCACTACGTAAAAATATAGTGTGATCCGATAGAATTGTACATAGATTAGGAGAAGAAAAACTTCACGAGTCTAGGAGTTAAGATGTCATATTTCTTTAACATGAACTTTTTGTCTCTCAGTCCTTGAAGATATATTTATCATATTTCTCTCTGTTCTTAATATAATTAAATTACATAGGTACTGGTTATCTCCCTTGAGTATTATTCCATTTCACGAAACACTAACAGTAAGAAATGGGGAACGTGGGGGCGCCTGGGGGGCTCAGTCGGTTGAGCGTTCGGCTTCGGCTCAAATCACGATCTCACTGGTTCGTGGGTTCGAGCCCCGCGTCGGGCTCTGTGCTGACAGCTCAGAGCCTGGAGCCTGTCTTCAGATTTGTGTCTCCCCCTCTCTCTGCCCCTCCCCTGCTCATGCTCTCTCTCTCTCTGTCTCTCTCTCTCAAAAATAAATAAAACATTAAAAAAATTTTTTAAAGAAATGGGGAATGTTCTTGTTTCATTTGCCTTTAAAAGTGCCCCCCACTTTTTCCCTCCAGAGTTCATGTTATCATTGGAGACGGGAGTTGCCAGTTTCCTTACAAATTGTTCGCTTGTTTCTTTCAGTGAGTGTGTCCGTTTGAAACCCACTGACATACAGCCGGATATTTTCAGCTATCTCCTCCACCTGATGTACACTGGAAAGATGGCGCCTCAACTGATTGATCCCGTCCGGTTGGAACAGGGGATCAAGTTCCTGCACGCTTACCCGCTGATCCAGGAAGCCAGCCTGGCCAGCCAAGGAGCCTTTTCTCATCCCGACCAAGTTTTCCCGCTGGCCTCTTCCTTGTACGGCATTCAGATCGCAGATCATCAGCTGAGACAAGCCACCAAGATTGCTGCGGCCCCCGAGAAGCTCGGGCGGGAGCCCCGGCCGCAGACCTCCAGGGTGGGCCAGGAGCAGGTGGCCGAGGCGCCGCCGCTCTCTCAGCTGACGTCCAACCTGGCCCAGGCGAGTCGGACACATCTGACTCCCTCGGACCCGCTGCAGACCTCGCTGTCCCCGGAACTCGTTTCCACTCCCGTGCCTCCCCCGCCCCCCGGGGAGGAGACCAATCTGGAAGCCTCTTCCTCCGACGAACAGCCCGCGTCCCTGACCATAGCCCACGTCAAGCCGAGCATCATGAAGAGGAACGGGAGCTTTCCCAAGTACTACGCCTGCCACCTGTGCGGCCGGCGCTTCACCCTCCGCAGCAGTTTGCGGGAACACCTCCAGATCCACACCGGGGTACCGTTCCCGGCCAGCCAGCCGGGAGAAAGCCGCGTGCCCCTGTCCCTTTGCAGCAACGCGGGCGACCTGGGAAAGGACACCCTGGAGGTGCCCGAGGCTGGGATGATGAGCGACAGCGAGCTGCAGCACATCTCCGACTCTCCGGTCATCGACGGGCAGCAGCACTCGGAGACGCCCCCGCCCTCGGACATCGCCGACATTGACAACCTGGAGCAGGCGGACCAGGAGCGGGAGGTCAAGAGGCGCAAGTACGAGTGCACCATCTGCGGCCGCAAGTTCATCCAGAAGAGCCACTGGAGGGAGCACATGTACATACACACCGGGAAGCCTTTCAAATGCAGCACTTGTGACAAGAGTTTTTGCAGGGCCAACCAGGCTGCGCGGCACGTGTGCCTCAATCAGAGCATCGACACGTACACCATGGTGGACAAACAGACTCTGGAGCTCTGCACGTTCGAGGAGGGGAGTCAGATGGACAACATGTTGGTACAAACCAACAAACCCTACAAATGCAACTTGTGTGACAAAACATTCTCGACTCCCAATGAGGTTGTGAAACATTCGTGCCAAACGCAGAACTCGGACGTTTTCGCCCTGGACGAGGGGCGGTCCATCCTCCTGGGCAGTGGGGACGCAGAAGTGACGGAACCCGACCACCCAGTGTTAGCGTCCATCAAAAAGGAACAGGAAACAGTGTTGTTAGACTGAATGTACCCTCTCTTTTTAAAAGCTGTCATTTTTACAGAGACTGTCCCCTTTCCCTTGCCCCAACTCAGAACTGTAGTTCTCCATGGCATGATACAAACAGGTCCCTGGTCCCTGTGTCCTCCCCACCCCAACCCTCCACGACCCCAGCCCTTCCTCCGTAAAGGCTTTGTGCATTATAAACCTGGAACATGTTTACTTTAATTCAGGGGATATTGGAAAGATAATGGTCAGTAGTACTTATAAACTCAAATAGATTTTGAGACGTTTTAGGTGATTTAAAAGCCAACTTGGAACTAATGAAGGGTATATTAACAAAACAACAACTAGAATGCAATTTGGTAAACTAAAATTATGACTTTCCCTGGGTAAGAAGTCTTCCTCCTCAGAAAGTGTCAGAAAATACAGCACGCTTCTTAGAGATGCCGCTGGGCTCTGTACTATGCAAAACCTAGAAGGGGTGGGGGAAACTTGAAACCCAAGAAAACGCTCTTAGTATTTATTCTCCAGGTGTCTTATTTCAGAATGCGTCCTTTGAGATTATGTCCAGTCAAGAAAAAAATCATTAGTTAAGAAATCTACTTGAACAGAACACAAAAGAGAGAAAGTAATAATGTGATGGCAATCTTAATTTTTGGATAGAACATGACAAAGCTGTGAGTTGGGTGTGTTTATAAAAGAAAATGTGTGGGTATTTGCTATAAACAGGTGAATTAATGCACATGCCTTAGCTAATTGCTGGCTTCTTTCAAAGTTGAACAGTAACCAAATGCTCTGTTTTAGTTTCTGAGAAATCTGTTGGTTGTTTTAAAAATCAGATTTGAAAGTCCTATTCAATAGATTGTCTTTCCGAACAGAAAATGACATGCCATTCCAGCAGTTGCCGGTGTTAAATTTGTTTTAGCACCAGCCAGCTGCCTCCAATCAGTGTATGTACATAGGAAGAAGGATGCAGGAACGTGTGTCTTAGAGGGGAAGTTGTAAGCAAAACATGCAATAACTTTCATGACTTTAAAAGCTAATGCTAATAGTTTACTGGCAACATTCATTGAAGCATCAAAAATGGCAAAGAAAAATCAGGACAAAAACACCTAATTGCTGTTGGGGGGAAAAAAAACACAACAACTTGATTTTGATGTTAGTCTCCACTTTTTTTTTAAACACCTGAAATCTCCTCCATTGGCCCGAAAGCAGTAAACCGCGTCCATTCATCTTTCCTTAGGCCAATAACAGAATGGTCTGACAGGACTAAGCAGGAGCCAGAAATAAGGACCGAAGGGGAAAGGGAAAAACAGTTCATAGCTGTGCTGTACGTATATGTTAAAAACTGAATATCCCGTCATCCTGTTTCATGTATAGTTGAGTTCTCAGATTTGTAAGTTTTTATACATACTTTCATGGAATAAACATTTAATTAAATGAGTATTTTATTTTATCTGTGTATCACTCCGTCCGCCCGGAAAGATGCAGAAAGGAGAAGTAGACCCCCATCTCCTGGCTGCATCCCTCTGTCTGTCTGCAGAACCGTGGGCGGGTCCCCTAATTGAGTGGCATTTTTCCACGTCTGTAAAACGAAGACAGTGGCAACCGCTGGATCATCACATTGTGGGAATCAAATACGTCAACTGTATCCGAAAGTGCTATGGACACTCCAGCCTCGGCCAGGAACGGAGCTGGAGGGCATCCTACCCAACTTTCCCAAGGAAGAAAAAAGACACCAAGAGGTGTTTACCTAAAAATGACACGAATTCATGCTGTGTAAAATTGAGAGGCTTCCACCGGTTTCATCTGTGTGTTTAGACTATATTCACATCTCCCAATTTATTTTTTATCAACTTTTTAATAGTCTTTATTTTTTATTAATTTTTTTAATGTTGTATTTATTTTTGAGAGAGAGAGAGACAGCGTGATCAGGGGAGGGTCAGAGAGAGAGGGAGACACAGAATCCGACACGGGGCTCAAACCCACCAACCGTGAGATCATGACCTGAGCCGAAGTCGGACGCTTAACCGACTGAGCCACCCAGGCGCCCCCCATCTCCCAATTTAAATGAGAGTCTTGTGCCCAGTTAACTTCTCTGAGGATCTGTGGAATGGGACATCCAGGCACGCCTCACAGCCCTCCACAATCCTCCAGGCAGCCTTGAAGAGACACGGGACGTGACCAGAGGCTCTTAAAGAGCAGAAAGTCATGGGAATCACGAGGGAGCTGGTGGGTGAGGAGTGAGGCTAAGATGCCAGCCAGCCTCAGCTCACTTCTCCCAAGTTGGTGGAGGGGGATGGGCAGGAATCGAGTTCAGCTATTCATTATGGGTGGGGTGCAGTGGCTCTGAAACATCAGCTTGTGGCCACCTCCCCTGGGACGGTCCTGCCAGTTCCCTCCATACCCTAGAGTGTTCCATGGCTATTTAATCCCAAGAGGTTATAAACTTAACAATTTATTCTTAATTTTTGATGGTACTAATGTAAACAAGCTCTGCAAATTTCAGTTGATGATGTTATCAATCTGAGCACCTTAAGCTTCGGAAGTCATTTAAGCTGTCACTCTCCACGGTCTAGCCCCTATTAACACTAGTGGTTCTATTACTTTTCCTTTCATAGGGAAAACAATTAAAAGTGAGCTAAAAAATAAATTGGTAAAGTATCGTAGGATTTGACTCTACCATGAGAAATATGGCTGTAATGGGAAGAAAGCATTGCCATTAAAAGGTTTTCGTTGGAGCACTTGGGTGCCTCAGTTCGTTAAGAGACTTTTGATTTCAGCTCAGGTCATGATCTTGAGGTTGTGAGGTGGGGTCCCGCACTGAGTTCCACGCTGGGCGTGAAGGCTGTTTAAGATTCTCGCCCTCTCCCTCTGCTCCTCCCCTGCTTGCGCAAGTGCTCTCTCAAAAAAAAAAAATTGTTCATTATTTGCCAATAAAACTGGAAATATATACATACATATATAAAGCAGCTTTGGATAATGACATAAGAAGGTAGAGAGGAGTGGACCTCAAATCTTACCCTTTTTAAAGTCATACGGGGACACCTGGTTGGCTCAGTCAGTAGAGCATATGACTTTTTTTATATATATAATTTATCGTCAAGTTAGCATACATACGGTGCATACAGTGTGCTCAGCTTCGGAAGTAGATTCCCGTGATTCATCACTTACATACAACACCAAGTACTCATCCCAACAAGTGCCCTCCTCAATGCCCATCACCCATTTGCCCCTCCCCCTCACCTCCATCAACCCTCAGTTTGTTCTCTGTATTTGAGTCTCTTATGGTTTGCCTCCCTCTCTCTATTTTTTCCCTTCCCTTCCCCCATAGTCTTCTGTTAAGTTTCTCAAGTTCCACATGAGTAAAATCATGATATATCTCTCTGACTGACTAATTTCACTTAGCATAATACCCTCCAGTTCCATCCATGTTGCTGCAAATAGCAAGATTTCATTCTTTTTCATTGCTGAGTAGTATTCCATTGTATATATAAACCACATCTTCATCCATTCATCAGTTGATGGACATTTGGGCTCTTTCCATAATTTGGCTACTGTTGATAGCACTACTATAAACATTGGGGTACATGTGCCCCTATGAATCAGCCCTCCTGTATCCTTTGGATAAATTCCTAGTAGGAGCATATGACTCTTAATCTCGGGGTTATAAATTCGAACCTGTGTTGGGTGTAGAGATTACTTAAAAAAAATATATATTTTTTTAAAATGTCAGGGGCTCCTGAGCGGCTCAGTCAGTTGGGCGTCTGACTTCAGTTCAGGTCATGATCTCACGGTTCGTGGATTCGGGCCCCACATCGGGCTCTGTGCTGACAGCCTGGAGCCTGCCTCAGAGTCAGTGTCTCCCTGTCTCTCTCCTCCTCTCCCACTTGCACTCTGTCTCTCTCTCTCTCAAAAATGAATAAACATAAAAAAAATAATAGGAACCAGCCAACTATTGTTATTTATAATCTCTCTAGCAAGAAAGGGAAAGAGCTGAGGCATGCATAATGAGCCCTTCGTTTCAAAATGTCAGGCCCTGGTCACGCATTTCAGGTAAAACACTGAATGGTTGTATTTGAAAAGATCAAGGCACTTAGGAGGATGGTTGGGGAGGATGGTGCACGTGGGGTACTTACTAAGACTTGGCTGGGAATTACGGTGGGAGCAGGGGAGCCCTCTTCATTCCTTAGTAATGAATGTCGAGGAAACTTATTTGTATGGGAAGTATAGTTTATTGGAATGGAACTTGTTCTTGAGGTTGACGGTATTTTTAGGACAATTTTCAGAATCCTTGGAATACTTAAATTCCATTTCGCTTTGCTTTAGCTCTTCATTTTGGTCTGGGACAAATGATTGCTCTGCATCACATGGAGGTAAGCAATAGATTTAGGTTCAAAAATCTTTCAGCAGGGGCGCCTGGGTGGCTCAGTCGGTTGAGCGTCCGACTTCGGCTCAGGTCATGATCCCGTGGTTTGTGAGTTCGAGCCCCGCATCGGGCTCTGTGCTGACAGCTCGGAGCCTGGAGCCTGCTTCCGATTCTGTGTCTCCCCCTCTCTCTGCCCCTCCCATGATATGCTTGGTCTCCCTCTGTCTGTCGATGATAAATAAACATTAAAAAAAATCTTTCAGCAAATAAAAAACTAATTATCTTCAGAGACAGATCAATTAATCTGCCTTTTCTAGAACTAGCTGCTTCAACACAACTGGAAGAATATCAACTAAACTGTTAAAAGCCCTCAAAATAAAATAAAAAGTAGACTCAGAATATTTAATATGAAAAAAAATGGACCAGGATGAAATGACATTCTGTGGTTTCGAGACTCAGATCGAAATACTTCCAAACATAAGACACGGTTATTCCTCACCCAAGCTTGTGCTATTCTCTGGAAAATACATAATGACCTGTCCTGCCTAAATGCCCTGATCGTTATGAAGATCACTCTTTGCAAAGAACACATTAATCCAGGAAGGGCTGAGTCAGGGAAAGTGAGACCCTGAACTGGGTGTGTGCTCGATGCTTTCATGGACTCCCAACCATCCTGACAGGCATGTGTCCTGTTTTTATAGATGAGGAAATTGAGGCCCAAAGAAACTAAGTAACCTCTCTGAGGTTATCCAGTCAAATAGAATCAGCCAGGATTCAAATCCCCATGTGGCTCACTCAAAAAGCAAAATGCTCTTTCTTCTACCCCAGGGATGGTCTACACCTAACACGTACCTTTGACCAACCAGCCCTTAGTCCTGTATTGCCAAGTCCTGTATTGTAATTGACAAGTCTTTGATTCAGCAAAAACCAAGAAATACAAAGCATGGCTTTTCTTGTTCACCTGACCTACTTCTTTGCGTTTGGTTTCAGACCTAGGTTTGTCTGAATTATATTATGAGAGGGGGAAAAAAAGATATTTTCCCAAACGTGCAAACATTTCTATCGGCTAAAAGCAGTGGGGCGGGGGGGGGGGGGCGGTGCGGTGGCGGAGAAGTGCCAGGAGCAGGGAAGGGAAAGCTTTTTCACCTGTTAACCTATTTGTTCTGCTATTGAGGTAATTAACTGAAATCCATCCTATAGCCTTGTTTTACTACAGTGGTCCTAAAACCAGCACATCAGACTCTCCTGGAAGGCTTGATGAAACAGACTGCTTACAGACAGTATCTGCTTCAGTCAATTTAGAGTCAGGTCCAAGAATTTGCATTTCTAGCAGGTTTCCAGATGAGATGATGATGATGATGATGATGGTGACGATGATACCGGAAGCCACATTTTGAGAACCACAGCATCATTGTATCATTTCTGCTATATTACTGTCCTTTCATAGTTCTACTTACTTCTCAGAATTAAATAACCCAGGGGAGCTAATAAAGGGCCAGACGGGGATCGGTGACATTTCTAACACTCTTCTTTCTTTGAAGCAAAGCACTCCTTAATGAGACATGTACTCTACAGATTGGTACAGGAGCCCTTAGAAGAAACGTGTGGTTGAGAGGCCCTGGGCTTTATTCTAAACCTTCCTGTTCTCATTCTAAATGCGCCTGTAACTTCTGAGCACAGAGAAAAATGAAGCCAAAGTAATCAAATGCCTTAAGTAGTTTTTGAAGAGGCCACCTAGCCGATCTTTCTTAGTAAAAGAGGCAGGGCTCCGGATGAGGAAACAAAATGGCATTAGGTAGTTGGCTATGGCCGCACAATCACGTAGAGGTGAGCACACAGCTCAGGTCTCCTCAGCCAGGCCCCTTCCACCACCGTCACACAGGCTGGGGACCCCTTCCAAGTTCTTAGTCGTTTCAATGTATTTCTATAAGTTTTTGTCAGCAAAAGGAAAGGGACTAAAGAATCTTATCTTTGCAGATAATTAGCAATGCCCGTAAGCAGATAAAGATGGGGAGACAGGTGGGGGAAGAGAACAGGGATCCTGCGTGATAGAAGGGTCTGGAAGAACCAAGGGATGCCTGAGGATACTGCAGGTCTGGTCCCTACCCTCAAGTCTCCTTGGGGAGGCGTGCAGCAGGCCACAAATGCTGAAAAGGCAACAGGGAGGAAAGAAAAGAAATGCTAATGACACACAAGTGGATGTTTCGTCTCCAAAAAAGAGCATGTCTGGGGGTGGCTGGAGGGCTCAGTCAGTCAAGCACCAACTCTTGGTTTCAGCTCAGGTCATGATCTCACGGTTTGTGAGTTCAAGCTCCGCATCGGGCTCTGCGCACTGACAGCACAGAGTCTGCTTGGGATTCTCTCTCTCCATCTCTCTCTGCCCCTCCCCAGCTTGCACTCTCCCTCTCTCTCAAAATAAACTTAAAAACTAAAATAAATAAATAAGAGCAGGTCGGAATAAGATGTATATTCATAACATTTTAGGAAGACCAGTGTCATTATTCTGAATCTACCAAAATATTCAAGGAGACAGCAGTCATCGGAAGTCACAACATTGCCTCTGGTGGACAGTTTTATTAGAATGTCTTTCTCTTCTAATTACTAATACTAATGCAGTGCAGGGCATTTTGCCTTCTGGTTCCGAAAGCACATTCACAACAGGAAAATCTTGTGAAGTACGAAGTCCTACGTGCTGAAATGAGATTGCTGTGACAAGGTAAGGAGAGCCTCGTCTTTCTCAGTCTCCCAACCCAAGTGTGTGTGTGAGATTTGAAGAGATGTTGCAGAGGTATGTAGATTACTTCCCCCCTCTGTGTCTCCAAGGACACAGAAGAGCCATTGATGCCTCACTGTCCTCAACTCTTTCTTCTGTTTGAGACCCACACACGCAGCCTGGGATCCTGCATTCACCCTTGGCTAGCTGCTCCTGGGCCTCTCTAATGGAACATTTCCCTAACTGATTATTATCTCCTGGCCCCACCCGTAACAGGACTTGGCTTCGTATCCTGGCTGGTAACCCAGAAACTTCATTCTTCACCCTACGTAGTTCCCATCACAGGCACTGAGGGGTCATGCCCTGTTGACTCTACCTCCTAATCTCTCTTGATCTCACGCGTGGCTCTCCAGTCAAACTGCCATAACTTACCTATTGGCCATTATCAACTATTGCCTAGATTATTACACCCACATGGTTGCTAGTCTCCTCCCAAGCTCCAGTCTTTAATACTCTAGAAGCTGGAAGCAATTCTCCAAATGCATTGCATTTTAGGTAGAAACTCCTCTCTTATCAAGGGCAAGATGACAAGCCTCTACAGCCCCAACACGTTACATTCCAGTAACACCCATACCACTGAAACCAAAAACTCTACAGGGGAATAGACAGTAGCACAAGCCCAAACACTTCCTTGGGAATCACTAACGCAAGCATCACTCCACTTCCCTGCTAAATCAGTTTAATGACTTCTTAGGACAAACCTCACTCCCTAAAATGGCCCACTGGCCAACTCTGCAATATCATTTCTGGAAAATCTTTCCAAAGAACACAAATTGTGTCCAGGTTTCAAGTTCTAGAGAAAACTCACCTGCTTTTCCAGTTATCAGGTCCTGAGGCTAATAGGGATGAGTAGAATCAAGCACGGTGTGGTCTTATAAATTGGCTTACTTTATAGTATTGCCTCTGTGCTCATTAATTATGCCAAGTTATTTGGAATTAGAACAAATAGAAGGTAGGGGCACCTGGGTGGCTTGTCAGTTAAGCGTCTGACTCTTGATTTTTAGCTCAGAGCCTACTTGGGATTCTGTCTCTCCCTCCCTCTCTGCCCCACCACCGTCATGCTCTCTCTCTCGCTCTCTCTCTCTCTCTCTCCCTCAAAATGAATAAACGAGGTTTAGAGGCACCTGGGTGGCCCAGTCAGTTCTGAGCATCCGACTTTGACTCAGGTCATGATCTCACTGCTCAGTTCAGGGGTTCAAGCCCCGCATCGAGCTCTCTGCTGTCAGCATGGAGCCCACTTCAGATCCTCAGTCTCCCTCTCTCTCTGCTCCTCCCCTGCTCGTGCTCTCTCTTTCAAAAATAAACATTAAAAAAAGGTTAATGTACTACTTCACAATGGAAGAGCATGCAGTTAGATTACTTCACTCATAACTGAAGGTAGGGCACTGTAACAATGCCTTTTACAGTTAGACATTAAAAAAGGAGAACGGATTTTAAGCTGTGATAGCGTTTAAAAAAAAAAGTCATGATGGGCGCCTGGGTGGTTCAGTTGGTTGGGCTTCCAACTTCGGCTCAGGTCATGATCTCATGGTTTGTGAGTTCGAGCCCCGCAGCGGGCTCTGTGCTGACAGCTCAGAGCCTGGAGCCTGCTTCGGATTCTGTGTCTCCCTCTCTCTCTGTCCCTCCCTTGCTCGTTCTCTCTCTCAAAAATAAATAAACATTAAAAAAATTAGAAAGAAAAGTCATGACTATCTTCACCATCATGCCATCCCCAAGTTCTGGTCACCTTAGCCAAAACCTTAGAAGTTAAAAACAAAACAAAACCAAAAAAACCCTTAAATCATTTAAAAGCTTGTGGTCTAAATCTCAGCTTTCTTACATGTAAAAGTGGGACCCAGATGATTCCCAGCGACACAGGCAGGAGATGGTAAGGAATTGGTGGGGAAGAGAAACGTGCATTTACACGAGAATTGCACCAGGATGTCTAGCAGATCCATTTCCAGAATCACATTAGAAATGCACGGTCATGTAGACTTGAAGTTACAAGGACAGTGCTTGTGCATTCCCTTCCACCCTCCTATCACCTGGGAATCCTTAGTTTGTGTCCATGTCCTTTCTGGTAGAATTGGATACGGAGTTTCTAACTCTGGTTCTAGTTTCTGGTTGGGATTTCAGAGGAGGTCTGCGTGACTATCCAAAAACTGTATTTGGGGGAGTTGGAGGTTAGCTGGAGACGTAAGAGATTCTAATTAAACGGACCCTTGACCCCAAAAGGTTAAGAATCACTGTGAGTTTTTTGCGCATGGACACATGTCCCAGATTCATTTCAAACTCCCATGATGCTCTGTGGAGAATGTTGCAAAGGATGAGTAATTAAAAGAGGTTAAATGTGTGATGAATATCACAAGAGTAGAGAAAAGCAATCAAACCTGAATTCAGGTGGAATTACAGAAAGAAAGTCCATGGCATTTAATTAGGTTGCATTTTATTTAGAGAAATGAAAATTTGCCTCCGAACAGAACTAGGAATCAAGTATTGTCTCTCAGGTTAAAAGGACCCTGCTATGCTTGAAGCTTACACGGAAAGCTAAAATTTCCAGCCCTTGACTATTTGTGGCTCCAAACACCAAAGGCAAATATCGGAACAAAGTATTTGTGAACAGAGAGAGGCAACTCATGTGTACCGATTAGCAAAATAACCTGAGGGGGGAACATTTTATAGTCCTCAGTTACGAGTGGTGAGAATTTGTAAGTCTTGCATTGCTTCCTATCATACATGGCTCCACGGTGATGCGCAAAGTAGCAAAATAGAGGCACTTGCCCCGCTTCTGCAGTTTACATTTGGTTATCATGTACTTCATAAAGTAACAGCAGCTCTGGAATGATCCTACAGAGTTGTATTTCATGCTGCTGCTAATAACATTCCTCTGGTTAATAAAACACTGGTGCTTAGCAGACACAGGTCTAGAACCCATACAGAAGTAATCCGGGGCGCATCCAGGTAGAAGTATGAAAAGCAGAGGTGAAGCAACCACTTGCAGCGGCCAGAGACACTTGGCCACACATGGTCAGAGAACAGCAAACACAAACAGAATGGAGTGCCAGGATGGGGCTTCCAACCAAAAGAATCGCTTGCCACTTCATTAAAGGAATCTTTTATCTGTTCAAAGAAGCACAAAACCATCTCGTGCCACAGAGAGGAAGTTCGTGCTTGGACCTATCAGGAGCCCTTTACCAAGGGCTCGCAATTCCGGTACCTCTTGGTTGATCTTCAAAAATTGACATTGGCACTTGGATTTTTTTTTAAGTCTCAAGTCAGCAAAAGATACTTAGATCAGCGGGTTGTGTTTTTCGAATTTGGGTATTTTAAAGTTTAATGATTAAGCAAGGTTGACTACCATATATGAGAATAACTCCTAAAAAGGTACGAAACATTTTCCAACTACAACGCCGTACATTGTTATCATGAGAACGCCATATCATGTTATCAATGTCTCTCTAATATGGCCTTTTCTGGGGGGTGGGTAATCAGGTTCGTTGATTAAGATCAACTACTTTCTCATTTTAACAGCCTATTTTCCTTCTGCTAAAAGGGGTCTCTCTAGAATGTCTAGAATGCTTTAAAATCATTAACTGGCAGTCGCGATTTAAGTTTGCAAAGGGGAGTTCTGAGTTTGAGGGAAATTATGCCAGGCCAGTTCTACACATGAAAACTGGGACTTTCATGGTACGTTGGTGACTGTTGTGTGGTAATTGTCTGACAAAGTCTTTTATGTAGTAGCATGAAGCATAAATTATTTTGACATTTAAAAAAATTCCACTATCACCTGTTGGGCAAGGCATTTTTACGATTAAGCCTTGTTAAAATTTCTTTCTAGGGGCACCTGGGTGGCTCAGTCAGTTGAGCGTCCCACCTTGGCTCAGGTTATGATCTCACGGCTCGTGGGTTTGAGCCCCGCGTGGGGCTCTGTGCTGTCAGCTCAGAGCCCGGAACCTGCTTGAGATTCTCTCTCCGTCTCTCTCTGCCCCTCCCCTCCTTGCACTCTCTCAAATATAAACATTTTAAAAAACTTACAGAAATTTCTTTCTAGACATTTCTCAATGTTTAAGACCACAAATAGTTACAGAAAGCTGACCTTTTCAGGAAGACGCCACCAGATGGTGGCATTGTATCAGTCCTTTCCGGGTTTGTATCAGAAACAACCCCGGGTTGATTTTAGCAGATGCCTCTTTGCTATAGGAGTTCCTCTGAACATTACCTCAAACCAGCATAACGTGGTGACAAACCAGTACAGTGTAGTGACACCACTGGAAACTTCTACCTTTATCTGGTTTTAGAACTCAGTAAACATGCCCCAGGTTCCCTAGTGGCTAATGAAACCAGCAAATCTAAGTGAAGCAAATATTTTATTTAAATCAGTTGTCAAATCACAGTTTATCCAAATGAACTTAATGCAACATTGTCCTTAAAAGAGTGGGCACAAAAATGGCACAGACATAATCCAGTATCTAGCAAAATACCATCTGTAAAGAACCTGACTTAACTTCATGCTGTGTGTGAATGTGGTCCGGCATATAAGAGTAGAATAGAAAACTTAAAATAGTCAATTATTTTTTGATAAGATGAAAAACATTTCACTACTTTGCCTCAGGATTCGAGCGCAGTCATCTGTCCAAACGGCCACACCAATTCAGAGAAAAGGCTTAAAGTTAATCCGCTACTGGAAAAAACTCCCTTCCAACCCCCGCTGGGCTAGAAAGAAAAATTTCACAGTAACAATGGAACATTCTGTGTGTTTCCCCCCCAAAAAGCTTTCTATTCTTAACACACTGTGCATAGTAGGAAAGTGACCAACTGGAGAGCAGTATGAAACACGGACCCGACCCTTGGTGGACGTGAAAGTCCGAACTGTAGCTTCTGATCAGGAATGTCGTTTCTAGGAAGCTGTCTTCACAGGTTACAGCTGACGCTTAGAGCTTCCCACCACATCCTGCTATCTGATACAAAAGGAATGCACCATACTGTACATTTCCTTAATCGTTAAGAAAAAAAATATACAATAGATACAGGAAGGTTACTTAAAACATACATATAAATACATAAGGAATGGTACTCCAGTTTGAGAAGCAGAACTAGGTATGGCCAACTCCAGTTCCGGGTGAAGAGCTGAGGACCTTACATCAGAAAGGTTAGATGGCATGGAGGGGAGAGCGGGGCGGCCCTGCAAAGAGGAAACGGTAAGTGGCTGTAGCTCCCGATGCGGCCTCGGGGTTGTCCGGGTGCCTCAGAGAGAGGAGGTCAGTCCATGGCCCTGTTCTGCGCTTCGGAGTCTGAAATACTGGTCTTGAGTCTCGTCAGCAGCGTTCATTCCCTCCTACTGCCCGTCTTCACATTCTGGTCTTGCAAACACGCGGGGCAGAACTGTGGGAGGAAGAATCACAAGTCAGTCAAGTCTCCTCTCCTCCCCCGTTCATTCCGCGAGCCCCAAGCGCCGGCCTCCAGCCCCCGAGAAAGCGAGTGGGCTGTGGGCCCACGGCAGGTCGGGCTGGGTCACCCCAGAACCGGTGGCTTGTGGCGCATCACATGCACTGGGAATTTTTTAAATGCTTCGTTACTACTGATGGCAAAAAAAAAAAAAAAAAAAAAAAAAAACGGTGCTTTTTTTGTGGGGGGGGGTTGTTTTGTTTTTTTCTAGAGAGCTATAAACTAAAACTTCAAGCTGTAGGATAAAAACTTCCTTTGGACTTCTAGTTAAAACCAGAAAAATTCAATACGCTGGTTAGTATGGTGCTGCGAGCACGTGTTTCTTACGCCTTTGAGCCAAACACACAAACGCACACTTGTGCACACACGCATGCCCCTTTATTTTCTTGGAAAGCAGTCACGTGGGGTAAAACGAAGTCACTGTTTTCATGACATCAGGAAGACTGAATGGTACGTCAGGGAGGGGAAAAAAGGAAGGAAACCTAGGCCTCCTGATCTACTTGACTGTTTTTTCCCCAACGGAAGGTTCTGCAGAAAGTTACAATGATTTAAACTCCTGCTTCCGTTACAGCAGATGTGCCATGGAGCGGCATGAAGGAGGAAAAAGGGTGTTAGAAGAAAAGGAAGCCTGCTTACATGATGTTTTAGGATCCTGTGGGTTCGGATTTTGCCGGTTCTTCCTCTTGCTTCTGTGTCTCTTCCGGTGTCTGGGTTTTGATCTCTTCTTCTGATTCCCCGAGGGCTTTGGCTTCCTGCAATTCTACTTCCTGGCCACCTTCCTCCTCTTTCGGTGCTGGTCCATCTGTGTCCAGGGACCCTTTGGTTAAGCCTCCTGAGGCCTCAGAATCTTCCAGTGCTGAGTGGCGGCTCTCAGGGTCATCGACAGCATCATCTTTCTTGTCTTCCTGGGATTCACAGAGTGACTCCTCTATCCGTTCTCCTAACTCGGCACGATCACCGCCTTCTGGAATAGACTCTGTTCCAACTGTTTCTTTCTTTTCCTCAGATGGGAGAACTGCCTCTTCAGGCTGCTGGTCACTCACACTGGAACTTTCTACCTCCGCGGCTGGGGTCTCTTCTGACGCTTTGCTCACAGCTTTGGACACGTCCGCGTGGGTCTGGTCCACAGCGGTTACGGTGGGTTCTTCTTGGGCTGCAGCGGTCTGTGTTTCCTCCTGTGCAGAGGCCTGAAGTGCCCTTTCTTCCTCCTCAACTGGCTGTCCAGCTTCCTGGGTGGCAGCCTTTGTCGGCTGCGCCTGTGTCTGGAAATCAGCGGCGGTTTCTTCAGTACTTACTAACTGGTCAACAGCTGTCTGGATCACATTTTGTACAAGTTTACTGCTCTCAGTCTCCAGTTTCAAAATCTCACTTTCCGCCTTGGAATCTTCCTTGCTTGGTTCACTACCTCCTTGGGCTTCCTGGCAACCAGCCGGCTCTTCTTCCTCAGAGGCCCATTTCTGTGGTGTGGTTTTGTCTCCTTCCGGGTCAGCACCGATGCCTCCCTCAGGCATGGCCGAGAGGGTTTCTGGTATTGATTCCGGCCGAGACTCCGTCCCTGGGGGCACCTCGTCTTCCCCTGGCTGAGCAGTGAACTCTTCGTCTTTTTCACAGGCTGCTTCTTCTGGTGTTAAATGTGCATCTGCAGATTCCAAGCTTTCAGGTGTTTCTAGAATCTTAACAGTTTCTCCCAAGACCTTCTCCTCCACAGCTGCAGCTGTTAATGATGGCTCAGAGCTTTGAGCTTGAGTTTCTGTGTATGCCACGTCCTCTTGAGCTAGCCCAGGAGAACTTTCTTCCAAACTGGTAACCTCCTTTTCCCCGTCGATGATGGCCACGCTAACCGTCTGCACCAGTTGCTTACTCAGCTCCTCAGAGACTGTCACGGCTGGTTTTTGCTCAAGTTTCTCTTCACTCGCTTGGGTTGGCTCTGCTTCCGTTTCCTCCTTTTCTACTTCAACTGCCATCTCTTTCTCCACTTGGGTTGGAGGAGATGGTGTGTGGCTCTGGAGTTCAATATTATCACTCTTCTCAAATTCAGGTTCTTTAGTAACTTCATCTTCAAGGGCAACCACTTCCACGGTCTCTTTCTGACTGACTGTTGTTTCAGTGTCTGCAGACCCCTCGGGGCCTTCAACAAGAGGTTTGTCTTTGGTTTCCTGGTCGGTAGATTGGCCTTCCTCTTCCGTCAGTTCAGTCTTTGAAAGAATGGGTACAGCTTCCACTGATACCTCTTCATCTGTATGTTCTAGAACCTCTTCCATTTTTGAATGTCCTGGATCATCTTCCTGGGATTGAAAACTAGAAGGTGCTGGAGGCATCTGCTCTGGTGTAGGAACTGCCCCTGCTTCGGTGACCTGTGACTGCGTATCAGAGGCAACCTCGGGATCTTCGTGGATTTCTGTCATCTTCTCTTGCAGTGTTGTATTTAGAGCTTCAAAATCTGCTACTGGGGTGCTTCCGTTGGTCTCACTGTCGGTAAGGGTTTCAGCTGAGTCGGGAGCAACAGCCTGTTCTAGAATAAATTCTGATTTTACCTCAACCAAGGTCTCAGCTGGACAAGGGGTTCCAAGCTCACTAGACTCTACACTGTCTGTGCCTTGAGGAACTTGTTCAAAGCTTTCTGGGGTGGCCTGTACAATCACTTTCCCTTGTGTCAAAGTCTCAGTCTCAGTTTCTTCTACGTGAACTTTCAGCACTATATCCGTCTCTCTCTTCAGATCCAGCGCTTGAGAATCCTCTTCCGCTTCTACCTCCTCCGGTATTTTGGTTCCTACTTCCTGCACTGTCTGCATTGAGTCTTCTGGTCCTCTGGTGTCGGGCAACTGTGATTCCTCCCTAACTTTTTCTGCAACTGCCTGCAGGACCTCTTGAGTTCGCCTCTCTTGGTCTTCTATGTCCGGCACACCACCTTCCACCTCCTGAACTGGCGTCGCCTCCTCCGTGGTGACTGGAGAGTCAGTTAGCTGAGAAACGGCCGAGACCATGTCAGTGGTCTCTTCAGCACCAGATGCTTCTGCTGCTTCTTCAGCACAAAGCGCCTCTGTCGTTTCTGCAGCTGTCACGGCGTCAGAAGTTAACTCTACCTCACTGACGATTGTGTCGTCAATGGTGTCGGGACCCTCTGGCAGAGTTTTGGTAACAACAGGGGGTTCCTCTGCAAGGACTTCCCCTTCCAATACCTCCTCGGTTAAGGGTTTGGCTTCATCTTCTGTTTGTTCGAGAGGTTCTGTCACTGAGGCAGATATCCAAGAGGGTGACCTTTCTTCAACATTGCTAAGAGCCCTTGCCCCGTCAATGACAGTGACAGTCACAGCATGAACCAGATTCGTACTGGGCTCCTCTGACACAGAAACAGCTACCTTTTGCTCAGGCTTCTCCTCGCTCTTTTGGGCTTGCTGTGCTTCGATTTTCTCCCTTTCTACTGCATCATACTCGGACAGAGGTACCACCGCTGGGACATCAGAATCATCTTCGTTGACCTCTGTTGGCCCCGTATCTTCAACAGTGGCTTGTTCAGGTTTCCCATCTGACCTTTTCTTCCTTCGTCCGGGAATAAACTTCTTAATTGAAACCCAAGACTCTTCTTTCCCGGGTTCGACATCTGAAGCTGAATGTTCTATGCTAGACCCAGTTGCAGGGTCTTCGCTTTTCTCTTCCAGTTTTGACTTGGATTTTTTCCGTGGAGTAACTAATCTTTTAAATGACTCCCACGTGGAAACTCCCTCCCCTTCGGAGGGGCTGCCCGCTTGCTCCGGCGAGGAGCTTCCTGGCCCTTGATCGTGTTCTTGGGAACTAGCAAGGGCAGCATCTGGTCCTGTTTCTTTGTCATCCGGCTTCTGGCTGTCTCCTGCCACTGTTTTTGGTCCCGCTTCATCATCAGAAGATGATGCTTTCCTGGCCCTTTTCTTGGACGAGCCCACACAAATCAAAGCTTCCCAAGACACTGAAGTATCAACCCTGCGCTTCGGTTCCTCGGGCTTTTGCTCCTCTCCATTCCCTCTGGCTTCCTCTTGCACCTCCGAGGCTGCGCTCTCCGTGGAAGACAAGGTGGCGCTCTTTACTTTCTCCAGCTCATCTTCCTTATCACTTTCGGAAAGTCTTCTAACACGCTTCTTGGGCGTCACCATCTTTTTGAAAGATGCCCAGGGAGTGACGCCTTCTCTCTTCTTCTCCCCGTCAGAAACAGCTCCTTCCTCGCCTTCCCCATCTGGGTGTGTGTCCGCGAGGCCTTTCTCTAGACACGTGATCTCCTCCGGTTCCTCAGGGGATGAGGCGGAGCTCTCGCCCTTCTGTTCGTCGGGACTGTCTGGAGACTCTGGGGCGGCGTGATGCTGTTCCCCGCACTCCTCATCTCCTCCTCCTCGTTTCCCTTTCTGCTTCTTGCCAGAAAGCTTCTTGAGGCCGGTGCTGGTAAAAAGTTTCTTTAAAGGGCTTCCTTGTACCTTCAGTCTCTCTTGTGAGGACAGCACATCCGCCTCGCTCACCAGGCCCTCGGGGTGTGTGGGGGGCGCCTTCTCTTCAGGGCTCATGTCGGTGGGCGGGGCGTGGTCACCCCCAGGGGCGCACACTTCCGGGGCCTTCACCGGCTCCTGGGCGGGCTCGGCTGTCTCAACTTCCGCCTGGGCTTCCCCCACTGTTTCCGGCGGCAGGGCCTCCACTACCTCGACTTCTTCTACCTCAGCTTTCGGCTCCTCCGCCTTCTTCTCTGTCATGCTGACATGGACTTCGGCGACAGTCTCCACTTTGTCATCGAACACTTCCGTTGCTAAAGGAGCGAGTTTCTCTTCGGGAGCCTCCTGCACTTGACCGTCGGAGGGCAGCTCCACTTTTTCATATTCGGCGGACAGTCGGGCACTCTCGGTGGCGTCCTGGGGGCGCGGCCCCTCGGAAGCAGCCCCTTTCTCGGAGGTCTCTTCTGCCTTTTCCTGTTCTTCTGTGTCGGCCTTTTCTGGCTCTTGGTCCTTTTTCTTCTCTGAAGCTTCCGGCTCATCCTCCTTGGGCTTCCTGAAACTGGTCTTTTTTCTCCAGCCGGCCCAGCCTTGAGTGAAGAATTTTTTGAAGGGTGACGCGGTTTCACTGGCCACTGGACTGGTCGGAGAGTCTAGAGATTTGGTGGGTTCCTTTTGTTTTTCTTCTGCATCCTTGCCTTCCTCTGCCGCTTGCCCAGACTCCGCCTGAAGAGAAACTTCTGTGTCGGTTGGCTCATGTTTAAGGGTTTCTTCGGGTTTCTCTGTGGATTGTTTTAGTTCACTTTCTTTGGCTGTCGCTTCTCCGGTCTCCCGGCTGGGCTCCTGGTGGTCGCCGGCCCCGTCTGATGACACCGCGCCTTCGCCTTCGTCTTTCTTGACAGTGAGTAGTTGGACAGTGTCAGACTTCTCGGTCTTATCCTTTCTTACAGTGAATTTAAAGCCGACAAACTTAAACACCTTCTTAAATCCAACATCATTAGACTGGGACTCAGTAGGTTGTATTAGCTCTTCTAAATTGCTTTCTGAAGAAGGAACCTGTTCGATGATTTCCGGCATCTCCTCCTGCCCATCCTTTGTGACGTCTGGAACAACCGCTGAGCCAGAAGCCATCTCTCTCTCTGAGTCTCTTTCACTCACATCTTCAGACTCTCTCTGTCCAACTATTAACAGAAAAGGGAGAGCAGTGGGGGAGAAGGGAGAAAATTAGTATAGTTCAAAAAAAACCCTTACATATTTAAAAAAATATGTAGCCAATCAATACGTTCTGTAAGGTCAGGCAATTCCAGGATAGGGCAAAAGTGTTACCAGTATTTATAAATCTCAGTACATTAGGCAAATGCTGCTTCTTTCAAAGGACCTTTCAACATTCAGGTTGGAGGATACTACTCTGCTCCTCCTGCTCCCCATGAAGGAAAAGTTAACACACTCAAGTACCGACGTATTAAATCTAAGTGGCTGCAGCATCACTAAAGTGGGGCAAGCAGATGGCAGAGAGAAGTTCTGTTGCAATGCAGAATGGGATCAATCATCACGCCCATGATCTAGAATCCATCCCGTTTGGGAGAAATAAGCTAAATAATAACAGAAAAGTAAGAATCTAGACATCTAAGGAGGGACATTCTATGTGATAACTAGCTGGTCTCTTTAACAAGTCCCAAAAAAACGGACCAGAGCTCCACTGGGGAAATTCCAGGCTGGGTCAGGGGAGGTGTAAGGAACAACTTACCAGGAGACAAAGGAGGTGTTCAACAGCGTAACACAGAAACTTGAAGAATTGTTATGTCACCAAGAAACTTGTAGGATCATGATGTCATACACTTGCAACTAATGTAACATTGTATATCAACTATACTCAAAAAAATTTTTTAAAGAAAAGGTGGTACCCAAAAGCTGAGAGGGGCACATCAAAAAAAGGACACAGGGGCCAGCTTGTAGGGGCTCCTGCTGTCCAAATCCTGAAGCATGACAAAGAATAATGACAATGATGGGCTACAAAACACGAAAAAAAAAGAATCCATGAATGAGGAGTGATACTAAAAAGGTAAATATGGAACAGGCAGTATTTCCTTATGAAAAACGCCAGTCAGTAAATTTAGGTACAGCTTCCACTTTGATCTATAGTCATTCTCTTCAGCATTTCAAAATTCTACTGCAGCAGGATTCACATATTATTTTTTAAGGACAAGAGTTAACAAAAACGTTTCTTTTATAGCCAGTTTCAGAGGCTCTTCCTAGACCAGGGCAAACAGCTGTTCAGCCTTGAAGATGTTGAGTCTTACTGTCTTTAAAGATGGTTTTATGTCATTCATCAACTACGATACACGCATATAAAATAACACAAGTGGATTTTTTTCTGGTAGTTATTTGGGGGAAGAGAAAGCCATGTTGTAGTTTGGTTCATCTGTAGGGCCAGTTGAACTGGACATTTCCAGTTGCTTCGAAAAGTGAAAATCATTTCTTCTTAAATATAAAATGATATGAAGCACGGTTTCCTGGCAAGTGTGGTTACGGCAAGTTTTACTCTTCTGAAGGTGGAGGTGACTGATAAATTTGGAGCTAGTCATATCACCATTAAAAGCAGCCATTCAGAAACAAACAAAAAAGACAGGGGCAGCGGAGACGTTTTTACAGAAAAGACTTGAAAACAAAGCAAGGAAACGGTCGGATTCACCGACCAAGGAAATGGTTGTCTTCTTTGGAAAAGCCTAGTTGGCTGTCTGTCATAAGATGAAGGAAACTGCTCTTTGCCAATACCTTTGTAATAACTCATTCAGTCAAAAATCCAGAAATGCTAGAAACCTTTGGGTGAAAGGCTGTCAGGAAACCTCCACTTTTGGAGTTTTACCACACAGATCCAAAGGAAGAACTTCCTGACGGTGGGGACATCTGGCACGTACTACCTTAAACTTAACATCCCCAATAATGGAACAAAACTCTCAGCACGAGGGGCGCCTGGGTGGCTCAGTCGGTTAAGCGTCTGACTTCGGCTCAGGTCACGATCTTGCGGTTCGTGGGTTCGAGCCCCGTGTCAGGCTCTGTGCTGACAGCTAACTCAGAGCCTGGAGCCTGCTTCGGATTCTGTGTCTCCCTCTCTCTCTGACCCTCCCCTGCTCACTATCTCTCTCTCTCAAAAATAAATAAAACATTAAAAAATTAAAAAAAAAAAAAACCCTGTCATCATGCTTTCTGATGTGAGGCACTGAGAAGGCCAATAAATCACCTACAGTCTTCCTGCCAAAAATGTTGAATGGCATCTGTAAGGAAACAGTCAGATAAATCAATGAAGGATATTCTGTAAAACAACGGAGCTTGGCCTGATACGTCAATGTCACGAAGGACAAAAATCAAACAAAAACACAAGTAGATTGTCTGCAAGTAACTTTCAAACAGTTTAAGGAGAGAGATTGAGAGCTGGGGTTGGGGGCAGGAGAGAAAATGTGCTAAAATGTTAATAACTGGTGAATTAGGTCAAGTGTATATGGGTGTGTATTCTATTTGTAGTTTTTAAATTTAAAAAAATCACAAGTTTTAAAAAGCAAGTCAGCATGATGTCACAAAAGGGGGGGGCACTGAGCTAAATTAATAAATTTAAGAAGCATAACAATAAGATAAGCTGGGCAGGGTCCTAGATTGGATATCAGGGCAAACTGGCAAAAGGACATTTTTGACTTTTCTTGGGAAAATGTGAGTATGATTTGGGATTAGACACGATGGGGTTTTACTGAAATGAAAGAACTGAGATGTGGCTAAAGAAAAAAGGTTACCAAATAGTATATACAGTATGATCTCATTTAACCCCCCCCACCCCTGCCTCACATATGATCTCTGGGGGATGGAGTGTGATCTATTTTAGTTTTGCTCCTGTCAATTTTCTACTTCTCCCTATAAGAATATGGAATGCTTTCTCTAACAAAAAAGTCAATGAAAGTGAACACAGAAAAGGTCTTAATAAAATTGTAATAATGTACTTAATGCCCACAGCATAAAATGAAACTCAGTAAGTATAAACAGTATGCGTAACAATACAAAGAACATCCATAAATGTGAAATACAGATATATTTGGAAATACAAAAACGACACGCTTCCCCAAATCTGTAAGTTCACCCAGCTTATAGGATCTTACTTCCCCACAAGAATAGTTTTATCCTTGATGTGAAATATTACAATCTATGTCTACACATGTCCATCACAGTACTGGCTGAGTTTTATTTTATTCTGCAGACAGTAACGAAGAGAAACTAAGAAAGCACTCATACTAAGCACATGGCACGGTGTGGACAGGGCCTTTGACAATGACATCGTGACACAGTCTACTCTTTTTCTGTAAGAAAAAGTCTACTCTTTTTCTGTAAGAGCTTTGGGAAACAGCCGATTCTCATGGAACCTAACTGACATCAGCATCGAACGTAGCATTAAATAAATAACAAGTTTAAAAAACAGAGAACTCAATATTTTAGACAGAGAAGCAGGTTGGAAGAAGAACCAAGAGTCTCATTATTTTCATCTGAAGTACCCTTCCTGATTTTCCTTTTAAAAAAAAGTCACTACGAAATACACATGTCTGACCAACTTTAAACTTTATAAAGAATAAAGAAATACTTAGCACCCACATTGTGGCAAACATTCCGGGAGGAAGAAAATTTCAGACTGTCGAGGTACGTTATTAGATTTCTTAGAGTATCCCCGGACACTTCCTTCAAGTTAGGAGATGGGCTCTCCTCTGTCTGTCTACTGGGAATATTCTTCCCATTATTATTATTATTATTTTCCACCATGTATATAATCTTTTCAAATACGAAAATGCTGTAAATTTCCACGTGTTCTTATTATAAACCTGCTTGCAGTAAAATTCAAAGATTTCTTTCAATTAAGTCCACTTCCCTGACATGAGCTACTTCTTCCAAATTTCCCCAATTATACAGGTATACTCATGAAAAAAAAAAAACCTTGCACAAACCCTTTTAATGCCACACAAGAGATGTGACCTTTTTTTTTAAAAAAAAGGTGTACAATACCAGTGAAAACACGTTAGAGAAAAAAGTTAAACCCCAGCAATAAACTCCATTCTAGTACAATTTCACTAATAATGTACTACATAAAGACAAATTAAAAGTGTCCTGCCCAAAAGCATGAGAGAAAAGCACTCATGAACTAATAACGTTCCCGAAATTTATTACAAAATGCAGAGACACAGTGGGAGAAAACAGGTGTTGGATGCACCATTTTCCTCCCTAATTTCCCTCCGTGCTCCCAAATCTGTTTCCATTTGAAACGCTTTTTCTGAAATTCTGCGATGACTGGAATGTGTACGGTCAAAACGAGAGCGACAAAAACGGAACAGCTGCAACTGGCAAAACAAAACAGCGACTGACGAGCAGGCCTGGCAATACTGAGATGCTCTCGTTAGAGTGATGTACGGGCTGAACACATTTTTATTTTAAAGAGGGCTGTGGGATCACAGGAGATTTTTAAATCCTCACTGGTCCGCAGTCTCTTTTGACCTAAGTAATCCCAGGAGCTAATGCCATCACAACAGCCTTCCAGGCAGGGCCACTGCTGGCCCGGAGGTGTCTTTGTGTTTTGTGTAAGAGCTAGACATCAGAACTCAGCCCTCATTCCAGCTTTTACTTCCCTTCTGCCCCCAGCGAACCTGGACAGACCTTCCAGGGAGGCTGTGCTTCCTAAAATACCTCTGATCACAAAGTGATGCTGCCACATGTCCCTAATGGCAGCAAGACTTCCAGGACAGCCTGCTAAAGCAGCTGGCAAGCAAGGATACATTAGGTTGCAACAGCAAAAAAGCCAACTCCGATCACACCTTCCACATTATAGGTACCAAGTCTGCCCCCAAACCATGGGCGACAGCGTGGCTGCCACGCAGAGGCGTGGAAACGCACTGGGGCCTGGATCCCAACATTCAGCCTCCTGTTATGGACGCAGCCGGCTACACATTCTCCACCATGCGGCCTAACAAGCAAGGCCCGCTCTGTCTGGTTTCATGCACATCCCCCATTCGCTCCCCCCTAAGCTCTCCTTCTGGCTGTTGGTAAATCCTAGTGATTAAAAAAATTTTTTTGAACATTTATTTATTTTTGAGAGAGTGTGAGTGGGGGAGGGACAGTGAGAGGCAGACACAGAATCTGAAGCAGGCTCCAGGCTCTGAGCTGTCAGCCCTGAGCCCAATGCTGGACTCGATCCCGCGGACCATGAGATCACCACCTGAGCCAAAGTCAGACCTTCAACTAACGGAGCCACGCAGGCGCCCCCAATCCTAGTGATTTGTCGAGGCCTGTTTCGTGTTCTCTTTATCCTCCTGTGCAAAGACCTTCCCAGGTGACCCCAGCCTGCCACCACCTCGGGCCACGCCTGATGCCCTTCTCAAGCTTGAGCCCTAGGGCTGTCCTTTCCTGGCCGGAAGTGGAAGCGGCGTGCCGCCTGGGGGCCTGGGGCCGGGTGGGGACGCGGCTCTGGGCTTTGGGCACGTGCCCCACCGCAGCCCAGGACCGCAGCAAACCCGGCCCTGGGCGGCGACAAGACCCAGGGAGGGCTTCGTCTTCCGCCGGGTCATCTGAAGCCCCGGGCGTCGGCTGTACCGGGGCCACCGGGGCCGGTCCTAACACCTCCCGCGTGCCTCCCTGCGGGTGGCTTGGTGGGAGCAACGCAAGGGAGGCCGGATGGAAGCCCCCACACCCGGGGGTGGCGGGCACTGCCGGCAGGGTCCAGTGGGTGGCCCGCAAAGCCGGCCCGCCCGCCGCATCCCCGCAGGAGTCGCCACCGGGGGGCGCGCTACTCACGGCAAAGGTTACTCCACCAGGGCATCGCGGGCGCCGGGCGGCAGGGGCAGCGCTACAGGGGCCCGGGAGGCCCAAGCGTCTTCCTGCGCCTGCCCCATCGCGGGACGGACACCGGCGCCGATGACGAGCGCGCCCCCTGGGGGCCACCGCGCACGTCACAGAGGGCACAGCCTCCCGGTGGCCCGGTGGCCCGGTGGCCAAGGGCTCGGGCCTCACGAGCCCGCAAGGAAGAGCCCCCCAGGGGCCCTGAACTTCGCCGCAGCGGGATCGCTGCAAACTCAAGCACACTCGAGTCCGAAAACCGTCGTGGCTAAACGACCGCCAAACCGCCAAACCTAAACACTGCTGGATCCCGGACCCGCCTCCTTGTCTGAGCTGTAAGGAGGTGGCCTCCAAAATCGCAATACACAGCGTCGGCCCAAGGGACAGCGGGATGCTGTGCATGGGTTTGTTTGGTTTTAAGAGCTTGACATTTCTTGAATATTAGAACAAGAACTGGGGACGGGGCGCCTGGGTGGCTCCGTCGGTTAAGTGTCCGGCTTCTGCTCAGGTCGTGATCTCACGGTTTCTGAGTTCGAGCCCCGGGTCGGGCTCTGTGCAGACAGCTCAGATTCTTTCTTCCTCTGCCCCTCCCCCACTCATGCTCGCTAGCGCGCGCGCGCGCGCTCTCTCTCTCTCTCTCAAAAATAAATAAGCATTTAAAAAAGCAGGAACTGGGGACCTCACGCAGGCTCCCATTACAAAAGCTATCATTTAGAATCACAAAGGCTTAGGGCTTGAGGAGAGTTCACCTTGTCCCTCCAACTGGGGAATAAACAGACTTCAGAAACGGTTATGTGGGAAATGCAAAATGGCACAAACACTTTGGAGAGCAGTTTGGCAGTTTCCCACAAAACGACACGTTCTTACCATGTTACAGCAACCGTGCGCCCTGGTACTTCACCCAAGTGAGTTGAAATCACGTCCACACAAAAACCTGCATATGGATGTTTATAGTTATGTTTATAGCATTATTCATAATTGCATATACTTGGAAGCAACCAAGATGTTCATTATGTGAATGGATGAATAAACTATGGTACAGCCAGACAATGTAATATTTACTCAGTGCTAAAAAGAAATGAGCCAGCAGAGCCATGGAAAGATACGAAGGAGCCTTAAATGTGTGTCGCTGAATGAAAGACGACAATCTGAAAAGGGTACATATTGTATGATTCCAACCATATGACATTCTGGGAAAGGCAGACAATAAAGAGACCGGGGACAGACAGGGCCAATAAAGAGATCAGTGTTGCCAAGGGTTGGAGGGTGGTAAGGATGAATCAGCAGTGGGGTGTCTGGGTGGCCCAGTCGGTTAAGCGGCTTCGGCTCAGGTCATGATCGCACAGTTCGTGGGTTCGAGCCCCGCATCCGGCTGTGTGCTGACAGCTCAGAGCCTGGAGACTGCTTCAGATTCTGTCTCTCTCTCTGCCCCTCCCCTGCTCGTGCTTGGTCTCTCTCAAAAATAAATAAACATTAAAAAATTTTTTGAAGGATGAATCAGCAGGGCACAGATTTTTACAGCAAACTATAGTTATCCCTCGACAACATGGGTTTGAACCATGCAGTTCCACTTACACATGGATTTTTTTCAATACATACAGCACAATACTGCAAATATATTTTCTCTTATCATTCTTTTTTAAACATGTTTATTTATTTTTGAGAGCGGGGAGGGGCAGCGAGAGAGAGAGAGGGAGAGAGAGAATCCCAAGCAGGCCTCACGCTGTCAGCTCAGAGCCCGAGGCGGGACTGGAACCCACAAACTGAGAGATCATGACCTGAGCTGAAATCAAGAGTTGGGACATTTAACTGAGCCACCCAGGCACTGCCCTTGCTTATGATTTTCTTAATAGCATTTTCCTTTTCCAGCTTACTTTATTAGGAGAATAGAGTTTATCATACTTATAACATGTAAAATATGTGCTAATCAACTGTTTATATTATCAGTAACACGTCCATTAAACAGCAGGCTAATGGTAGGTTTTGGGGGAGTGAAAACTTGTATTTGGGTTTTCAACTGGGGGGCTCTAGCCCCTGTGTTGTTCAAGGGTCAGCTACATACCGTGATGCAATAAGGGTAGATACATATGATTATTACATCATTTATTCAAAACCCAAGAGTGCGCCCTAGTATAAACTAGGGACTTTGGGGGATAATGACGTGTCAGTGTAGTTTCACTGACTGTAACAAATGTACCACTTCGGTGTGGGATTTGTTAGTGGGAGGGGGATTTGATAGTGCATGCATAGGGGCAAAAGCACATAGGAACTCTACTTTCCACTCGTTTTTGCTATGAACCTAAAACTGCTCTAAAAAATACGGTCTATTTTTTTTAATGGTCATATGACTTGACCAGTGTCATATAGTCGGGGGTGGCAGCTCTGGTGGGCCAGAGGCCGGAGGGAATACTTAGAGAGTCAATACATTAAAAAGGAACAAAATGAAGTTTGTCTCTTTAAAAGAAAAATTAATTTCGTACACTTTCAAAGTGCTAAAACTCTTATTTTCCATAACTCATTATAAAACTTTATAATTTGTCAATGCAACTTATGACAAAAAGTATTTAGACATTCAACTCCCACGCTTGGATGGAAAAACTACTATTATGTCTGATGTAAACAGCAATTTAAATTCTATTCAGTGTAAAAAGCAGCTTTACATGGTAGTAGTCATGCTATTAAAAAAAAGGAAATAGGGGCGCTTGAGTCAGTTAATCGTCCAACTTTGACTCAGGTCATGATCTCACGTGAGTTCGAGCCCCGTGTCGGACTCTGTGCTGACAGCTCAGAGCCTGGAGTGTGCTTCAGATTCTGTGTCTCCCTCCCTCTCTGCTCCTCCCCTACTCATGCTCTTTCTCTAAAAATTAACATTTTTTAAAAATTAAAAAATTAAAAAGAAAGAAATAGCAGCACTTTCGACAATAGCCGAAGTATAGAAAGAGCCCAAATGTCCATCAACTGATGAATGGATAAAGAAGATGTGGTGTGTGTGTGTACAATAGAATATTACTCAGCAATCAGAAAGAGTGAAATCTTGCCATTTGCAACTACGTGGATGGAACTAGAGGGTATTTTGCTAAGTGAAATAAGTCAGTCAGAGAAAGACAAATATCATATGACTTCACTCATGTATGGAATTTAACATATAAAACAGATGAACATAAGAGAAGGGAAGCAAAATATAAAAACAGGGAGGGGGACAAACTATAAGAGACTCATAAATACGGAGAACTGAGGGTTGCTGGAGGGATTGGGGAGCAGTGGATGGGCAAACTGGGCAAGGGGCATTAAGGAGGGCACTTGCTGGGATGAGCACTGGGTGTTACATGCATGGGATGAATCACTGGAATCGACTCCTGAGATCTATGTTAACTAACTTGGATGTAAACTAACAAAAAAATTAATTAAAAAAAAAGAACACATATATCCTTCCCACCCACTCACGGATAGTGATTCAAAAGATCACTTGATCCTTATTTTGCAACCATTAGGGTACAAACTGGATAAGGCAAGAATCCGCGGATGTGAGAGTGTGCAGGATATTTACATGCTTAATGGTTAAAAGGGTGGGGAAACCCTACGCAGTGGAGAAATTGGGCAAGAACTTAACATCAACCGGGGCACCTGGGTGACTTCGTTAAGTATCGGACTCCCCTGATTTCAGCTCAGGTCATGATCTCACGGTTCCTAAGTTCGAGCCCCACATCCGGCTTTGCACGGACAGTGTGGGGCTGGTTTGGGATTCTCTCCCTCTCTGCTCCTCCCCCACTCACGCATGCACACTCTCCGGCTCTCTTTCAAAATAGATACATAGGGGCGCCTGGGTGGCTCAGTCGGTTGAGCACCCAACTCTTGGTTTCCGCTCAGGTCACCACCTTAGAGGTCGTGAGTTCTCGAGCCTCACCTTGGGCTCTGTGCTGACAGCAGGGAGTCTGCTTGGGATTCTCTCTCCACCCCTCCCCTGTTCGCTCACTCTCTCTCACATAAATCAGCTTTAAAAAATTAAAAATAAATAACCTGAAGTAAAATAGGAGAAAAAACACGCTAACAAAAGTGGTGGAAATGGGAAGAGGAGAGCTATATGCTTCAAACATGTCAATGTCCTAAAGGGAGAAAAGCTGTAGAAATGTTCCAGATTAAAAGAAGCTAGAAAATATGCATGTGAGACCCGAGGATGGATCTTAACAATGCAAGGGGAGAAACTCGAGAAGGGACATTGTTAAATTAGCTGACAGAATTCGAATAAGGATGGTAACTTATATACTATTGTAAAAGTGTAAATATATGATACTAGTAACCATCGTGTGGATATAAACGGGAATATCTCTACCCTTCGGAAATACATAAGTATTTAAGAGGAAATGATGACTGTAACTTATCTGCAAAAGGCTCAGAAAATTTTTCATCCCCTGCCTGAACCTGTATGCTGATTTTTCGTTTTGTTTTCTTAACACAGAGAGCAAAAACTAAAATGCTAACAATGCTAACAATGCATGCATCTAGATAAAGGGCATATAGCTGTTTCTTGTGCTTGTTTTTTTTTATTTTTGCAACTTTCTGTACGTTTGAAGTTATTGTTTAAAAAAAATCACTCAGGGATGGACTAAAAAGGTCCAAAATTCCATTATAATAAAAGAATCAAGGAGATTAAAAGGCCATCACAGGGGACATATGGTGACAGATGGGAATCACGCTCATTGCAGTGACCACTGTCGAGTCGCTATGTTGCACACCTGAAACTAATATATCATTGTAGTTCATTATACTTCAAAAAAAAAATCCCTCAGAAGAATAAACAGGTACAGATAACTAATAAAAATATAGAAAACAACAAAAATGGAGTGGTGGTTTTATAGGACATTGGGTCTTTACCTCACATTATATACCGTAAGTTTTATCAATATATTAAATCATAGGAAAACTACTCTCTCCCAACTCCCCCAAAAGAGAGAGAATTTGGGGATAGGGGTAGATAAAAGAACAGAAGTTCTGGAGACAGACTGTGTTTAAATTTCAGCTGTACCACATCTAGTACTGGGCCCTTGGGCAAATTTCCTGAAGTTTCTGTCCTTAGTGTCCTCACCTGAATCATAGGTCACCTTTAGTACTTCCTGCTAAGGCTTGTTAGGAGGAAGTATCAGTTGGCTATCTATAAAATAATAAAACAAAAACTCTAATGGATTTTTCTCTCATTGCCTTCAAACAGAACTACTTAACATTATTTTATTTTACCAATTCCAAAAATGATCTATATACATTGCAGGAGATTCTGAAATTTGAAAAATTGGACAATGACCTTCATAAAGACAATGTCCAGAGATGATCACTATTAATAACTGTGATAGCTTGTTCTGGGTAAGTTATTTAATAATAGTCTTCAAAACTATGATATAAAAATTTTTTTCACCTCCCCCTGTTGTTAGACAATTCATTGGTCCAATTTTTCACTGTCATGCTACGCAACAAATATTCACGTGTACAAATCACTGTCCAAACCCCTGACCAGGTTTGAACAGAAGAGGGCAATATTGAACAGCTTTTGAGTCTCCCAAACTGGAAGCCTTGCAAATATCCTAGACCAGAAGATTCAAAGGCTTAGGTGCCTTTTCAAATTCTGTGTAGTTGAATGCCATGTTACACCTATGTAACTCTTTGACTCCCAACGTAGATACGGG
>CM053577.1:15172053-15196069 GCA_028646485.1 Cryptoprocta ferox
GACCAAGTGCAAGTCGAACGGGGGCCTTGCCCTTCTTTCTTGTGTTGAACTCCTTCCCCTGCTTTCCCAGCCAGGCTGGACGCAGTACAATGAAATCACTCCACATTTCCCAGGAGCTGCCTGAAGGGGGCGCTCTCCAGACACGACCGTCCTCATTCCCATCTCTGTTCTAGCAGAAACCTTTTGACAGGTATTTTTATGTGCTGGCTGCATGCTGGTTCTGAATGAGTTAAAGATCACAGCATGGTGAGCAAGCCTGCTGGCCTGGACAATGAAACCAAACCAGCAGGTTTGGCTGCTGGGAGGGAAGGCAGCTGGTGAGAGACAGAAGGCCGGGGATAATAATCCAGGAAAGACAGGCCAGTGTGTACCAACCCAGACTCGGCACAGTAGAATGCATTCAAAACCACACTCGGAAACATTTCATCAATAAATTTACTTTTAAATGACTTCAAAACATCCTCTGCCATAACTTTCAACCCATCAGCTCCGTAAAGTATTATCTGCTTTAGATTTGTGGTATTGGAGGATACACATTCTTGGTACCCAAAAGTGCTCCCCCAGAAACAACTTGTTTTAGAGTAGGCCCTTCTGACATACCATATAAGTATCACTCATGGGGGATTTTGAATTATCCAAATTATCCACTTAAAAAATTTTGTTTACATTTATTTATTTTTGAGAGACAGAGAGAGGCAGAGCACACGTGGAGGAGGGGCAGAGAGAGAGGGAGACACAGAATCCGAAGCAGGTTCCAGGCTCTGAGCTGTCGGCACAGAGCCTGACACGGGGCTCAAACCCACAAACCATGAGATCGTGACCTGAGCTGAAGTTAGACGCTTAACTGACTGAGCCACCCAGGCGCCCCCACAAATTATCCACTTTGAAAACACTGCTATTAATCCAGCAAGTTTCTCAAACGCCCATAAAGTCCAAACTCAGTGTTCACTTACCCACTGCTGAGGGGACTGGCCTAGAAACCCCGCATTCTGACCTGGCATCGAAGACCACAAAAAGGGTTGGACAGGAAGCCGGTCAATGTGTCCACTGGAAAAGCCTCCAGGAGGGAGAGTTGGCACATGCTGGTTCCTTCCGCACCCCACAGCCACTCAGGAGGGCGAAGAAAGACTACGGTGCTTGCCACCATCCATACACACACACACACACACACACACACACACACACACACACACACACACGAGAACCGTGCCTCACACCATCTTACTCGGTACACAGTCTCTGTTGACATGTTTTCCACATCGACCATCAGTGGGAACAGCATCATAGAAGTCTTGCTTCCCAAATATTACCAGAGAAACCATGTATTTCTATTCCCTTTGTCTGGGAGGAGACTCTAATCATATGCCCGAGTGAGAGTGTGCATATGTTGAAAACATTACATTGGTAATGCAAAGGATGATCTAAAAAATTTTTTAATGTTCTATTCATTTTTGAGACAGAGACAGAGCATGAGCAGGGGAGGGGAAGAGAAAGAGAGGGAGACATAGAATCTGAAGCAGGCGCCAGGTCCCGAGCTGTCAACGCCCCCAAAGCGGGGCTCGAACCCACAGATGCGAGATCATGACCTGAGCCAAAGCTGGACGCCCAACTGACCGAGCCACCCAGGCACCCCCTTAAAAAATTTTTTTTAACTTTTTACTCATTTTTGAATTTTTTTTTATTTTTGAAGGAGAGAGAGAGACAAAGTGCAAACGGGGGAGGAGCAGAGAGAGAGGGGGACACAGACTCTGAAGCAGGTTCCAGGCTCTGAGCTGTCAGCAGAGTCCAAGGCAGAGCTCAGACTTACGAACTGTGAGATCATGACCTGAGCTGAAGTCGGCCGCTTAAGGGACTGAGCCCCCCAGGCTCCCCAGGATGACTTGTTTTTTTAATCTGTTTTTTTTAGTAATCCCTAAAACCTAACGTGGGGCTCGAATTTATGAATGCAAGATCAAGAGTCACATGCTCCTCTGACAGAGCCAGCCCAGGTACCCCGTAAAAGATGATTTTAAAAATAATGGGGGCTGAGTCTCTGGGGCCAGGGACGGGGGGTGGGAGATGGAAAAAAGAAATAAATAAAACTAAAATGATGGGGGTGCCTGGGTAGCTCAGTCAGTTAAACGTCTGGCTCTTGATGTTAATTTTAGCTCAGGTCATGATCTCACGATTTGTGAGACCCAGCCCTGCACTGGGCTCTGACTTAACAGCATGGAAACTGCTTGGGATTGTCTCTCTCCATCCCTCTCTGCCTCTCCCCTGTGTTCTCTCTCTCTCTCTCTAAATAAATAAATTTTAAAAAATAAAAAAATTAAGAAAATGAAAATAAAAAATGATGTGCATGGGATGCCTGGGTGGTTCAGGCGGTTAAGCATCTGACTCTTGATTTAGGCACAGGTCATGATCTCATGGTTCATGGGTTCGGGCCAGGAGTCAGGCTCTGCACTGACAGGGTGGAGCCTGCTTGGGATTCGCTCTCTCCCTTTCTCTCTGCCCTTCCCCACCTCTCAAAATAAATAAATAAACTTAAAAAAAAAAAATGATGTGCCAGGTACTATCATGCCCTTAATTTTCTGAATATTTCTAGAAGGAAAATCCTTAGGGTGAACCAACATAGTATATAAAGGCTGGACGTGAAAGGAACTGCCAGGAAGCTTCTGGAAGCTGTCTTACCAGCACAGACTTTGGGTAAGCTTTGTGTCTGCCTTATGTTTCTCTAAGACAGATGAAACAATATCCTTAAAAAGTGCAGACAGTGAAATGGAGAAGAAATGTGACATCCAGTATTACTTATTTTCTGGAACAAACACCGGTAACTATAATTTTCATTTTTAAGAGCATAAGCCATTCTCCTTACTATAATATAGGAAAACTTATAACAGAGCTGTAATAATAATCTCCTATGTATTTCTTAATATTCTCTAAACTTGTCATAATAAGCTCTTTCAAGATTAAACAAAAACAAAAAGCCTAGGGACCGTGGGATACTAATGAAGTCAAACAAATGTGAGAATATATGAAAAGTATCTTCAATGATGCCTCAAGGAATGAAAACTTGGGGGTGCCTGAGTGGCTCAGTCGGCTAAGTGGCAGACTCTAGAGTTAGGCTCAGGTTGTGATCTTGCAATTCATGAGCTCAGTCCCCACACCAGGCTCCAAGCTGACAATGCTCAGAGCCTGCTTCTGATTCTCTCTCTCTCTCTCTCTCTCTCTGACCCTTCCCCACTCACACTTGCTCTCTCTCAAAATAAATAAACTTTAAAAAGTTAAAAAAAAAAAAGTAAAACTTGAAAACATTTCATGTATAGAAACCTGCTTTGGTAGACAACGATTATAGCTTTTAGGTGTTACTTTCCACTAAACGATGTTTAATCTCCAGATAAATTTCCAGTTAGTCAATCCCAATTTTATGAAATCAATCACAAGAGATCTATATCATGCATGGGCAAATATACATTTTTCTTGTGAAAGTGGCATAATCCCCCAACTTCCCAAGTTTCAAAAGGGACATGATCCCCAAAAAAGTCTCAGTACTACTGTGGATGCTGTACTCCACACAGTCACCCCACCCCCAATGTCCACATATGCAATAAACAGTTCCAGGACCCAAAACCTGCAGAATCTTTTCTCACTCTTCCAAATACTTAAGAGATTAAGACATAAACGTGTAACTTGTTCCTTTTACTTTAGCATTTTAAAGGAAAAAACGTCTTACACACTGCAAATTCTTAACACTTTTATCCAAACATAGCTCTCAAACTTCCATGGCACAACTACTGTGTGTGTGTGTGTTTGTGTGTGTGTGTGTGTGTGTGTGTGTTTGTCAGAGAAAATGCAATGTTGCAAAAGTTACAACATTAACTTTTTACGTTTAGTGTCACCAGTGCGCTCCGTTCCTCAGGCACATCAGGCCTGCGGGCTGCTGACATCTGGATCTGGTTAACTTTCTCCTGCGATTTGCAGCATTGTCCTGGAGTCTTTCCAGAAATTCTCTACATTCTAAATCCATCCCTTATATCCTACACACCCAACTCCCCTTGTTCTAATGCTCATTAACCACAAAACCTCAAAAGGGAGATGTTTAACTGGGATTAAAACTCGGGAGAGGCAAAACCCCATATCGGAGACGTACAGGTGATGCTCATCATTGGCCTTGGCCTCAGCAGTGATGTTCAAATGCCTTATACATCCAGGCATGTGGAAATAGGGGCACCACTGAACCGGTATGAACAGGCCTTACCCAAGGAGAAGGAGGTTCTTTACAAAGGCACTCTACAGCTGTGCTATGGAACACCAAGAAAAACTTAGTTTTCATCTTAAAAAGAGAGTTAAAACAACCACTTTGTGCAGGATATTGCAGGGCATAAGGATAATGGCCACACAGGGTGAGCAGTGAGCAGGTGGCAGGTGTGACTCTAGCAGTTGTGAGGGGACTCGTTTTAATGTCTCCCCAGTCTCTTGACAACTTCTCTGTCTCCATGGGAGACAGAAGCAGCCCTGTGGAGGCTTCTCTTTTCTTCTCTTGTAAAATGATTTGCATAGAGAAAGCCACTATAAATCATCTAGAACTTGCATGAATGTTGGGATTCTTCCTTCCCCAGTTTACTTAAGTGAGATAAAGAACATTGCTGCCCTGATTCCTCATGATAACCTACGGTTAGTCTCAATAATGGGCTTGAGTTAGAACAAACAGGGAAGATATCTTCAAAGTATCTTTGGAGATTCAAAAAGCGTTTCTCTTCCTAGCATACCATTAATAGGCTGGTGGGGGAGAAGACACCTCCATCGTCATTGATTCTGATCACTTATTTTCTAAGTTTGAAAAAAAAAATTTATTTAAGTCATCTCTACACCCAACATGGGGCTCGAACTCACCACGCCGAGATCAAGAGTTGCATGCTCTTCTGACTGAGCCGGCCAGACACCCCTTATTTTCTAGTTTTTAAGCGAGGGATTGTTCCTGTGGTGTTGAAGGTTGAGATATCAAGAAAGACAAAGCATGGCATGTGAGTGTGCAATCATTTTATAATTCAAGTTCTGCTTCCCTCACTTCACTGGTCTGTGTATGGGCAGAGGGGAGGATAATAGCCCATAGGGGATTTTCCTTTTCTGCTTCCAGAAAAGGAAACTCATTCCTAAGCGTTAAAAATATTATCAGTCCGATCCCTTCCTGTTCATTGTGAAATTTAAATGCTCCTTGTGTAACGCGGTACTGAAGAGGACTAGAATAACTCTCTTTCACAGTATTTAGTGAGTAATCTGATACTTAATGCCAGTTTTAAAAGCCTTCATTGCTGTTCAAGATTCTGACCAACTAAAGACTAGTCGCTATAAATTTTCCTCATCAGGTTAACTGATAGAAAAAAAAAAAAAAAAACAGTTCAAACTCCCTGTTATTTCTACGTCGTCCATCACAGAATGTTTATTTGCTGTTAACTTTTTGGAGGTAAGAATTTCTGTGCACTTTCTTATTACCAGGGAAAAAAGTACCAAATTTTTGCCACATCCTCTACATCAGCATGATAATAGAATTTAAACTCAGAAGGTAATCGATCCAACTGCTTGAAGCTGCCTTAAAAAAGGAGACGGTGTTTCCAGCTATTTCCATTCATTTGTCCGTCTATTGGGATTATCTGAACCAATTTTTAGAAGCCCTACCTGTACCCCAAGTTTGTTACCTATTAATTACTTCGAAAAAGAAACTCCTTTCCCATAAGAAACTCGCCATGTGATAAACCAGCTAGTGAATATACCAATCATCATGCCATACACAAAAAGCACCCAGAAGAAAGTTCTAATCCTAGAACCCCACCCCCCAGCTATGACACCCCACAAACCACACTCCCAGGAAGCCTCTCTCAGGGTGTGGCATTTCTAGGTTTCATTCACAGAAAAAGTAATGAGCTGGAAAAAATAAAAAATTTTGTTTCCAATTTGTTTTATTTTGTATAAATAAATGGATCTTAGGTATCCCATAAACTTTCATGCTATAGACATGACAGGCCTACGGCATTAACAGGAAGAAGGAATTCTAAGGAAATCTCAAAGTAAACAAGCTAATCTATAGGAAGTGAGAGATATTTTTAGTTTGCTAAACTTTCACATTCACTTAAAATTCCACAGAAGAACCAGGCTTTGCAGAAGCAATTATATTGAGAAAAATGCGAAGTCTAGAAATTCTATACTGCACTTTTAAGAGAATATATAGATTTGGTGAGCGGTCTCAGATGGTTAGAAAAGAGCTGGTCTTAGAAATCTAACTTAGCAAAGAGGGAGAGGGAGAAAACAGGCAGGTTTCCGAGGAGTCAGGCTCACAGTACAATTGGATTAATGATCAAATAAATACAAGTGAGAAAATCTGTCTGTACTTTCTCCAAGTCTCATATATGTAACTCATTTGCCAGAGGTAGGAATTAAATATTACAACTCATACTCACAACTAGATTTCTAGAAAGCATGTTTTTAAAACATAACGTTTTTACTATTAGTGCCTAAATGCTGCTACCTGCTAGCCATCAATTTTATACCGTGTTCATTAAAACCACTATTTAAACCAGAGCTAAAATTTTATAATCCCCTAACCGCCCCCCCCCCACCCCCAAACGCCAAGTGCACCTTTACTGAAAGTTTCCAAAAAGCAGGTCAAAATGCCAAATGCCGTGATTTCTCAAAAACCAGGAATTTCTTTACGGCTACAAGTGATGAGGCTCTCACAACCTATTTTTCCAATCCGCCCCAATCCACCGCGTTCTCTCTCCAGCTGGTGCTGTTCTTCCGCCCCTAAAAAACCACATTCAGAGTCTCCTTAAGTACATTCGAGAAGACTCCCGCAGAGGCAAAAAGAAAACGCTGGGTGTGCTGGGTTCTCGGTGAGCCGAGAGGAAGGCTCTTCCCATTGGCACTGATTGCTGTTCGCGACCTTCCAGTCAGTGTGTCCAGCCACGGACCTCGAAACTCCCCACGCACACGCAGGTCGGAGGGCGGAACTCCGGCTGCTACAGCCTGCTCCTGCCTTACCTGTGATCGTCAGGACCCCCAGCATATTTACAAGCGCACCTCCAGACCAGAGCAACAGCCGCGCCCGGCCCCCCCGTGGCGGTGGGCTGACGCCGCACGAGGTCCTGCCAGCCCCGTGCAGCCTTGCTGCGAGCCGAAAGGAGGAACCGCCAAGCCACCCTCGGCGGATCAGGGAGAACGAAAGGTGCCTTCGCAGCGGCGGCAAAAAGGGACGCAGGATGCAGTTCGCCGGCTAATTATAGGAGGACCCCGCCCCCCCTTCCCCGCCCCCCCCCCGGCCGCCCACCCAGCGGCCCGGCCCCGCCCCCTGCGCTCCGGGACTCGGCCCGGCGCGCGGGCGTCACGTGTTTCATTTTAAAGGCGAGAAGCCCTCCCCGGGGCCGGTCTCCGTTAATGGTCAGTGAGGCTCCGCAGAGCGACCCAGGGAGGGTTTAAAAGTTGCTGGGACCAATAACCCAGAGTCAGCAACATTTTCTCTGAACCGTTACTTCATTCCTGGCGCCGATTTACTACTTCTGTGTCTCAGTTTTTAGCATCACTTAAAGCAAATAACCGCACAGATACGATGTCCTAGTGCCATTTTTTTTTTTTTTTATGGCGCGTGCCTGTATCCTTGTTTGTGTGAAGGCTGATGAAGTGCAAAACGCTGTTTGCTTTTTAGCACCTGGAGTATTTTATATTTTCACCGTCTTTGACACACACGAGGTGCACTGATCTGGGAATGGCGACTGATCTCGGCTGTCCCGTCTCTTGGTCTTTTGAGATGCGCTGTTACAATGCAAACTGGATCGGGGCAACTTTTAAAAAGCCCAAATGCTTGAGCAATAGGTCTGTATTTTATTTTTATGATAGAAGTTAACTAAATTTTTAGGACAAACTATGCCATATTCCAAAATATAGACACTATCATATCTCTAATGTACAAGCACACGGCACGGAAATCGGTCAGAACGTACATTATTCTGAAAATTTCAGGCAGCCCTGAATTCTTAAAATTTTCCCCCCTGAAACTTCAGAGTGTTCTATATAAAAACACAACGTAAGTGATAAACAGGTCTTACAATTCTGACACTCTTTTATACGCCAATTTTCTGTTAGGGGAGGTCCATGTAGGCTCCCTGGTTTTGTCTCCTTTTCACCCTTGTACTATTTACCACCGCATGCCTGGCCCCATTACTAAAGGCTCTTCCCCTAAGCAAACAAAACAAAGGTTTACTAGTGCTCTTCTCTTCAGACAGAGAAGCTCCGATCGTGTTCGTTGCTGGTTGGGGTGCAGAGAGGCCTGGGGTGGCCCAGAGCGGGCACAGTAAAGAGAAGGGTCAAGAAAAAGCGGAGTACAGGGATGCTGGCTGGAGCCTAGTTGCTTCTTCTGGCCACCAGGAGGCGCAATGCACCAGGCCCAGGCCTAAACTGAGCAAAGTTAAGGCGGCAACGTTTCTAGCAATCAGACCCTGTTAACAAAAATCAGCTTCAGCCTCTCCACTGACCGGGTTTCTGTCTCCTATTCCAGCAAACACCCAGCCTGGCCGTTAAGTGCCCGTGGGAACAGGTAGTGATGAGCAACTCGTCCTAACGGCTGGGATCTGAGTCCCAAAGCAAGCCACTTTCTAACCTTTCATCTTCCCTAGAGGACTCTTAACTGGGGTTCACAAACAGCTTCAATTATTGAGTCTGGTGTGTGTGAAGTATTGCTGGCGGAATGGTCCCTCTGTAGTCCACACAGCTAAGGGGTCCCGGTCAGGGCCCTGCAGGTCTCCCCTCTCCCCACCTACAGCCCCAGCCCCAGCCCCTGGGAGTCCTGGCTGTACAGATCTTGGATAAAAGACACCCTGGAGGCTGCATTGGTGGTCTGCATTAAATGACTGGTTTGCAGCCTTCCTAAGCGTGTGTATCAGTCCAAACTGTGCCCCCCCAGGGAGCCCACACCTCTTCCTGAACTGTCCCAGGAGCCCCAGCTACCTCAGGGACCTGGGGTCTCAGTTATGCCTCACTTCTCAGCACTAGCTGTTGGGGACAGCACATGGCCATCATCTGCCACTTCTGAAATACACATGTCCCACTTATGGGTACGTCTGTTGATTCTGACCTTGCTTAACGGTGCTACCAGCTCATTTCCTTCCGGGAAAGTCTAAATTCTAACAGAAGGACAAGCAACAGCTGCTCCCCCGAGCTGGACTGGAAGAAACTTCACTAGTTACAAATTTAAGGCCCCAAACTACGTTTACAAAGATAAAAGTAGGGGCTCCCCGGTGGCTCAGTCCCTTAAGCGTCATGATCTCACAGTTCGGGAGTTCAAGCCCCACATCGTGCTTGCTGCTGTCAGTGCAAAGCCGGCTTCAGATCCTCTGTTGACCCCTCCCGTTCCCCTCCCCCTCTCAAAAATAAATAAAAATTTAAAAAAACAAAGATCAATGTACTGCTGTGTAATTCCGTTGCTTAAACTTTGTTCTTTTTAAGACATTGGTAAAGACACAAACACATCTAATCTGAGAGTCTCATAGAAGTAGTTAAAACCACAAGGCAAAGCAAGAGATCAGGTGGCAAGTTGTTGACTATCTCGGCAGATAGTTTTCCTTTGATCTCCACCCCTAAGAGTCATTAAGGACAGGGCGTGTGTGGCAGCTGCTGGCTAAGCCTCTGTGTGTCTGCATTTACAAAGAAAAGTCATCAATCAGGATGCAAGCAGGAGTAAAGATCAGACCTAGGGTCAGCGTACAATGCAGCAAACTTTCTTTTGTTATCACTTCCACCCTGTTTTTATTAAAGCAAAATTATAGAGGAGGAGATCATCACCCGAAGCACAAAGGATGGGCAGATGTTCATCACAGCACACACAGGTAGAGGACAGAAAAGGTGTTTCCCCAAATCTTCATGGTTCATTCAACAAGTATTTGCCACACTCTTGTTCTCTGTTAAGTACGCTGTGTACCCAGGGATAACAATTAGATATTATCCTTGGCCTTGGGGAGGTCATCTGGTGCCAGACACATCCGGAGGCAGAAGTGGGCACACTCTAATGTAGCCCACTTCAGAAACTATCTGAGCTAGCCTCTGACAGCACAGGATGTGTGAAAGGACCAGTCCTGCCCGGGGCTCAGAGGAAGCCAGTCCATGTAGAGGGAGCCCCATGAGCAAAGGCAAGAAGAACGTGACAGTTGCTAAATTATCAGTGAGTTCCGTATAGCTTCAAGGTCAGAGTACCTGGCGAGACCAATGCAAGGGATGGGACTGAGATGGCAACTGAAATGAGAATGAGAAATACATATTTGAGGCTTATGAATTTGAATGACAGCTTAATAGCTTTGTAACAAATAACCCAATTTAAAAAACTGGGGCAGGATCTAAGCAGACATTTCTCTAAAGTACATACACAAATGGTCAATGAGCACATGAAAAGACACTCAACATCATTAGCCATTAGGAAACTGCCAAACAAAACCACACTGAGATCCAATCTGCAGCCACTAGGCTGGCTATAATCAAAAAGATGGACAATAACAAGGAATGGAGAAATCAGAACCTTCATACATTGCTAGTGGAAATGTAAAATGGCGCAGCTGCTTTGGAAAACAGTCTAGCGATGCTTCACAAGGGTTAAACGCAGATTTACCATATGACCCAGGAACTCTACTCCTAGACACATACCCGAGAGAAACAAACACCTACATCCACACAAAAACTTGTACAGGAATACTGATAACAGCATTATTCAGAGTAGCCCAAACTAGAAGCAACCTAAATATCCATCAGCTGATGCATGGAAAACTAAATTAGGTATATCATACAACAGCATGTTATCCAGCAATAAAAAGGACTTAAGTATACATGCTGTAACATGGATAAATAACGAAAAAATTGCTAGGTGAAAGAAACCAGTCACCAAAGAGCACATATTGACATATAAATTCCTTTAATTTAATTTATTTTTTATTTGAGAGAGAGAGCACGCAAGCTGGGGTGAGAGGCAGAGGGAGGGACAAAAGGAATCCCAAGCAGGTTCCATGCTCGGTGCAGAGCCAGACGTGGGGCTTGATCCCACAACCCTGGGATCATGACCTGAGCCAAAATCAAGAGTCAGACGCTCAGCAATTGACTGAGCCAACCTGGCGCCTCTAATTCCATTTATATGAAATATCCAGAAGCGGCGAATTGACAGAAAGTGGACTAGCGGTTGCCTAGAATCGGGGGGGGGGGGGAGCGGAGAGGGGCGCGGGGGGAGGGAAGAGGGACTGACTGCTAATAGGCTTGGAGGTTCTTTAGGAGAGGATGAAAATGTTCTAAAATTCAAGGTGGTGCTGGTGGAACAATCTGTGAATATACTAAAAGCCACTGAAATCTATACTTTATATGGGCCAATTGCATGGTTTATAAATTATATCTGATCCAAGTTTTGTTTTTTTTTTAAAGAATTTTGTATTATTTCAGAAGGCTCCACGGAACCACTGGAGACTTTAGAGCAGAGCTGGTGACGTATAATTTGAACTGTGACTTTAAAGAGGTAACGGGGCAGTAATGCCAAGGAGGAAGATACTCTAGAAGTAAAATACACGGTAACAGTGGTGACCATGGGGAGCGAGGTGTCAAAAGTCACATCACGCACTAACTGAAAGATGCCTGTGCGGCAAAGGGAAGGCAGCTGAAGCCGAGCAAAACTATGAGATCATCCGAACGAAACAATGGATGCAAAATAAGAAAAGTCTGGAACCCTGAGGAGGAGGATCTGAAAAAGGATAGAGTATGGACAGAGATTAGAAGCCATCAACGAGATAGTGGCATCAGAAGCCAAAGGCGGAGAGGATTAAAGGTGGGAATAGTGGTCAGCCCAGGAGCGCATCACACAAAGCCATGACCCAGGTCAGGAACTCAAGAAGCCTCAGTCTGGAGGGGACAGTTGGGGGGGGCAGGCCCAGCAGACAAACAGCCAGAATAAGGACACCATAAGGACACCTCTCTTTCCTGAGACGGAGGGGACAGAGGCGCATACACCAGAGTGAGCACCTGATATTAGGTTCCCTCACTGCCTCCAAGAGGCTTGAGTATTAAATGCAAATATGAGAAGCGGGTGGAATGGGGAGATGGACGCCAAATCTGGGTCTCCCCGCCCCCTTTCACTGCCTTCCCAAGGTGGCAGTAACTTGTCGGAAAATCCACCAAAAACCTGTGAGTCTCTTTTTCTTTTCCTCTGGCTATAAGAGGGCCGGTGAAATCAAAGGGAGCGAGTTCACCACTGTGGCTCCTTTATTTTTTTTAAACATTTTTTTTAATGTTTATTTATTCTTGAGAGACAGAGAGAGACAGAGCATGAGTGGAGGAGGAGCAGAGAGAGAGAGGGAGCCACAGAATCCGAAGCAGGCTCCAGGCTCTGAGCTGTCAGCACAGAGCCTGATGCGGGGCTCGAACCCAGGAACCCTGAGATTATGACCTGAGCCAAAATCGGACGCTTAACTGACTGAGCCACCCAGGTGTATCCACTGTGGCTCCTTTAAAAGGCTTCAAGGTAATAATGTAAGGATGAGCTCAAAACTGCAAGAAGAGAGGAACACAGACACTGTCTAAGTGACATTGGCAAGTCACATGCAGGAGGGGTAGGTTCTCCTGGGCTCTGTCCCCATGCTATATGCCCAGACAAACACCAGCTAATTGAATTTTATGGTCCAGCTGAATTGGACATGTTTATATAGATGTGGTTGTTCTGACTCAAGACAATCTGAATAGTTCCTCATAGGGAATGTTGTCTACACCAAATGAGAGATATGGATTTATGTTTGAGAATGTTTACTGGTTGGGATGTACAGTATTTAAAGAGCCGATGTGTTCTAGTAGGAAAATGGTGTATCACATCCCTTCGGCAGAATATGCGGCAAAAACAATAGATTTGAAGTAGTTGATAAGGAAAACAGCTACATGAATATATAAGTGCAAGCCTTTATTCAGGATAAAAGCAGAATAAAAATTATATATTGAATATAATCTCAACTTTGCTTTTTATTATGTATGTATTTTTGAGAGAAAAAGAGCAAGCACACACATGAGCAGGAGCAGGGCAAAGGGGGAGAGAGAGAATCCTAAGCCCACTCGGGGCTCAATCTCATGACCCTGAGTCATGACCTGAGCTCAAATTGAGAGTCAGATGCTTAACAGACTGAGCCATCCAGGTGCCCCACAATTTTGCTTTTTGAAACGCATATGTACCAAAAAGAAAAAAATAAAATAAAATAAAATGTATCTGTAACTGAGGCTGAGGAAGAAAACCCAGAAAGGAAAATAACAAAAGCCAAGCACAGTGGAATTATGGGCAATCTCTATCTCAGTATTTTCCTACAGTTTATAAATCGTCCACAACTTCATTGCTTTTATGGTTAGAATGCAAGCCCATTAGAACTTGGCTCTGGGTTGGACAGGGTGGTCCAGCACTCCCAGACCTTGAATCTCACAGTAATACTTCTGATATTCTTTAAAAAAAAATGCACATTGGTCCAAATGATCCTGATCTTCAACTCTCCAATCACTGGAACATATAAATTAGCAAGCTAAAAGCAGATTAAATTTTGAGTGTGATCTTTAAAAAATTATGAAATAAGAAAAACGTGCCTTTCTACCAGATCTGATCAGATACACGAATAGGAACCAATTATTTCCTGAGGGTCTTGTGTTCAGGACCTCCATTCATTTTAAGTCTGAATATCTCTGTCTTTGGTATTGTCCAAAAGAAGATTCCAAAGTCTGAAAAGCTGGCTTCTAGTACTGACTCTGTTAGCTATATGGCTAGGGGCAAAGTATTTAAGTCCCTGGGCTTCAACTGATGGGGGGAATAAATATGTCACCCAAAGTAATGTTACTCTGAGGTTAACACCAGCACTGCTGAGTATATTTTAGAAGCAGAATAAATGTTAGCTATTAGCTCACTTTAAACCATGCATTTCTCAACAGGGATGAGAAATGGGAAGAAAACTTGCTTCCAATGGGAAGAAAACTGGTTGCTTCCAATGGGAAGAAAACTGGTTCACGAGGAGGAAGCTATGTGTGTATGAAGCATAGATAGATAAAAAGATAGATAACAAACTGAAATACAATACATCTATGCTATTCAAATTTTAGGGAGTGCACTAGGAAAATATCTAAAAAGATTCCTTTCTGGAGTGATAATGAAAACAAGGTTGAGAAATATTGCTTTCAATATAGATAAGCTTCATTTTAAAGAATTCTTTGAAAAATATTTCTGGCAAGAATACTCCTTTTTCATCAGTTTTTCAGAAATGCATGCTAATAAGAAAAGTATCGTCTTGTGCTAGAAGTCATCACTCTGAGCATCTTTTCCTCTCACTTTTCCAGAGAGGGCCTTAATTTGCCCGAAGTCTTACCAAAAGGAATCAAGGATTGTTGGGGGGCAGACAAGGGGACAAGCCGAAAGTAGACTCGGAACAATAATGGTTACCCCACCCCCAGCACCCACTGGCATTCCATATCTGTCCTCCTGAATCACGGTGTGAACCCCCAAGCCAGCCACATATACAACTTCAAATTTTCTAATAGCCACAGCATAATGAATTTAAAAAATTGAGGTTAATTTTATTGTGTTTTATTTAATCCAATATCAACATATTATGGCAACCTGTACTCAATATGAAAAATTAATGAGATATTTTACGTCCTTTTCTTTGGTACTCAGTCTTTGAAACCCAGTATGTATTGCACTCACAAAGCACAACTCAAATAGGATTCGCAAAATGCCAAGTTCTATGTAGCTGGAGTGCGGCTCTGAAAGTACAAACACACTGAATGTTCCCCTCCTTCTGCCACTTTTCTAGTGACAATCCTACCCTGCTTTAATCTCCTAGCCTTCTGGACAGAAATCACCAAGATACCCAATCACAGAACTGCCCTCACTACTTCCGTGTCCAATTTAGAGTTGACTTTTCCACTCTTCTAGAATTATCTAGCATTAGCCCAAATCCTATAATAAGGCTCTTTCTCCTTCCAATTGCCTGAGACTTCCATGCAGGAATCCTCCGTTGGTTTAGCACTTCAATAAACCTAACTCGGTTGGACTAACAGATGAGTTCCCGGTGGCCTCTATGTGGCAAGGAATTAAATTCCCATTGATGGATTTAACTGGTACACCTGTCTTTTTCATCATCTCTTAATTTTTAAAAAAAATTTTTTAGGGTTTATTTTTGAGAGAGACAGCATGAGCTGGGGAGGGTCAGAGAGAGAGGGAGACACAGAATCTGAAGACAGGCTCCAGGCTCTGAGCTAGCTGTCAGCACAGAGCCCGACGCGGGGCTCGAACCCACAAACTGTGAGATCATGACCTGAGCCGAAGTCGGACGCTTAACCGATTGAGCCACCCAGGCGCCACTCTTAATTTCTTAATATATTTGAGTTAATGTTTTAATTATTTTTCCCACCAAGTTTAATTGTAATCATACATAATGAAAAAGTGCTTTAGATAATTTTTTTTATCTAAAAGGTCAACTTACTAGTATATTTAGATTGACTTCAAAAATAAATGCAAAGCAAAAATTGACACTTGCAGGAGAAATAACACTTAATCTGTAGTGCCATGAATTACAATTTAGTTGCTAAGATGACTCTACAAATCTAGAGTGTGACAGTTAAAAGCATATAATTTTTTTAAGTCAATATAAAACTTACTGCCTAGATAAAGAGTAAATTCTGGATGATAGCATGTTTAACTTCTACTCCCTTCAGAAAACAAACTCCTGGTTCACCAAGATTTAATGCATACCCTCCAAGGTCAGGAAAAGACAGAAAAAATAAGAAATTTGCCGTGGTAACTAGTCTGACCACCTCAACAGACCTGCGTCCTAGACTAGAAGTGGAAAAGGTAACTCAATTTATGCTATAGAAATTGCCTTTAAAAGTCTTGGACTGGTTGAAAGACCCAAGACATGGATGAATGGATAAACCAGTACCAAATGATACTAAGCCTTAAAAAGGACAGGAACCCTGTCATATTATTACAACTCGGCTAAACCTTGAAGACCTTATGCTAATAGTGAAATAAGCTAATCCTACGAGGACAGACCCCACTTATATGAGGTACCAAGAGTAGTTAAATCCAGACACAGAAAGAATGGTGGTTGCCAAGAGCTAGGGAGAGATGGAAATGGGAAGTTGTGTGTTTAAAAAAAATTTTTTTTAACATTTATTTATTTTTGAGAGGGCGGGAGGGGCATAGAGAGAGATGGAGAGAGGATTCAAAGCAGGCTCTGTGCTGACAGCAGACAGCTCAATCCTACCCTGAGCCGAAGTCTGTCGCTTAACTGACTGAGCCACCCAGGCACCCCTAAGTTGTTTTTAATGTACAGAGGTTCAGTTTTGCAAGATGAAAAGGGTTCTGGGGATGGACGGTGGTGACGGCAGTACATGGGAATGTACTGAATGCCACCCACCGGGGTGCTTAAAAGTGGTTAGGATGGCAAATTTTGTTATGTGTGTTTTACCACAATTTTAAAAATTTTTATTTAAAAAAATAAGACCCTAGGTCTCTCTTCCCACATTCTGTCAAGTCAGACACTCTTCACTTATCTGTCCCAGAGATGACTGGAGTGCAACGGAGTCTGGGAGGTGGGGGGGAGCAGACACTCAAAGGCACACCCAAGCCCACTGTCCTGAAAAGCAAGTAGAAACTATGCATCCTGCCCCCCAGGCTCTCCCCCTTACTAGGCTCCAGAGATGAGACTGAACACTCCAGAAAACAAGAGTCTTCTTGGGGAAATTTGACCAGCCCAAGAAAAGAGATGTTAAAATCAACCAGATCACCTTTCAGAGATGGCCACGTTGTCCCAGTAACACAAATCCCAAACAATTTTTAAATATTACAAACCAGTCACCGAATCAGACATGTAACAAAAACACCTATTATAAAAGACAAAAAAAAAAAAAAAAAGGAATTTGGAAGAGACAGAGGCTATGCAGAGAAATAAACTTTCAAAGAAATCCTCAGAGAGATATTGCAGCCAAGAAAAAACAGGACACTTCAAAACTGAGTTGTTTAGAAAAAAATCAGTTCTTAGAAATTAAAAACAAAAATAACAAAATGAAATCTAGTCTTTAGGACATTTTCCCAGAAAATAGAGCCAAATACAAGAGATAAATAATAGGGGAAAAAAGGTTTTGATTAGGACCATTCTAGAAGCTCTAAAATCTGAATAAGAGTAATTCCAAAAAGACAACAAAGAAAAAGAGGGGAATGGATGAAATAATTTCCCAGAAGTGAAGGGCACGGGTTTCTCGACTGAAAGGACTCCTGCAAACCCAGCATGTTGGATAAATGAATTCACATGGAGATCCATTATTGCAGGATTTCCAGAAGACTTTAACAAACTATGAGCCATCCCAGGGATTAAGAAGCAGATTCCAACAGTGATACATATATCAAGACAACACTGATAGAATCCTAATAGGTTTGAGTTAATGCATGGAAATTAAGACAACTGGGGGATGATTAAGGCCAAAATTTGACAGACGTGAGAAAAAATGGCTCTTTTATAAAAAGTTCATTCACTGAGCTTAGACAGTGAGGCCACTCTGCAGAAAACTACCAATGGACAAACTAAAGAATCTTCCTTGTATTTGTGACAGGCAATTACCTGGAAAGTGGAGATCATCTTACTGTCATCTTTAGTTACTGCATCAAATCGTGAAAGGCTGTGTGCTTCTGGTCACGATGAGTGAATACCAGAGAGTGACTTTAATTCCAACATTAGAAATACATCAAAGTATATGGACATTTTCTTCACTCTATTTGGCTTTAGTTCATTTAGCAACACCCTTGGTAAGGAGCCTCCTTTTTATGCTTCTCCATCAATGTACTTACCTCCTCTCCAAGTCTTTCAGTTCATCATACTTGGTGTAAAGCAAACTAAGTTCTCACATTTAAAGAGGCTGAGAAATAAACTCTTCTTAAAAAGCAGGAATATTGACATCGAAACCCAGTTATGCTTGGCCAGTTTCCATCAAGCACATTCATACTCGAAACATATAATAAGCGCTGGCATTTTTCTTTAAATGTGAGACAGCTTATTTTCTCTGGAAATGTTTTGCTTCGAGAAGAAAAGATTAAAGGAAAGACAGGATCAATGTTTTCAAATACTTAGAGGGCCACCATGTGGAAAAAGGAGGTGAGTTCGTTCTACGTAGTTCCAGAAGGCAGCCTTGGGAATAGAGAAGAGCAGTTGGGGGGGAGGCATGTTTCCCTTGCAATGGAGTAACTGGCTTTCTGTTATGGAGAAACTCCCGAAATGTGTGTTTGACCAGAAGAGCCGCCTGTATCGGGGCGGAAGCCTGGTCTAGACCACCTCTAGGTTCCCTTCCACGAAGGCCACTAAACCGGATTTTTCCAGTTAAGTCAATCATGCAGGTAGGTGTTCTGGGCTGAACTGAGCCCTCTGCAAATTTATATGTTGAAGCCCGAAACCCCCAGCACATCAGAACGCGCCTATATTTAGAGAGGTGATTAAGTCAGAGAGACCTCTGTGGCGGGCCAAATCCAACCTGATGGGCGTCCTTATAAAAGGAGAATGAGACACACAGAAGCCAGGGCTCTGCATACACAGGGGAAAGACTGGACCCCGGCCACAAGGTAGCCATCCGGAAGCCAAGGAGAGGCCTCAGGGAACCTGCACCTGCTGACACCTTGAACTTGGACTTCACGGCCTTGAGAGTTGTAAGAAAATACATTTCTGTTTAAGCCACCTGTTCTGTACTATTTCATTGGGGCATCCCTCGCAAACCAATACAGCACGAAAACACCCTTGTGCTTGTCAGTTTAAATGCTGTGTGTCCATGTTGAGACACGTTAGAGCAACCAGTTCATTCAATTAATTAAATCTCGCAAATATTGCTCTTCACCCAAAAATAACTTCTGGATACATTGTTTCTATCATGCTATATGGACACTTCAACTGCAAAAGCAGTTGGTAAAAATTCAAAGTGTGGCATTCAGGAATAAGACTCAATGGATAGGCTAAAATATTGCAGAATTTAAACCCAGAGACGGTATCTTCTGGAAGTTACCAACCCTTATTTATATAACATAGGGACATTGTGCTCTAGAATATACCTTTGCTGGAACCATTTGGGGGTTGCAATATTAGGTGAAATTGGAACTGTTCTAATTTTTTTAAGTTTGTGTATCATCTCTAAACCCAACATGCGGCTCGAACTCATGACCCCCAAATCAAGAGTTCCATGCTCCTCCGTGACCCTCCCTAAATTGGAACGGTTTTAAAAGTGAGTGAGTCTTTGAGAAAACATCTAAAAGATTGTCGTTCAATAAATGAAGTGGCTAAAATACTTTAATGTTTCATTATGGCTTAGTTACAAAGAACCATTAACCTTAGGCCACTTCAGTCCCTCCGAGGGAAAGGATCTGAATCTTGGTACATAACACAGACCAGCCTATATACCGTCTCACCTACGTGCTTCCTCGAGAGGACCACGACTTAGCAGACCCTGCTTAGCAGACTGGACCAGCCTCGAACCTACAGCTCTTTATAGGTAAGTCTTTGCGGTAACTTAAGGTTGAACGCCCATCTTCAGCACAAGTAGATATGGGATTTATCACTATCTTTCACCCAAAGGGGCCATAACCAATCCTATTACAGAATTTCAGTCTTCCATACAGGGGGAGAGATAGGTCACCATGTGGCCACATTTATGAAGCTACATATCTTTGTTTTGTACCTAAATGGCTATCTATTGAGACAGTCTTGAATAGATTTTCCCCTCTTGAACTTTTTGTTCATTAAATTAAAACTTCAAATCTAGAAGTAGACTTTTTTTTTTTAAAGATTTTTTAATTTTTAAGTAATCCCTACACACAACGTGGGGCTTGAACGTAAAATCCCGAGATCAAGAGGGATATACTCCACCAACTGACCCAGCCAGTCAGATGCCTTTTAAGAAGTTGCCTTTTAAGATCTGACAAAAAAAAAAGGGGGCGGCTGAGTGGCTCAGTCAGTTAAGCGGCCAACTTCGGCTCAGGTCATGGGTTCCTGGGTTCTCGTGGCTCATGGGTTTGAGTCCTGCATCGGGCTCTGTGCTGGCAGCTCAGAGCCTGGAGCCTGCTGCGGATTCTGTGTCTCCCTTTTTCTCTGCCCCTCCTCTGCTTTCTCTCTCTCAAAAATAAATAAATATTATAAAAATTAAAAAAAAAGATAAAACAAAAAAGAAAAAGTGTTTTCACAAAAAGCCATAATGTAATTACCGGGTAGATTCCCACCTTGGGTATGTTCAAGGGCTAACCCATCATTTGGGTTTCAATGCTTGTATTCCTGACAATACTGATGTTACTCGGAGATGGCTGCGGATGCTCATCTTACATATGAAAACTGATGATCAGTGAGATATGGGGATACATTCAACTCAACGTGATACACAAAAAAGGGACTAAAAGCAGCATACCCATCCATGTTTCTGTTCCCTAGAATAAACTGAGCATAAAAGGGAGGAAGGACCAAGAGTCCTACTCCTTTCCTCACAGCCCATATCCTGAACACCATTTTTCAAGCTAGCAGGAACAATAAAGGTTCATTGCACTGTCAAGACTTGAACACAGTTCCAAGAAGAAATTCTTCCCTATACAGGTTAGCTGTTAATTACTAAAAAAAAAATAAACCGGGGGCGCCTGGGTGGCTCAGTCGGGTAGGCTTTCGACTCTTGATTTCAGCTCAGGTCATGATCTCGAGGTTTGTGAGATCAAGCCCCACGTTGAGCTCGGTGCCAACAACACGGAGCCTGCTTGGGTTCTCTCTCTTCCCTTCGCTCTCTGCCCCTCCCCCACACACGTGTACACACATGCATGTGCACACGCTCTCTCTCGAAATAAATAAATAAACATTAAAAAAACACCCGTGTTTCTTTAAAGATGAAAGCAGTAGTTATCTGTCAATGGCATAAGTAATTTCAGAGAGGCACTCTAAAAACATCCCTGCTAAAAACATGAATAAAAACCGGTTCCCAGAAACTGCAAACTATAGTACTCTTGCTGACGTTCAAGTCTTATTTTATGAGTGTTCCCTCTAGTTTTCAAAACATTACAAAACAGGATACAGCTTGAGAAAATGTCAGGCAATAACACTGTATTCGAAATACCAAAAAGGGCGGGGGTGGGGGGATCCTCTCTTTGTCTACTGAGCACTCACGATGGATAGCATTCCGGAGTCCTCAACACCAGGATAACCTAGACTAAGCACCTGTAAGAACAGGGCATGGCGTGCTGGGAAGGATCCAGCTTTGTTAGGGCTGATGCACCAAAGGAAAGGAGGTCTGGGGTAAATCCATTAAGCTGTCGTATTTAACCGTGTGGGTACAAAGGTGAAAAGCTAATAGATCCTCCTCTCTCATGAGTAAAATGTCAATATTGTTAACTCTGACTTAAAAATGCCTTCATTTATTCAAGTATGTGTTGAGCACTTACTACGTATCAAACACTGTTTAAATATTTATTTATTTATTTTTGGAAGACCGCACCCAGGGGAGGGGCAGAGAGAGGGGGACAGATGATCTGAAGTGGGCTCTGCACTGACAGGCTGATATGGGACCGTGAGATCATGACCTGAGCCGAAGTCGGATGCTCAATCGTCAGAGCCACCCAAGTGCCCCCAGACGCTGTTTAGACTCGGAGGATTCAGACTGAACCATATAGACTAGACCTCCCCCTCCTTACCCCAAGAAATCTCTGCATTCATGGTTCCTGTATTTTAGCGAAGTGGAGGTAAGAGACAGGCATAGCCAACATGACATGTTGACAAACTGAATGTGGGGAAAAAATAAGGGAGGAGTGGTGGCAACATGCATGTCTTCATGAGAATACTACCAAGGTACCAGTTATGTCACTAATTGAAATAGAAAGGGGATTGAATCCTCTATTTCTTCACAGTTGAGAATTCGGGGGTGGGGGGGGCAGTCATCTAACAGAGACCTGGAAAGGATCTTAGTAAGTACTCACTGTCCAGATAAAGTTCTTAAATGATCAAAAAGCAAAGAACCACCAGTAATTCCAGAATGGATTTTCTGTAAGGTAACAAGGTCCGCGGGGAAGGTTGTGATCACTTGGCCGTAAGTAACATTTTGGCCTTTCCGAATCCCAAAGGCACTAAACACCAGAATCTGGCAGGTTTCAAACAGCAAACTTAATAAAAGCTAAGACAGTGACATTAAGCACCATTAGGAAAATGATATTCTCCAGAAGGTTGCAAATTAAGCTTCTAGATAACTTGAGCAATGGATACTCCATTTGTGTTACTGTATCAGAGAGACGGTATCCAGATGTAGAAAAGTGGAATCCTGCAGAATGTAAGAAACACACTCTCTGAAAGACTTCTGTTTTAAGTGACATTTGGGGTTTTCCTGTTTTTACATTTTTCTCGGTGTTTCCCGGGATTGCCCCTGGGTCACAGAAGTGACCCGCCTTACCATTCTGATCAGCTGAACAAAGCTGGCTGCTACCTTTAATGCAGCGGGCTCCAGAGTGACAAAGGTCTGGAGCAGAGCCCCAACGACTGCTCCACTGTTGCTGGTGTAAACATCCTCCCTCTGGGCTCACAACCCGCACATGTGAACAAAGATTTAAAAGAAAAGATTTGTTTGTTTGTTCACAAGAACAAATGTGACCTGCGGAGACGGAGAAATCATGGCATTCCCGTGCTTTATTAACGTTTGTTGTATCGACTTTGCAGAAAGGCAAATCTCAAAGAGGGAACAGAAGTAACCGCCTTATAAATGATAAGTCCAAATGCATGAAGATCTGAGACAATCACTTGATTATATGCACATGGCAATGAGCTGAGTAGGTAATTTATTTCATAAAAAATCCTATCTAAAGAAGGTCTTAAGTTTTGTGATTTTGTAATATTGAATTTTCTCATCTATTTGGAAAAAAAATAATCTGTGCCACAGATACTAAGGCTAATTTTTTTTTAAGTCTGAAAGTTTTAATTTGCCAAAGTTTTAAATCTAAAATTGGACCTGAACCAAGATGTAATGTTTTAAAAATCATTCTTGTTGAGGCATTTAATTCATAGAAAATCCATAAGCCACAGACTATAAAACACGATGTTTGGGATGGAGAGGGCTCTTTAAAAATCTTTTCAACAGAAGCAGATTTTCCACAGAACTCATGCAACCACTGTGAATGCTGAGGACAGTGTGGCATGATAGAACTTTCTTGTTTTCAATTTTTTCTATTTTGAGAGAGAGAGAGAGAGAGAGAGAGAGGGAGGGAGGGAGGGAGGGAGAATGTGACCCAGGGAAGGGCAAACAGAGAGGAAGAGAGAATCCCAAGCAGGCGCAGAACCCGACGCAGGGCTCGATCACATGACCACAAGATCATGACCTGAGCCGAAATCAAGAGTCAGACGCTTAACCGACTGGGCCACCTAGGTGCCCCTAATCAGAACTTTCTAATTGGGAAAAGGCTGCAGTTCTACAGAAGCAGTTTTGATAAATGGTAAACCACCCAAAATGAATTCAGAAGGACTAAATCTCCAAGGCTAAAGTAATTTGTTGTGAATTCTTTTTTTTATTTTAATAATTATTTGTTTTCACCTCTGATTGTGTGCTTTCTAAAAGATGGCCTGTGAAATTACATAATCTTTCAAGTCCTCTACAAAATACCTGTATACCTATTTAACCCTGCTGCACAGATTAGCATTTTAGAAGAAGTTCTTTTTTTCTGTCATTTATGGAAAGTTTACAAGGAAACAGGATTGGTTCTGAATTAACCGGTATTTCTGATTTTAGCAAGAAAGCAAGCAAGTCAAGGTCAGAAAATATTTCCACTTCTGGCTTTGTCTAAATATAGTCGGCCACTTTAATTTTTTTTAATGTTTATTTCTGAGAGAGAGAGAGAGAGAGAGAGAGAGAGAGAGAGAGAGAGAGAGAGAGCACAAGCTGGGGAGGAGCAGAGAGAGAAGGGGAGACACAGAATCTAAAGCAGGCTCCAGGCTCTGAGCTGTCAGCACAGAGCCCGACC
>CM053577.1:15196169-15305202 GCA_028646485.1 Cryptoprocta ferox
GAGCCACCTAGGCGCCCCTCGGCCACTTTAAATTAAAAACCCTCTAGCAGGGCGCGCCTGGGTGGCTCCGTGGGTTAAGCATCCAACTTTGGCTCAGCTCATGATCTCCCAGTTTGTGAGTTTGAGCCCCACGTCGAGCTCTTTGCTGACAGGTCAGAGCCTGGAGCCTACTTCGGATTCTGTGTCGGTCTCTCTGTCCCTCCCCCACTCACACTCTGTCTCTCTCTCTTTCTCAAAAATAAAAATTAAGAACCCCCTAGCAGGAATGGCCCTTATTCACAGTTTTCTCCCATTAATTGATCCATTTATGGCAGGACCAACACTGTTGGTCAATTCTCCAAGGGAACAAGATGGGTCAGATCTATTCTTACTGATGTGGACAGAAGTGGAAACCCAGATCCCTCAAATCCTACAATTAAGTGTTACATACCAAATTACGCCTTTGTTTACATTATCGTAAGCATCAGGGTGGAAAGGATTTCTGGAAATAATCATAAAATCTAGCCTTAGGCTATCACTGCAGTCAGAAGAAAAGCATGAAAAAATATTTTGTAATAATTTTCCATAGACTGTCTGTATTTACAGTGCCAGGCAAGCAAAAGGAAGAAAAAAAACAAGTGTACCAAGCTGGAGACCCTAATAAGCCAATGGATGAAAAACTGCCTAAAACTGTAAAACCTCATCCTAAAAGCAAGGTCTCAGGTGATGGCCTTTGCAGCCCTAGGCCACCTGCCTGTCTTCACAGGTGACAAGGCCTTTTCAGGAACTTTTGAAAGACAAGGTATATTAATTACCACTTTTCTTGCAGGGAGGTATTTGGTACTTGCTCCTAGCCCCAAGGCCATGGTCAGAAGCCTAGGTCAGCTCAGGGAGACAGTGGCATGATCCTCTGCTAAGGCTGAAGGCACAGCAGTTTTAAGAATTCATGTCTTGAGAATCTGCTGATCTAGGTCTGACCTTGAGAACAACAGTACCCACCTCATTCAAGACCACATGGCACAAAAGGCACAGATCCAGGACCCAGAGTAAAAGCGTGTGAAGTATTGGCTGTTATTATTCTACTGACTTTGGCTCTCATCCCTTGTCAACAAACCTAACCCCTACCTCCCCTCCGTCCCCAGATCTCATCCACCCTCTGATCTCAAATGATTGAACCACCAGAACTGAGGGCAGCTCTCACTTCTTGCAAAACTCATTTGATAACCGCCACGTTGCTTTGTCTTAACCTTCCTTTGATCTCAATGTATCCTTCTTCAGACCCGCTTCTTGTCGTCCCCCCCAACCCCGCCACCAGCGGTGGGTCGTTTCTCAGTTTGTTCATCTTCCCTGAAGCACTGAACACAGTTGGCTTGGCCATTGAAGGCTCCCAGCCTGCTGTGTCTTGCCGAGATTCACAAGTTACCATGGGAAGGACAAAGCCCGGGACTTTGGAATTTGAGTTGGGGCCATTCCAATTATTTTGGTAGAGATGATTTGAAACTTTCACACCAGGTCATGCAAATCCTCCCTTCTGTGAGACTGTATATATTTCTAACGTTATATTGTGCCTGTGGTGTTATATAAAGATCAGTATTCCCACCAACTTCAAAAGCAGCTCGCTGCTTGAAGCAGCTCTGTGGGGGCATTGAACAAGAAGAGAAACAGGTTCCACATGTTAGAAGAGTCTCATTTAACCAAGGCAATGGCCAGTCTCCTCTCATGGGGCTTTCCCCTTCATTTGTCATATTCATGTTGCATAGAAGACGCACTTCACTGTATGCCAAATCATCATTTCATATATCTTCTAGAGTGGTTATGAAATGATCCTTTTGTTTATGACTGAATGGAAGGAGGAGACAGAGAAACAGACAGAGAAACCTTCTTCAACCTGTGACCCTTCCAAAGAGAAGAGAAGATGCTTGGTCAAGGTGGTTGATTCTGACCCTAAACCACGGTCCTTGCTACCTCATGTGGACTGACTCAAACTAGTGACAATGTGGGAAAGATTTGATTTCCAGTAACCACCCCCATGGGACGTGTAGGTTCAAGAGCTAGAAAACACACAACATATCATAGTCTGGGCAAAGAGAAGCGTCGGCCTGAAATATACACAACTATAAAAATCTGTGGAAGGGGAGCAGGCTACTATCCGGAGTGAGAGAGACTGACTCTTAAAGCAGCCATGACTCTGGGGTTTCCAACAAGAACTCACATGAACAGCAGTGAACACCCAGACAAGTAGTTGGGACAAGGCAAAAACCAGTTCCAGATAAAAATATCTAAGAAACGTGACTTCACTTCTGATACCCAAATATTGGCATAACTTCCAATATTACCCCAAAGCGTCAGAAACTACCACCCAAACGGTCAGGGAAATACTTCGCTTTGTAACCAACTGATTGCTTCTGTTGTCAAAATCATGCAACCCCAGGTAAGATGTTGTATATTCTGCCCAGGCCTGTTTTGATGGTTTTCTGTGGATTCGATGCAGGTGTTGTCTGCCCTCCAGTCCCTGCTTCTGCCCAGAGCCCGAAGAGGCAGCTTACCATCTGTGACAGTGACTTCTTCCTCCTGGCCATTCAAGGCTCCCTCCTGGGGGCTGAACTCTTCTTCCTCAGCTATGCCATTGGCAGTAGACAGCTGCCCATTCTTCTGTAGGAGCTACAGGGAAAACAACACCATGTAAAGTTCAATGACAATGAAGATTTATATCTTTCATTACTCTGCATGATCCAGCTACCTACAAAAGGTACCGGGAGCAGATACGTCTTTGTATCTGGGCAAATGTGTGCACCCATTCCTTTGTCCATTCACTCATCTAAACGCCATGCATGATCTACACACCCAGCATTCCAGCCCTATCGAAGATACAACAATGAGGAAGGAAGTTAGGTGTGGTCCCAGCCCCCTTGAGCTAACAACCCACTATGAAAAGCAGACTTTTAAAAAGTATTTTTTTTTCTTTAAAACAATGCTTTTCCTTGTGTTTAGATGCAGGTTATACATTTGACCAGAATATACCTCAGTGACAATATGACCTTCTCAGGCAAAAGGGCGGACATGCAAATAAACAATTATGGAAACTGTCGTGGCAGAGTAAACCGAGTCACAAGAAACAGAGGAGCCCCAACCTATGGGGTGTGGGGAGAACAGGGCAGTACGGATAAAGCTGTGATCGAAGCTCCCACCTGACGGGCGTGTGAGAAAAGGCGCAGGGGAGGCAGAGAAGGGAGGCAAATTGGGAACCCCATGGTTCCAAGACCAGTGTATGCAGAGACAAGAGAACAAAAGAAGAGATGCGTCACACATGCTTTTCTGAGTCAGTGTTTTCCTTAAAATATCAATCACTAACATGGACATTTGTCCTCTAACCCGGACAATAACCTATGCAACTGATTGTTTCAGTTGCAAAAATAGTAGACATAGAGATATACCTTTATGTTATTTTTTTTTTTAACCTGAGACTATAGGTAAAAAGTTTTAAGGCTTTTACAAAAATAGCACAATAACCACGAGGAACCTCAGGATTTCAACAATGCTTTCCAGTTCGTACACATTTCTCAGTATCTGAAAACCAAAGTAGGCAGGTGCTCTTATTTCCAGTTTACAGCAGAAGACGCTGGAACTCGGTGGGATCACAGACGGCGGCGTTGGCGAGCCCCAGATCTCACAGCTCCGACGGGGGCACCCCAGCCTGAAGGCCAGCACTCCCCGCCCACAACTTCCAGGGTTCTTCCCTAGCACTACAAACTGTTGCGGTGCGTAATGACGACATGCCACTAAGAGCATTCCATAGTCCCCAGACCTGCCTCCCCCAAAGAAATCCCCAAGCCCGGCACTCCATTTGGCATCAGTCCGGGCTCTGCTTCCAGGCTAACGGAGCACCCCGGCCAAACCACTGACTTTGATCGGATTCTCGAAGGGACGGCAGGTTCAAGACAAGTCGATCCAGAAGCCTTGAACGGAGCTAAATTGATTTCACCTGGCTGTTCGCGGCTCCCAGAAGCTGCCCCCCAGCGGCATGAACTGCCTGCTGAAATAACAGCACCGGACTTTACTACTTCCTCTGCAGATGGAACGGCTGGCTTCAAAATGCCCACGCTGAGTCTACTTATTAGAATACCCAGATTACGTTTCCACTTAAAGTCTTCTCTTACCAAAATATGAAAGATAGGAGTCTTCAATGAAACCTAAAGACAAAGGCAGGGGGGTGGGGGGGAGGTCTCCACAATGCCCATTGGCAAAAATGTCAGCGTTTAAGAGTATTCGGACTAAATATTACCGGTTACGTGAACACGTCCAACTCAGACTTGATGAAGAAGAGCCAGGAGGGAAGCAGGGAACGTATATTGTGAGCTACGCAGAAACCCAATGGATCTTGAACCTAAAAAATGCTGACATAGGCACCATAATGTGCAAACTAAATGGGGAACATGAGAAAGCAGTGTTTTTTTTTTTAATTTTTTAACGTTTATTTATTTTTGAGAGAGAGAGACAGAGTGTGAGCGGGGGACGGTCAGAGAGAGAGGGAGATACGGAATCAGAAGCAGGCTCCAGGCTCCGAGCTGTCAGCACAGAGCCCGATGTGGGGCTCGAACCCACAAACTGTGAGATCATGACCTGAGCCGAAGTCGGCTGCCCAACCAACTGAGCCACTAAGGCACCCCGAGAAAGCAGTTTTAAATGCCTCAATTTTTCGATGCAATAAATGCTGGTCAACTGGCCCCTTGTTTAGGAACCAGAAGTTTGAAGTTTTACAGAGTTTAGAGTCCTACTGACTTTCTATAATTCCTGAAAGAGTTCTCGTAATTCTTTATGAATTGTCAAACTCAAGCTATCTTTACCCAGAGCTGAACTGAGTGTCTTTAAACGCAAAAGATCTATAGGAAACAGGCACAAACTTTCCTCTACTCGTAAATGTTACATACATATAAGGAAGTACATTAAATGACCTCAGATGAGTCTTAAAAACTGACATTACTTGCTAGTCCTCCTTATATCCAAAGTGTGATAATTATGGATTAGTTATTTCCAGTGACCACAGGACACTGTCCCTACTTCCAAAAGGCACTCTATGGATTAACTTTGGTGCCAGACAATATGTGAAAGGGATATTACTGAAACTGAGTTTTGAGCCAATTTTGTTACATGCATAGCTTGGGTCTCAAAGCAACTGGACCACCCACGCTCTGACCCCCAGCGGGGATACCCTCAGTGAGCATTCACAGCCCAGGCCACACCAACACTCCACACAAAAATGGGATTTCATTCCTAGCCATATTTGGATATTTCCACCATTCTGTGGAACAGCTTAGAGATGCTGTTTACAGCATCTTGTAGAGGAAAAATTCACTTTTGTCTGTGACAAAAATAGTATTTTTGTTTTCCTGTTTTCCCACCCCCAACCATTTACATAATTGATACTATTGTTAAAGGTTTGGGCACTTCTGAGAGTTACCAATAAATTAAGGCCGCCTCAAATTGTAAGAAACCTAACCCACCGTTCCTTAGCATTTAAGCCCTTTCTGCCTTTTTTATGTGTATATATATTCATATAAGCATTTTATAAAGAGAGAAAACGTGCTTTTTTATGCCTGATTGTTTTATACATCGTGGATGCGTTTCATTGTCAATAAACACATATCTGACTTGTCCTTGGCCATTCTCTCTTTTTTCTGTAACTCAAATGCCCACGGAAGACAAGGACTGATTTATCAGTCACACTGAGGGAGGCGATCACACAACTTAGGGACACGGTAGGTGAATGTCGGAGCCAGATGGGGTGTTAAGGGCCATCTAACTCAAGGAGGAAAGCAGCATCAAGGCTCAAGTTTTTAAACAAGAAAGAAAGCAGAAATTTCTACTCCATTCTTCATCCTGAAGCTTCCTCACTGAGCTTTCTCCAGAGATAGACACTAGACTTAAAAGACATGCTCTCTACATTTAAACGCAGTGAGCACCAGAAAACCTCTATTCCCACTGGATTTGTGCTTCAAAAAGCGTAAACACCTCTTTTGAACAAATCAAAACCCTAAATGTTTTCAAGCTTATATCCTTTGAGTGGGTCAGCCAGAGTTTATTCCCGTAAAGTATTACCACATTACAACTAAACAAGCTTTAAAAAAACAACTCAGTGCCTCTAGCAACAGTATTTTCCTCTCGTTCCTGTTAAGAACAACTGCAGAATTATCCAAAATGGCAGCCAGGAGACACGGCAGAAAAACGACCAGACTTCTCCGTTCTTCTTCCTCCTGCACAGGAGTGCCCTGAACTTGCTCTGAGCCCCTTTGCAGAGTAAGCAGTGGGAGTATAAAGTTCTTTTCTCTTTTTTAAGGTTTTATTTTTACTTAATCTCTACACCCGACATGGGACTCGAACCCACAACCCTGAGACCAAGGGTCATACACTCTACTGACTGAGCAAGCCAGGTGCCCCAGGAGAATTAAGCTCTTTAATGAATGAGTTAAACAATGAACAAAACAGATGATCTCTTGACAGCTCTCGGGATGTTGGGGGTAGAGGAGACGAGTCCTGCTGAAGTAACTTCTTTCACCACAGAAGGGATGCTCTTCGTCTATATTCTCATTGGATGATCAGCTGACCATCACAGTTGAGGCTGACCGCACAGTCCTGTCCTGCTTGTAGTAAATGACACTCCAACCTGCGCCATTCCGGCAAAACCCCCAAAACGGAATGTTAGGGGGACGTAGGCGGGAACAACCAGAAGTGAGTATGACAAGGACACACGCACAAACGATCCAGATAAAAAAGACGATCTGGGGGGATTTTAAATCCCTGACCAAACTTGTAAAGAAAACTCTTCAAAATGTCTTTCTCTCCATTCTAATATAGAGCATTTTGAAGGTAACCAGACATGGCTTTGCGTCCTTATGCAAGTATAGGGACAGTGATGTAAAACACACACTCCATATAACAGCTTCGAAGGGAATGCGGTCGATCTAGACACCCTGACGTAGGTAGATGTCTCCAGTTTAAGTGGGAAAAGCAAGTTACGGAGAATGATTCCTTTACGTGTTTAAAATAAGACAAAAATAACCCATTAACAAGGAGGGAGGAGGGGAGGAGGGGGAGGAGAGGCCTCCCTCGGATGTCTGTATAAGCATTAAAAAAATTGTAATAACATTACACAAAATCTCTAACAGATGCTGCCTCTGTGGAATTTTAGTTATTCTGCCCTTTGCAGAGGTGTTGGGGAAGAAACAGTTTTGTTTTGTTTTGAGGCATAACTAATATATATTATATGAAGTCACGGCTTCCTTTGTTTTACTTTATCATTGCAAAGGTGACAAAGCTTTAAAACCTAAAACCCATAGATTCTTAGGCTATAGCATGCTAATAACCTGGCTTTCCAGGGTTCACATATCTTCTCAGATCCTCTGAGCAATGGCCCAAACTGCTCCCATGGACCTTTCACCCCTCTGTTCACATGGTCTCCAAACGTGATTACCGTTTAAATAACGTCCTCGGCCACGCCATTAATCAAAAATATTGACCAGACAGAGCCAAGCCTATCACAGCTCTCCAGCGGGCTACCAGCGGCTCCTGATAGAGCAACACATTTCATAAAGGTCATTTACATGCATTTGCTCATTTAACCCTCCACCTTAAGGAAACTCATACCCTCACCCCTACTTTAGGGCCAGCGGAGGCAGAGGCTGAGATCAGGTACCGCATCCTAGGGGCTGAGCCCAGATGTGCGGGGAAGCCGGGACTCAACCCTGGTGACCGAGCTGCACACACACGGCCCAACGCGAGCATGTTCTGCCTCGGCACTGAGTTTCTTAAGAGCAGAATTTCTAATCTAGGGGAAAAACTCAGTCAATCCATTTCGCAAAAGTGACACCCGCTATAAGAATACAAGTCATCGTCGGGGCACCTGGGTGGCTCTGTTGGTTGAGCGTCCGACTTCGGCCCAGGTCTCACGGTTCGTGGGTTCTAGCGCTGCATCAGGCTCGCGGCTGTCAGTGCAGAGCCCGCTTCAGATCTTCTGTCTACGCCCCTCTTTCTGCCCCTCCCCTGCTCACATACACACACACACACACTCTCTCTCTCTCTCTCTCAAAAATGAATAAACATTTATTAAAAAAAAACACACACAAGTCCTCGTGACAATACCAGCCAGCCTGGGTTATGTTTAAGCTAAAAGTCTCCCCTCTAATTTAGAGGTCAATTACAGAACACCAACAGAATTATGGGTTTTGAAAGGTTTGCTTTTCTTTTAAAAAGTAACCATTTTTATTTCAAACTAATCTAAGTAGAAAGCTATGTAAAATCCAACTCTAAACACGATTGAAACCTTTAGGCCAGAGAGTAAGGAACAGAAGAGGGGATGCTTTAATTAAATGAAATTGATCTAATTCCTACAGTTAGGGTCGCGGCAAAAAAACAGCAAGAGGACAGAAGGGGAAAGCTTACAAAAATTAACTTAAAATGAGAATTCTAAATATCCAAAATTGGGGGGATGGTTATAGCAGATCTTGTAGGCATTAAAAACGATACCTCCGAAGAGTGTGTGATAGCATGGAGATGTATTTTATTTTGTAACATTCCATTTAAAAAGCGAACGTAACAGTTAGGTATATAAAATGATTGCAAAGGCAGAAACGTACTGTAAACAGCAACATAACCATAATGTTCATATCACAATGTATCAAAACATCACTGAGGAAGCAACCATGACTATTTGATATCCTTTATTGTTCTACTTTTCTATGTTCTGTTCTTTATCGAAGTAACGTGACGACTTTTACAATAGGGTGGTGGGAGAGCTTTTCCTTCCCTGGTTATTCTGTTTCAGTCTGTTTATTTTTAGTATGGGCAAGAGGCCGCTAAGAAAAGTTTGCTTTACAGGGGAGCACTGTAATTCTAATTCCTACCAGTCACATGAAGTTCACGAGAAAACAGAACTGCCTTAGGACGGAAAGTCAACAGTGAAATCCTATTTCAGGCATTTGGTCAGGCAAACTAATCCATATTCCCTCCCCAAGTGTAGATAACGCAGCAGGCTCAGAAACAGGCTCAGAAGCAGAGTGGAGGGCTGGGTACTCTCTGGGGGCAGGATTAAGTACCTCATTTCGGCATTTTAGAATTGTCCCATCATTGTCTCAGGCTGAAACGTGGTGAAACCAGGCCAGCAAATGAGAGGTGGCTTTGGGCCACATTTTTTAGGCTCTCCTACCTCCCTTTCTCTGTAAAAATGGGGTAAGAATTCATTTTTATCCACCTCATAGAATATCTGGAGTTAAGTGTCAGCTGCTTTTATTATGCCATTTGCTGTCAGTAAGTGTGATCTAAAGGGGCGCCTGAGTGGCTCAATCAGATAAGCAGAGACTCTTGATTTTGCCTCAGGTCAGGATCTCATGGTTTGTGAGTTCAAGCCCCACATTAGGCTCTCCACTGACAGCGTAGAGCCTGCTTGGGATTCTCTCTCTTGCCCTCTGTCTGTTCCTCCCCCACTTGTGCTCTCTCTCTCTCAAAATAAATAAATAAACTTAAATATATATAAAATAAAGGAAACTACTTGTCCCAGGCCACTCCCCCCCCCCTATAAAATGAATGCTTTAAGGGGTGCCTGGGTGGCTCAGTCAGTTAAGCATCGGACTTCAGCTCAGGTCATGATCTCACAGTCCATGGGTTTGATCCCTGCTTTGGGCTCTGGGCTGACAGCTCAGAGCCTGGGGCCAGTCTTCGGATTCTGTGTCTCCCTCCTCTCTTGGGATTCTGTGCTCTGTTTCACTCTCTCTCAAAAATAAATAAAGATTAAAAAAATTTTTTAAAAAGAAAGTTTCAAGAGTTCTTTCTGGATTGGTCCATGCTCTGCACTCAACAGAACATCTAGCTGGAAGGCTTGAAACCCTAATTGTCTAGTGGTCTGGGTAGGAGAAGGACAAAGTGGTTGACACACAGGTCTCAGTGGAGGAGAGACACCTCCACTGAGGTGTTTTGTTTTTTTAATCATAGAAAGTTCGGAGGAAACAGCAAAAGCACGGCATGGCTCCTGTTAGCTATGGAACTTGACCTCTGAGCTCATTCTCCAAATTATAAATGGGGACTCAGACCATCTTTGTTTTCAGATCGTTTCAGTTTCAAATGAAATCGTATTTGGGAAAGTTCTCCTTCTCAATTGAAAAGCGGTCAGAGGGGCGCCTGGGTGGCTCAGTCAGTTAAGCCTCCGACTTCGGCTCAGGTCACGATCTCACGTTCGTGGGTTTGAGCCCCGGGTCGGGCTCTGTGCTGATAAGCTCAGAGCCTGGAGCCTGCTTCCGATTCTGTGTCTCCCTCTCTCTCTGCCCCTCCCCCTCTCATGCTCTGTCTCTCTCTGTATCAAAAATAAATAAAAAACATTAAAAAAATTTTTTTAAAAATGAAAAGCAGTCAGAAGCCACTGCGTCTCAATCCACTTGCCCAAATCCACTTGTGATCTACTCCAGTACTTTTATAGCATAACAGAGCCACCTTTAAAAAAAATCCTCCTCGGGGCGCCTGGGTGGCTCAGTCGGTTGAGCGCCTGGCTTCGGCTCAGGTCATGATCTTGAGGTTCCTGAGCTCAAGCCCCGCATCGGGCTCTGTGCTGACAGCTCGGAGCCTGGAGTCTGCTTCGGATTCTGTGTCTCCCTCTCTCTCTCTGCCCCTCCCCTGATCACACTCTGTCTCTCGTTCTCTCTCTCTCAAAAATAAAATAAACATTAAAGAATTTTAAAAACTCTCCTCTTGTTTGCAGTGAGGAGGGTGTTGAAGGAAGCAGCCTTTCACGCCCTCTCTCTATCTCTCTCTCTAAAACATAAACTTAAAACAATTAAAAAAATTTAAATTTCTAGAAATAAGCTGAAAGCATAAATGTAGAAACTGACGACTCCGTCAGTAATCCATATTTATTAAAAATTTTCATGAACCACAGCCCTAATTTTTGTAAGCTAACTGGATTGAATTCTTTAATCCCTGTATGCCTTCTCCTACACAGCCCTGCTTTCCAACAACCTAGCCTTAAGATGCTCTGTCTCCACCCCAAGGAGAGTCCACCTCTGAGTTGCAAAAATAAAACTTATGAGAACAAGAGTGGTAGAAAGGTTTTCTTTAAGATTCCAAAAAAGTTGTCAATTCTGTCAAGTCTGATAAAATCTTCAACTATTAGGTCTATAATGACAGATGTGCAGACAACAGAGCTTGTATTTGTTTTAAGAGAAGCAAATAAACTGTAGAAATTAAAATCTGGCAAAATTATGATTGGTAAAATGTTGCTCACAGCTGACGCTAGTTGATGGGTACACGGGTGTTTGTTATATCATTCTGTGTCCCATGAATCTAGAAAAGATGCAAGGCGATTCACAAAACAATACAAAAAAACAAAAACGAAAAAAAAGGAGACCTTTACACTTGCAAGCCTTTTTCAAGAGAGAAAATGAACTGCCTCTACTATTTCAGAGGTATTGTCAAAACACTGCACCAAAAGCTCTGTAAACCATATGAAATTGAGCACAGTATATACCCGGGGGCAGGTGATTCTAGTGACCGCTAAAAGTGAGATGACCTTATCTGAGAAATGACCTTAGGAAACTCTGCCTGATCTCAATTTTCCTTCTGAAAGAGGCCCTCCTGTACATGAGGCAGCAATTCCATCTCTTAAAATACTGATGCCCTGGGGGCTCCTGGGTGGCTCAGTCGGTTGAGCGTCTGACTTTGGCACAGGTCATGACCTCATGGTTCATGAGTTCGAGCCCCGCGTCGGGCTCTGTGCTGACCGCTCAGAGCCCGAAGCCTGCTTCGGAGTCTGCCTCTCCCTCTCTCTCTGCTCCGCCCTTGCTTGCACCCTGTCTCTCTGTCTCTCAAAAATAAATAAACATTAAAAAAAATTGTTAAATACCTTAAAATTTTAAGATGTCATGAAACACCTATCTTTAAATAAAACCTCTGCTTGCTGTTAATTCTGCGCTATTTCTTCCCACTCATGTATTCAGCAAAACAAAACCAACAAACAAAAATACCTCCTTACTGGTTGGTGACGCTAAACATGACTGAGTTAATCTGAAGTACCCAGACAAGGCGGTGGGCATGTCCTAGGGTCAACGTGGCTCCCTTGCTCCAGCCTCATGGGAAGAAAACACACAGTCCGAGTGACCAGGCTTTTGAAATTTCAATGCTCGCTACGTAAGTAAAGTTTCTAGAACATTATCCGCACAGCACATGAGCTTGTAGGTCTTTAATGCCACTTGGTGAAGGGTGTGTATACCAGAAACAGTCGCTGATTTCCTTGTTTCTTGTGATTTTCAGTAAAATTCATTAAAATCCTTAATGTAGTTTCAGGAGCAGTATCCCAGAGTCACCCCTGCTCATGAGAAAGAATAAAAGCTAAGGTTGATCCACTAAAAGCACCAGCTTGCTTTTAGCATGCAAAATTAATGTTCAATTCAACTGAGTGTTAATATTCAAATATTCAAATAGTTAAATATAATAGAAAATAACGTATCTCACATTGTTTACGTAAATCCCAAGGTCTTGGCCATGACAGGTGAACTCATTGGGAATGTTAAGGACAAACGAAGTCTCTACATCTCAAAGGTCAGCATTTTTCAAACTGGCCTCCAAGAGAATCAGTACACCAGGTTGTTATCAAATACCAGTGTACCAGGCATCATCTCAGAAATATTCTGGGCTCAAATCATCTCCAAAAACCCTGATCTAGACAGAGTTAAGCACATCTACTTAGATTGAGGACTCTGTAGTGTGCATTCAGAACCCCTAAGGAGGAAATCATTGCAACTTTTCTTACAGATTTTATTTGTAAGTAATCTCTGCAGCCAACACGGGGCTCGAACTCACAACCCCAAGATCAAGAGTCAGATGCCCTACCGACGGAACCAGCCAGGTGCCCCACTGTAACGTTTTTTAAAATGACCTGCCTCTAGTAACAGCCACCAGAGAGTAAATGCCGTATGTTTTAACACACAACAATTTCAGTCAGATACTCCCCTCCTTTAAAAAGTTACAGTTGTTTTCAAAAGTATTAAAGATCGCTGGTTCTCTGGGAAAGTATGTGAAAGAAAACAAAGCTCTAAATCTGGTGAGTGGCAGATCAACCGGGCTGATTTCAGACAAGGGGAATTTATAAGATCTCTGCTTGACGAGAGGGAATAAAAAGTACCACCTACCAACTACAGCAATTCGCTGGGTGACTATAAGGATTCCAGCACATGAAGGGCCTACTCGGCAACGTTTGCAGCTCCCACATCCTAGGTCAATTCTAGCACGCTGATACCACCAGCATCCTCCTGTGTGGAAACTGTGTGCTGAAATTATAGGACATGAGCTATTCCTGGGGGTCTCCACCCCGACATGGGCCCCCACTGGGTAGTGGTCCTAACACTCCTGGCTAAGAACCACTACTCAACCTCACAGAATCAGAAAAGGGTAGAGTTTGAACTGTGTTCCTTTGTCCCCCCAACTTCCCTTAAACCAGGAAAACGTGATCTTCCATATATTACATTGGGTCACTGATACAACCCATCTAATATAGATATTCAAAGTGGCCGGACTGGTGTGTCCACTTGGGGGAACAGACTAAATAACCCAACAATTGAAAACTTTGTTGTGTGAAGGACAGGAAACAAGCCCCACTTTTGGGTTAATTACTTTTGTCTTCAGCTTTCATGCGATGCTGAAATTCCATGTTTAACCCCAGGAGGCAGCTAACATCTATTGGTGAGTTGAGTGTGGACCTCAGTGGGGTGAGGCTCTCCAGATCTTGTCAAATTGCATATGTCAGGATACGGATCCTTAAAGCCTATTTTCTAGTGTTACGACATCTCATGAACATCTAAGACAGGTTATTTCTCCCCCTCTTGGAGTTGTTGCACCTGCAACATATACAGGGTCAGTCAACTGCCGGCCATATTGACTTCACAGGCCACTGCAGATTCCAAATGCAAATTAAGCAAAATATTGCTGTGAAGAGAACAGTGAAAATGAGTAGCTGAAAAGCACAAGATTGGTGTTCTGAAACACTTCTGACTATTCTCATGCCTTGTTCCTTCTGAGTCCACATACCGTCAAGTCCAATGTAGATGCAGAAATCAAGCGCCCAATTCCCACCTAATCCTTACACACCATACCCAAGTAATTACTCTCTCGTTACGACCCTCTCAAAGTGGGGAGGGGCGCCTGGGTGGCTCAGTCAGCTCAACGTTCCTAACTTCGGTTCAGGTCATGATCTCATGGTTCATGGGTTCGAGCCCTGCGTTGGGCTCTGCACTGACGGCTTGGAGCTTGGAGCCTGCTTTGGATTCTGTGTCTCCCTCTCTCTCTCTGCTCCTCCCCTGCTTTCTCTCAAAAATAAACATTAAAAAAAAAAAAAAGACCCTCTCAAAGGGATCTGCATTAGGTAGCAAAATATCATATCACATCTTTGTTTAGGAATTCAACAATACAAAAAATTCTGAAATCCACTATATGTCTTAGAAAGGCCGAATAGTTTCTTAGCCTGACAGATAAACAGTTTCGACAAACGAGGAAACCAGCATCGTCTCAAGTAAAGTTTAGATTTTAAGATTCGAAAACCTTTAGGTGCTAGGATTATTTCTTCTCATCAAAGATGTATCCCTAAGCACGAGCATCAGACACTTTAGACGGAGGAAGTTATGAAAAATGTGCAGCGCCCGAACTTTGCACAATTAAGTCCACTATCCAAACGAAAATAGACATCTGGGATCGAGTGAGGGTCTAGTGGTAGAGGTCTATCACCTGTATTACATGAACACAGAGCAGCAGACACAGAAAAGTTGGAGAGGGTGTCTTATAACCTATGTCATCAGTATGCAAACTTAGTGGCTGTCCTGCTTTTGAACCACATTGCTTAAAATGACTGCTGATTAAAAAGAAAAATCCAGAGAGAGGGAGTGTATTGATCACCGAGTGAATGTATTGATCACCGTGTTGCTACTTCTGTTCTAAGTCTGTACGTCCTTTGATTTGAAAAAAGGAGATGAACAAGCAGAATTGCTGGGCTTGCTTTCAGGAGAATGAACGTAATTTGTAAAGACGGCCCATCTAAGATACTGTGATTCAGCAAAAAATCAACAACTGCTATCCTACGATGTTCTACTCCAAATGTTTCTAGCATAATCGCTGAAAAAAAAAAAAGTGCTACAGACGAGAAAAGCAATACAGAGCTATTCTAGAGGCCCGTGCTGTGTTTGCTGAAGAGCGAATCTATAGCTTCCCAGGCGGAATTCTAAACTGCTTTTTGATTGATTAAATGTCTGCCTCACATCTGCTTCTTTATGAAGCCGGCCACGCAGGGGCACTGCCACAGCCTCTCCTGCCTGGAGCTTTTGGGGCCGGGAGAGCTGGGTTAAGCCATTCCCAGGGACTTCCTGAAAAGCCTCCTTCGATGTAAAAAAAAAAAAAAAAGAAAAAAAAAAAGAAAACCCTAAGAAAATTTCCTATCCACCATGGCGTGGATTATTTATTAAAGTTATTAAACATTTAGCTCTGATAATGGACTTGAAGATGCCATTTTGGAGAATCCATTTAGGGTTTTGTAGATGGCTAATGGCAGAATTAAAATGATAAACTGAAATGGATTTCTCTGACGTGTGTGCTCAGCCCTGTCCTCCCCGGAATTCAGATGGCCTGCTGCATACCAAAATAAAAGTGACGTGAGTACAGTCCTGGGGCCAGAGCACAGCCAGTGTTTATCAGTTAAGTCAGGTCGGAGTCAAACAAAGACTGCCTCGGCCCACACATTCATAAAAGGCAGGTGATGGCAGGACCATGCCCTTAACTGGTAAAAATGCTACAACGCTTCTGCAGACCCAGTAGCTGAGGAGGGTCCAGGACACAAGGGCGTGCTTTCCAGTTGGACAGCTGGGGACCGAGTCCCAGCGGAGCCTCCTTAGGAGCCGTGAGATGTCTCAGCACATTTCTCATCCTGAGCCTATAAAATGGGGCTACCACTTTGCAAAGCTGTTGTGACCACACCCCGACCCAGTGAAATCAGAACCCCAGGGAATTGCACCCAGAGATTAGGAGTTTCTACAGCATCGCACGGGCAGCCGCTGTCCCAGAGGCAGATGCTGACACAGGAGACTGACCACTGGTGAACCGGGACACTGGGTTTGATCATTTGTCACAATGGGGAAACAGCGCTCAAAAGGAAAACAAATCAGGATGCAGGTGAGTTTGTAGCAGGTTCGTTTACATGCACAGGGAGGGAGTTTCTGGGCAGGTAAGTTTATGGGGGGGCGGGGAGGGAGGTAAAAAAAAACTGATGCAGGTTGGGTGTCACCACTGAAGGGGGAGGAATGGAAGGCAGCATGATACAAAGGCAGTGAGGCATCCTGACAACGCTGGAGGCCTTTGTGCCAGGGATCAGTTGGCTCGGCGGAGGTTTTCCGCCGGGCACAAGCAACAGTATGGAGCAGACTGGACGCAGGGGAGAGGGGAGCTTAGGGGAGGCCCGGGGTGGAGGAAAAGAGATGGCAGCAGGCACGGCTTCTCATGTCCAGCCGGCCGGCCTGAAACTTGGCTCGTCACGGCATCTGGCTGGTGCAGCAGTGACATACTGGAAGGATCTCTTACCCAGCCCCTCCGAGGGGCGCTCAGCCAAGACGGCACCTCGCCCTCCCCAGTGTTCCTGTCACCTGAAGGCCCTGATCAAGCTACCTGACCTGACTGAGAAGGAACAGAAGGAACACCATAATATGAGGCCTAGAAGAATGCAGAGGCTCTAAAACCTTTTTTGTCCATATAGAAATAGTGACTATTCTAAGAACAGATTTATACTGGTCAATATAATAAATAATAATAATATGGTTTCTTCCGTCAACAGCAAGCTTCCAAAGAATCTTGTTCAGGTGCCCCTTCCCAAGCCCTGCCTTCTGGATGAAGATAAGATATTAAAATAAAACAAAGCAAAATAAAAACAAAATTGACACAGACCCAAACATACGAGTCATCCTGTTACTCAGGGAATAAAGAATCACAGTCCCTGGTTACACAACCCCCATCTCAGCAAGTTAAGCATCCCTTGGCTTTTGTTCCAAATAAGCAGAGACAAGCCCAGTAATAAAACCCGGAGAAGGAAAGTGGCAGGTGTGACGCCCGTCTCCCCACAGTGTCTGTACTCAAGAGCCATCATGCTTCCTTTTCCTTTCTCTAGATAAATCTAGACCGGAAAGACAACACCTAAGTGGAAAAATGGCAGCTCTGGATTCTTTTATTTTCCTGGTTTTTAAAAAGTTCTCTTGGCCCCTCTCCCACTCACTTGCACTCTCTCAGATTAAATAAACTTAAAAAAATTCTCAAAGTTATTTTTTTTTTTAATGTTTATTTATACTTTGAGAGAGAGCGAGAGCGAGAGCGAGAGAGAGAGAGAAGGAGACACAGAATCCGAAGCAGGCTCCAGGCTCTGAGCTGTCAGCACAGAGCCCAATGCGGGGCTCGAATTCACAAGCTGTAAGGTCATAGCCTGAGCCGCAGTCGATGCTTAACCAACTGAGCCACCTCGGCGTCCCTTCTCAAAGTTCATTAGTAAGTTCCACCACACATAGACCAACTTTCTTCTCGGGACCTAACTCCACCTGAAGGGGCTTCTAAAAAGTAGACTTTTGTGAAAAACTTTTGCCATTGACAAAGCCTTGTAAAAACTGCATCAACTACAAGATGTGTGGGGGCTTTTCTGTTTGTTTGCTTGGTTTTGCTACCAAATTTAGTCCCTCAGACTTCTGTTTCTGATAAGTAGAGGCCAGAAAATTCACTGGTATGTAACCAAGCACTCTAAAAAGCCTTAATTAGAAGTGCTATTTCGAAGGGGCACATGCACCCCAATGTTTATAGCATCACTATCGACAACAGCGAAAGTATGGAAAGAGCCCAAATGTCCATCGACTGATGAATGGATAAAGAAGATGTTATATATATATGTGTTATATATATACACATATATATATAATGTAAGTCATATATATATATATAATGTAATATTACTGGGTGATCAAAAAGAATGAAATCTTGCCATTTGCAACTACGTGGATGGAACTACAAAGTGAAATTAGTCAGAGAAAGACGAATATGACTTCACGCATATGTGGAATTTAAGATACAAAACAGATGAACATAAGGAAAGGGAAGCAAAAATAATATAAAAACAGGGAGGGGGACAAACCTTAAGAGACTCTTAAATACAAAGGACAAACAGGGTTGCTGGAGGGGAGGTGGGTGGGGGGATGGGCTAATTGGGCGAGAGCCATTAAGGAGGCCATTTGTTGGGAGGAGCACTGGGTGTTATAAGAAATGAATCACTAAATATCACTAAATTCTACTCCTGAAATCATTATTACACTATATGGTAGCTAACATGGGTATAAATTAAAAAAAAAAAATTAAAAAATAAAATAAAATGAAGGTATTGGGCATAAAAAAACAAAAGAAATACATTCAGTCTGGCTAAGCATCATGGTGCATTTGCAGAGAAATATAAACGTGCATAACCATCTCTCAGCATTGGGGGTGGAGAATATTAACTTGAAGCTCTTAATCTGCACTTGCACTTGCTGCTGGTACTTAATTATTACTGAAATATAAGTGATCTTGTACAAGTGCATTTTCCAGTAAAAAAGGGAGTCCATTAACCTAATTTATAAATCGTAAGTTATACCTGTCAAAATAGCTTTTAGAGATGCCAGCTAACAGAGAACATCTAGGAATGCTATTAATACCTTAATTTTTAGTTTTATCAGCATGACAGTGGGACACAGAGGAGACCTCATTCCTCACATAAACTCTCAAGGAGTCTTGCCCCAATTTACGAGGCAGAAGCATTAATTTGTGAGGAACTCTGTCTTTTCAAATATAGAAGCCTTTACTTCTTAATTTATTCATTGAGAGAGAGAGAGAGAGAGAGAGAGAGCGCTCGCAGGATCAGGGGAAGGGGCAGAGAGAAAGGGAAAAAGAGAGAATCCCAAGCAGGCTCCGCACAGCAGAGCTTGATGTGGGGCTCGAACTCACGACCCTCAGGATCGTGACCTGAGCCGAAACCAAAAGTCCAAAGTTTAACTGACTGAGCCACCCCGGGGCCCCCAGAAGTTTTTACTACTGAATGGGGGGTAAGAGAGGGTGGGGACAGTGAGACAAGACAAATGTATCCCAAATCCAACAAAAATATGAATCAAATATTTCCATCCTCAGTTATATCTACCAACTATACAACAGCACCTAATTAATGTTAGCACCTATTGTTTGAAAAGTCAGTTTAAACAGGGCGCTCATGTTCTTTAATAAATTCGCACCCACCGCAGCTGACTCGGCCAGACCAACAGCTGTGGTATCTTGCTCAGGTCAACACTGGCAGCTCTGGTTCTTATTTGTTTTGTTCTAGAAAATATAAGCCCAGAACTCTGAGCTCAGAGCCCTACCTTTCTAAACAGACCATATTCAGGGATCTCAGGGCAGCAAACAATCTGCTCTCACACTTGGACAGAGAGTCGACTGGCTTTGCTTTCTCCACGAGTGCTTTGATAAATAGCTGGCATCTAGTAGAGATGGCTCATGGGGGCGCCTGGGGGGCTCAGACTTCGGCTCAGGTCATGATCTCACAGCTCAGGAGTTCGAGCCCCGAGTCGGGCTCTGTGCTGACAGCTCAGAGCCTGGAGCCTGTTTCAGAGTCTGTGTCTCCTTCTCTCTCTGCCCCTCCCCTGCTCACACTCTCTCTCTGTCTTTCAAAAATAAACAAACATTAAAAAAGATTAAAAACAAAAAGCATCTGACTCTTGGTTTTGGGTCAGGTCAAGATCTCATGTTTTGTGAGGTCAAACCCCGTTGTCAGTGTAATGTAGTGAACGCGATGCAGAAACCGAGGCCAGATGTGGAAGTAAAAAAGCCTTTATTGGGAGCACTCTCGGGCGAGGTTCCCTGGTCTGTACAGAAAGGGGCCAGGGAAGTCTCACCTGGGAGTGGGGTAGCGCGTTTTTATGGTGTTGGCTGGGGGGGTATGAAGTATTGACATGTTTATGTAAGGTCATTTGTTGGTAGCTGTTTCTTGTTCCAGGGAGGACGTGTCCGTTGTTTAGGGTGGAAAGGTTTGAAGGTCTCCGGGTGGGGGAGTGTTGAGGTAGTGAGTGGTTTCTTGTTCTCTGGGCGCCTAAAAGGTCATACCTGCCTCCACGGCCAAACAGTCAGGCTCTGCGCTGACAATGTGGAACCTGCTTGGGATTCTCTCTCTCCCACTCTCTCTGCATCTCCCCTGCTCACGCTTGTGCACACACTGTCTCTCTCAAAAATAAATAAAACTTAAAAAAAATAAATAAATAGAGATGGCTTGTTCCTTAACCATAAGGCAAAAAACTCATAAGCCAAGTAAATGATTTCCAGAAGTATAGGCTTTTTAAAGATAAAACAATTTTATTTTGTGATCTAGACTACATAATTACCTACACACCAGTGAAAGAGCTATATTAAAAATGACATCATTCTTAAGGTATCACAACACTGAAAGGTTTTATGAAGACGAAAAGTAGATTTCAAACTTCATTTCCTCCTAAGTAACATAGACCTCTTCTGCAAGATAGTACTTAGGTTCTCATAAATGCCCTCCTTCCATTGTTACCTGCAATCTCTATTTCATTATCTAAGCACACAGAGTTTAGGGCCAGACTTTTGTTCCTGGTCCTTTGAAAGGTGTTATTTTCTGATTTTATACGATTTTAATCTACCTTTTATACCTTTTCGGTATAAAACTGATTTTTTTTTCCTAAACAAGAGGAGATTACTGGAGAAGTTACTACAAAAAAAACTTTGATTGTTCTATCACTCATTTCTCTCAAATGTGCATTTTATTCTGCTAAAAAGCATCCTCGCCCTCCTTTTCATAAATTCTCCATTGAAGATTAGAAGCTCTCTGGTAACCAGTAGTTTGAAAACGGTAATGGAAAATGAAATGTAGTTTTCTCTAAGGTATATGATCGCCTTTCAGGCAAGGAAAAAATAATTCAATGGCAAACTCAATAAAGTGAATCAGTACCGAGACAGAAAAGTATTATTTGCTATCCATTCATAGAATGATGAAGAAATAGTTTGGAGACTGAAATATAAATTAGCAGATGTCTTATAAAACTGTCCAGTTCCTGCCTACGGGGACTAGAGGACGACATTCTGCTTAATAGTTAAGTTTGTAGGATGGACTTCGTCTTACCTGACCCCAAAACACTCCCCACTCTTCTGCTTCGTATATTTATTACATTCTTCACACAATTATTAAAATAAGTTCATGGAATATGGAAACCTAGACCACCACCTGCTCCTACTTCTTGCATTTTGTTTTCTTTACTGATCTTCTAAGTTCACTTTCCAAAGCCTATTAGTCAGCTCAAGCTGCTATAAGAAAATACCATAGACTGGGTGGTTGAAACAACAAATTTAGGGGTGCCTGGGTGGCTCAGTCAGTTGAGCTTCCGGCTTCGGCTCAGGTCACGATCGCACGGTTCGTGGGTTCGAGCCCCTCGTCAGGCTCTGTGCTGACAGCTGGCTCAGAGCCTGGAGCCTGCTTCAGATTCCGTGTCTCCCTCTCTCTCTGACCCTTCCCTGCTCACGCTCTCTGAAAAATAAATAAAAACATTTAAAAAATTTAAAAAAACCCAACAAATTTATTTCTCATAAATAAATATGAGAGACTGGGAAGACTGGGAGTTCTGGAGACTGGGAAGTCCATGATCAAGGTGCCAGCCAATGTGATTTCTGATGAGAACCTGCTTCTTAGCTTGTAGATGGCAACCTTCTCACTGTGCACCCACAGGGCAAAGGACGGAGAGAAAGGCACACATACAGAGAGGGGTGGGGACACTCTCTGGTGTCTCTTCTTTAAGGACATAAATCCTTTCAGCCAGGTCCCACTCTATGGCCTCATTTGACCTTGATTACCTCCTTATCCTATCCTCAACACAGTTACATTGGGGGTTAGGGCTTCATCATATGAATTTTGAAGGGGGACACAATTCGTCCACAGCAAGTAGTAATCACTGCAAGGGGCCACATGGGAGGATTCCGGGGCGCTGGCAACGTTCTACAAACAGACCCAGGAGCTCTTTACACAGGCGTTCATTTTGTAAGAATCCACCAAAGTCACACACATGACGCAGGCTTTATTGGATGCCAGGTGACCATGAACAAACTGAAAACCACCCAAACCGCCAATCCGGCTGCAAGGTGGACAACAGAAGGGAAGAGGCTGAGAATGGAGGAGGGGAGACTACAACTGTACCCAGTTCTGAGCTGGAAGCCGGGAGCCGAGTTTGGGGACAGGAACGCTCAACCTGGAATATAATCTGGAGATGAAGCCAATAGGACCCGACACTGAAAAAAGGACTCCCAGAATCTCTAGGTGCCCGGTCCTGCCATTGGTAGAAAGAGGATTTGTAGGTATTAAGTGCTTAAGAAACCACCAGACAGGTAGGAAGCACTCAATGTCAGCTATTAGCATCACAAAGAACAAATCCCAAAATTTTGTTGCCCTTTCTTTGCATTTGGCCCCAAGAGTTAGGCCATCTTTTCTTCGTTTTAAATTTATTTAAGTTTTTATTTATTTAAGTTTTTATTTATATTTTTGAGAGAGTGTGAGTGAGGGGGGGCAGGGGGGAGGGGGGCAGAGAAAGGCGGGGACAGAGGATCAGAAGCGGGCTCTGCACGGGCAGCAGAGGCTCACGGGAGATGATGACCCGAGCTGAAGTCGGAGGCTTAACCCACTGAGCCCCCCAGGCGCCCCTAGGCCATCTTTTCTTGATTCTACTCCTTCCCAGGAAAGGAGTAACATCCTAGGCACAAGAACCTAGGCAATGGGTGATCATTTTGGGCTTTTCTGCCCCACTGATACTGTCGCAAGATTTTTTACCGCAATATCAGGGATTCGTTGTCTCGCCAATTCGGAAGAATGAAGAGGTGGACAGCAGGCACAAGTGTATTAGAGTTTAAGGTTAGAAAGTACGAACGGGAGGGAAGCTCTCTTTACAGAGGGGACATTCACCAGTGACTATAGGAGGGTCCTTGTTTTATGTAAGGCTCTGGTCGTCCCCTCCCTTCGAAGCCCCTCGTTCCTTCTCAGGTCCTATCCTCAGTAACTTGACAGCTCTAGGTGCTGGGCTGTCCATTCCTGATGGGCTCGTTTCCATTACAGGAGGAGTGGTCTATGGCCATATTGTCCCTTGTGGGTCACACGTTTTATGGTCTTCTACTTACTTTTAGTCAGGTCTTCGTGGTGTCTGTTGCATTCTTAAGAGGAACCTTACATCTAAGGGGGTTTGCTGTGGTCAGATGCTCCCAGCATTGTTTCAAAATAAGTGTTTTTCCCCACGCAGGGAGGGACCTCAGGGCCCACCCTTCACCTCTCTCTTCTGCCTACCAGATTATACCACCAACTCCCATGATCCTTCAGTGCTGTCTGCATCACTTTTTGATTTCTAGCTCACACATCAACCTGCACATCTGATTTCCTGCCGACTGCAGCGTCCTGACAGCTGACCTCCCCGTTAATTTCTTTAGTTCTCCATCTGCCACGGGAGTCCCCCTTACTTCCTAAACCCTAACTCCTCACCATCTACGTACAGCACGGGGCAGAGCCTCCTAGGAGAAGAGCCTCTACTTTCCAGTGCTCCCACTACCCTCCTTCCTAAAGGATCAGTCCTGGGCTAATCAGGAAGGAATCCTCAACATTCGTCGCCATCACCTCTGCATTTTTTACACAGCATGAATGCAGGCTATGCTGTGGGAAGGGCAAAGCTAAGATAAAAACTCATGAGGGTGGGGGCGGCATCTCTTACACACCCAGCCCCTTATGCATAATATGCTCTAAGTAAATAATTCACGTTTGACAAACCTGAACCTCGTGAGTAATGACATGAAGTGGAAGAAGACAGCAGGGAGAGGATCAAGTCCACGCGCCAGAGACATCAGGAGAAAAGCAATTGCTTCAAAGCATCCGGACGAGCAAGAACACCATTAGACTCAGGCCAAAGGGCACCTCACTTTAGAGAGTCCCGTTCTGGCCCTCCTCTTCCTCTCCCCTCCCTACAGGCCCCAAGAGTAGAAACCTACCTCAACTCAATGTCCCGTCTGCCCCGGGGACCCAAGATCATGGTGTTCCCAGGGCCTAGAAGCCAGCCAAAGGGCATTTGTTATGGCGAAGGTTGGGGGGTAGGGACACCGCTTGGGCAGTGAGCTAGACAATCACATGCATGTGCTGCAGGCCCCTCCAGGTGTACGGTGAGCGAGGAGTGAGCAGAGGGAGGACTGGATGCCGGTGCTTCCCGCATCACCACATAATGGCATGGAAGGTCTAAGAATTCTAAGCACAGGGGCGCCTGGGTAGCTCAGTCAGTTGAGAGACCGACTTGTCTCAGATCACGAGCTCGTGGCTTGTGAGTTCAAGTCCTGCATGGGGTTCACTGCTGTCAGCACAGAGCCCGCTTCAGATCCTCTGTCTCCCCACCTCTCTCTACCCTTCCCCTACTCCTTGTCTCCCTCTTTCTCTCTCTCTCTCTCTCTAATAAATAAACTTTAAAAAAGATAAAAAGCAGGGAGCCCGGGTGGCTCAGTCAGGTAAGCATCTGACTTTGGCTCAGGTGATGATCTCACAGCTCGTGGGACAGACTCTGCTGACAGCTCGGAGCCTGGGGCCTGCTTCAGATTGTGTCTCCCCCTCTCTGCCCCTCCCCCGCTTGCACTCTGTCTCTCTCTCTCTCTCTCTCAAAAATAAACATTAAAAAAATAAAATAAAATAAATAAAAAGAATTCTATGCTCAGGTTTGTCCTTCTTGGTCATTATGAAGGTTTAATTGTCTGGAAAGAGGATACAACATTTAACAGTTTATTAGCTTGATTAAGAGATTTAAACTATTTCGACAAGTGGTATGTGGGATCCTCATTTATATTCTTGCCTTGGGCCTGCAAATGTGAGGGGTGAGGTTATACATGTGAGAGCCCAAACCAAGTTATATGACCAGTCCACACACTAAGGGTAAACACTTGGCATGCTCCATCAGGATAACCCCATCAGAATAGTAAGAGGTGAAGAGGACCACCTCCTCGGGAGCCTGAGCTCCAGGATTTCAACCCAGGCTCTGCTTACCAGAGCAGTGTGACCTTAGGCAAGCTGCTTCACCACTCAGAGTGTGCCTCAGTTTTCTAATCTGTAAAATGGGGTTAATAACTCATAACGTTGATAAGATTACTCAAGTTAATACACAGTAAGCACTATGTAAGTGCTTGTTAAATGAACAAAAATGTATGTGGAGAAAAGGAGCCACAAGAAACTGGGTCCAAACCTCAGGTAGAAGGCTTTACACACCAAAACCCGAGATTTAAAATTCTATCAGATCATCAGGACACAATGGGTTAAATCGGGACTGGGAGCTTTGCCTGGAAACCCGAGAAGACACTGTCAGCAACTCAATCCACGTGCACAAGCGCACGCACACACACACTCAAAATTTGGAAAAAATTATATAGGTGATGGACTGCCTGCAAATGCGAAACTATAACCATGAGTTTTGAAGCATATAATAAGACTGCCAAGAGGTTAAGTGGACAATAAATGCCATTGATGGCATGAAATTAAATCCATGAATCAACACATGGAAATATATTATCTGTTCTAATAAACTAAAGAAATGCAAACACCGAAGCAAACTTAAGGTACCATTCTTTGCCTGTCAAGGGGAACTACCACTATCAGTGATGTGGCGGTAAGATCTGAGCACTTACTTGTTCCCAGTGGCATCAAAATTAGCATAGCGCGTAAAAGCATGTCCTTAACAGCCTTCTATCCAATTTGCAGAGGAAGACTCCACGTTAGGGTGTTTATGTAAGCCACAGACGGGGATTCAAACGCACGTCTTGACGACAAAGCACATGTTCTTTCTACTCTGTCACGAAGCCTGGATGCTTACCTTACGAACTAACAGGAGGAGGGCCCGGTTAACAAACCCACTCCTTGCAGAATGGAAATAAGCTGTCAGTGTGTTCACTGGCAAATAAAAAGAATGGTTCAGCCAGCTGTAATGTATTTGTTAAGAAAAATATAGGGAATTCTATAAATGAAAGCAAGATAGTATTCATATGCCATTATGGGAGGGGTGGTGTTCTGAGGATTTTGTAAAGTATCTAATAATATCATATTTTTTTAAAAAAGGAGACATAGTGGTGTCTGGGATGCTCAGTCGGTTAAGTGTCCGACTCTTGATGACGGCTCATGTCATGATCTCAGTTTGTGAGCTCTAGCCCCGCATCCGGCTCCTCGTTGAAAGTGCGGAGCCTGCTTGGGATTCTCTCTCTCTCTCACTCCCTCCCTCCCAGCCCCTCCCCACTCTCAGAAATAAATAAAAACTACACAGAGTAAAACTGTGAAACGTTAGCGCTTGAAGGGTTCCTCTTCAAGATCACTTAGAATAGTTCCTTTAACTACATCATCGTTGAGAACCAAGATCTGAAAGAACTTGCCCAAGGTCACAACTTGCTCAAGGTCACAGACCTTGTTCAGAATAGAAACCACCCTAAAAATCCCAGCTTCCTGGCCACTGTTCTTGTCTCCTCTATCTTTTTTTTTTAAGATAATATTTAATAAGATAATACTAGGCAATACAATCTCTTATAAAAAATTTATTTTTGAGAGAGAGAGAGAGAGAGAGAGACACTGAGTTTGAGCAGGGGAGGGGGCAGAGAGAGAAGGAGACACAGAATCTGATGCAGGCTCCAAGCTCTGAGCTGTCAGCACAGAGCCCAACGTGGGGCTCAAACTCACAAGCTGTGAGATCATGACCTGAGCCGAAGTCAGACGCTCAATTGACTGAGCCACCCAGGTGCCCTGGCAATACAATCTTTTAAAACACTAGGATAACAAGTGTCTTCCCAAGACTTCTGGAATAAGGTTCTGGGTGTGGGCACTCTAGGCCACGAAAAGATAGGTTGTAATGATGCTCAAGGTCTGTTGTTCTCCATTTCAAATCCACTGTAACTGTTTAAAAATTTATTGAAGGATTTTAGAAAATAAAGCTGGAGGTTTTAATGGAAGAACACTTTTAAACTCATTGTCCAAAGCTAAGTCATGAACTACGCCTTCTCTTTTTCATAACTACAGCACCAGTGTCTACTGCAGAGAGAAAGAGATCTCCAGCACATGTGTGTTTAAAGAATGGACCTTTCCCAAATCAAAATCCAACCGGACTTATGGGGCATCTTTGTTAACGATAAGCAGCACGTGGTTTCTCCCTCATTGTGAATCTATCCACATTCATACATTACAGACCTCAACATTATTTAACATAGAAATTAATATGCAGTTAATTCATGACATTTTCAATTATCGGACACGATACATTTTCATTATCGTAGATTTTAAATAAAATATAAGTGAGAAGATGAACAAATCCTACTATTCCCCTTTCCACAGTAGTACAAGAAATGTTTCTTCCCGACTAGGAACACACACACACACACACACACACACACACACACACGCACTTATTAGCTATTCCCTAAGGATCTGAAAAGGAAAGGCTTACCACGTCTCATATATTTCAGTGATGAATGCTTTCTTACCTAGGGAGATATACCAGTATTTGGCAAACCAATATAGTTGGAGAATAAATTCTTACAAAATCCACACATTAGTCCTAAAATCTGTTCCTATGTATATACTTATTAGCATTTAAAATGTCTTTTATATTTGTTCAAAAAGAACAGGAGGTAAAAGCTAAAAAAAAAAGTAGGATTTATAGCCCTGTTAAAATATTCTATACCAAAGAAAATGGGAAAATAGGAGGCAATAGTCTATTTGCAGTTTTAAGCCTTCTCATTTTAAGATCTAAGTGTGAGACTCATTCAATAAATATCTATTCTGAGTCTATTAAGCATCACATTTTGAGTTAAAGGAATTTAACAGTTCTATATTATTTCAGTTCTATAAAGCTCTCCCCTCATAAATGTCTAGATCTTTAGGAACAATATGCCTCGATTTCTCATTCCATCCATTTTGCATTTTTAAAACTCTCTTAAAGAGGAGCAGATCCAGAAAATGAGTTACTTATCTGTACGGGTGTAGTTATCACAGGAACTTTCCACCACCACCCCCCCCACCAAAAAATAAAATCCAGGTTTTTTTTTTAAGTAAGAGCATATATATTGCTTAGTAAAGCATTCCAGTCTACATAACATTTATAACTGACAAACGCTTATTTCAGCCCCATCGATTAATAACTGTGCTTAGGCATTTGCTCGACATCTCCATCTGCTCTGATGGAGATCTGGAGCCCCAGAGCACAGAACCCACCTTTAAACAGCTGCAGAAGTAATTACCCCCAGGAAAGGACGGTTTCATTTTCTTCTGTATCTTCAAGATTTTATAAGTTGCTGTATTTGTTTTTAGGTTTGTTATCTTGTTAACTACATGACCGTGAGCAAGATTCGCTTTCCGTTGCTTAAACTGAGCCACGTGGAAAGGCACACGCAGCAAAGAACTCCACCTCAAAAAGTCAATCCTGCCATATCAAGCCAAAAAGGATAGCTTTTAAAGGATAGGTCCCCTTGTATTCTTCTTTTAAATAGATAACAGCAATAAAAAGGAGTAGAGGAATCAACGGGCTATCTAAATCTTTCATAAAGGCACGAGACTATGATAAAACACAATCAGGGACGTCCTGGGGGTGGGGTGGGGAAGGTAAAATAAATGATAAATAAATAGTAAGCTCCTCCAAATCTTGGATCTCCAGGTGTATTGTGCTCCTCCGGCCACTCCTGGTCCTGCTGGCTTGCCTTTGTGTGAGGGCTCGGTCCTCAGGGAGACAGGGACTGCAGAGCTGGGCGTGAGCCAGATCACATCCCTTTAACTGCTGACAAAGCTAACTCCCCGTTTCATTACTCATCCTTTTTCTCAGTTCCACTAAAGCCCTAAGCAAAAACGGAAACATGTAATGGAATGTATTGGCACCTGTAAAAATGTCTTCATCACTTGCAAACTTTGGAAGCAAACACTTGCAGGAAGAAATGTACATTTTTCACCCCCTTGCTGGCTTCTCCTAAGAAGCCTTTGAAACAATGACTCCAACCACCAGAAAGCGTGCTAGGAAAATTAGCTTTCACAGTTTTGGCTTTGCTACATTTAAATTTGTTTCAAGATTTAAAAGGTCTCCTGGAACACATTAGGAAAAAAAATACAAAATTTATTGTTTAACTCGGCAAATTGTATTTCGCAGTCTGTTGCGGCTCAACACTACCAGACTTGTTTATACACAAAGTTTCAGTCTGATCAATGTGTAAGACCAACACAAATGGTCAGTGGTATCATCTATTAATAATTATGTTCAATCTAATTTTTTATTATTTACTAGCTATTTTCATCTTGCAAAGATGAATGTTAACCCATTAAACAAAACCAGTCTATATGTCTGGGTAATTAGAATAGTTTCCCAAGTCAGTGAGGTATTCTAATGGCCTAATCTGCATAAAGTCTTTCAACAAAAATAATAAAAACAGCCTTTCTGCAATCTCACACTAGAGTGGAAAATATAAATGTACAACTTGGCGGATAAAAATGATATGTAGGTGGTCCTGTTGAGACAGATGGCAGGAAAATAATTCTATAAAATCTTACTTCTTCCAGTGATAGGATGAGTTTTTTAAACATTCAAATTTAAATCAATATAAAATGTGTAAAGTATTCTGACAAAAAAAAAAAACTTGTTAATGATTCATTCAAAGGTCTTTTACAGCAACATGTGAACTTCAGCAATGTGATGGCTCCTATGATAGTGTTTAAGGGAAGATCTGAGTCAAGCTGTTTTGTACATCACTTTCTTGGAGGGTAGGTTCTTTTTCAAAAATCTATTCAATGGGTTTGTTCCCTTTTCTCAAGGTAAAGGGACATGCATTCTTAAAGGGATGCTCGGAGGGCTCAACGCCCTGAAAGCAACTAACAATGGAAACCTCAAATTAACATGAGGGATACTGTCCAGCTCTAGATTCTTTCATTTGCAAAACCGCTGGCCTTCCAAATGTGTTCCAGAAACAGCAGCTTAAAAGCAATTAAAAGGAAAGCTTGTTGCAACGAAAAATGGCAGCCAGGGTAACACAATCAGCACCATCGCTTGACTTCATAGGGTTCAAACAGGTCTGGGAGAACTGACTTAGAAATATTACCTCCACGGGCACATGGGGGGGGGGGGGGCTCAGTAAGTAAAAATGGCCAACTCTTTGATTTCGGCTTTTGTCATGATCTCACGGTTTTTGAGATTGACCCCTATGTGGGGTTCTTCACTGATAACATGGAGCCTGCTTAGGATTCTCTCTCTCTGCCCCTTCTCTCTCTCTCTCTCTCAAAATAAAGTAAACATTTAAAAAAGGAAAAGAGGGGTGCATGGGTGGCTCAGTCTGTTAAGCCTCCGACTTCAGCTCAGGTCATGATCTCGAGGTTCCTGAGTTCAAGCCCTGCGTCGGGCTCTGTGCTGACAGCTCAGAGCCTGCAGCCTGCTTCGGATTCTGTGTCTCCCTCTCTCTCTGCTCCTCCCCCGCTCATGCTCTGTCTCTCTCTCCTTCAAAAATAAGTAAACACTAAAAAAATTTTTTTAATAAAAAAAGAAATACTACGTCCATTTTCATGCCACTGTTGGCTATGAACCAGAGTCTGTTTTTAATGCTTTTGAAGTTAAAAATGCTTAAACCTGTGAAAGAGTCTTTCTCTAAGAACATATGAAAGAGAGAAAGGCTATGTTAAGTTGGAACTTCCACTTTTTCTTCCTGCTACTTTTTAATCTTTCTACAATTTCTAGTTTCCATATTTACATTGCTTAAAGACCCTTACCTGTTCAGATACAGAATGTCTTCCTTATGTCTTATCATGTAATTCACAACTTTCTTCAGGAAAAAAATAAACATTTCCGCCAAAATTTTGACATGTTTTAATGAACATCACATGTGCTACTCTAGTGAATGACTTTCTTGCCACTCTGCACCCCATCCCCCAATCACCATCACCACTCACAGCCAGGTGATCCTCAAGAACTAAGGGTAACTACCGTGGTCCCATTCTTCTAACCAATCTAACAATAATTCTCTCACCATTTCTCTTGTTCAGAGAAATGGTCCTCACCAAGGACCATCACAGGTCCTCACCAAGAGGAGTCTTTGAAATGGCCTGCGAGGGAGATCTTTCCTTGAGACAGGTTTGAAATAAAAATTAGAAATATGCTCATAACGTTGTTGAAAAAATATTTTTAATGTAAAGGGGAAAACAAAAGGAGAAAAGAGGGGGGGGGGAAGGGGGAAAAAGTCTTTTATACATAAGAATGCCAAGTGAAGAAATGTAGAAAACATGGTAGGTAAGAATGTCACCATTTTGCAAACCTCCAACGGGAGTCAGGCAAGGATCATGAGTGGATAATAAAACATTGTTTTGCCACAGAAGAGTCTGTATCAATGTGCCACATTACCCGCCCCCCCCCCAGGGAAAAGCATCTTTCTTTTTTTAAATTTTATTTTGAGAGAGAGAGAGTGAGCAAGCAGGGGAGGGGCAGACAGTGAGGGATGGAGAGAATCCCAACCAGGCTCTGCACAGTCAGCTTGACGTGGAGCTTGAACCCACGAACCGTGAGATCATGACCTGAGCCAAAATCAAAAGTTGTATGCCTAACCGAATGAGCCACCCAGGTGCCCCGGGAAAAGCATCTTTCTAATGAGGAGATCTGGTAGGAGCCCCTTAACCGAATCATCAAACTTGCCATCGCCTAGACTGGGCCACCCAATGTTCTAGAACTCAAGAACTCCCCGTGTGATGTAACAGTAAGTACTAAATATCAGGGAGGTGTGTTCTGGCTAAGAATGTTCACCTGAACCCAATCATAGAAAACCAAATTGGACAAACTCACTATGCATGAAACTGGCCAGCCTCTCCATAAAAATAAATCCCATGAAAAACAAGAAGGTGGGAGACATATTCTAGTTTAAGAGACGAAAAGAAACATAGCTGAATGAAATTTGGGAACCTTGAAGAGACCCTGGATCCATTTTTTTTTCATGCAGGTATGAAACCCATTTAAGGAATAATAGGGGAAGTTTGAATATGGATTCTATCTTAGATGATATCATTAATGTTAAATCTCTCACGTGTGATAATGGTACTGTGGTGAAGAAGAATTGAGGAAATATTCTTACGAGTCAGCATTAACCTTTTTCCAAGTGAAATATTCTGATGCCTTAAGAGTTCAATAACAACAAAAGGACACAAGTAAGAACGAAAACCAGTCTTGCAAAATGTTCACGCCTGGTCAGTCTCAAACTGCTTCTGTTCAGTTGGTGAGAAACATGTTTAACCAACAGAAATTCTCACCATTACCCCTTCCTACCACAAAACATTATTTTTTTTTAATTTTTAATGTTTATTTACTTTTGAAAGAGAGAGAAATAGCGTGAGCCGGGGAATGGGGGGAGGCAGAGAGCAAGGGAGACACAGAATCCAAAGCAGGCTCCAGGCTCTGAGCAGTCAGCACAGAGCCTGACGCGGGGCTCGAACCCACGAACCATGAGATCATGACCTGAGCTGAAGTCCGACGCTTAACTGAGCCACCCAGGTGCCCCAAAACATTTTATTATTTGAGCAACTTCCCCACCCACAAACAGAACTTATCTTACGAGATAAGAGCTTAATAGGGCTGTAAGAACCATTTTCAGAAGCCAGAAGAGTTTTAGTTACCAGGGGCGCACAACCCACAACATTCACACAGAGGCTTGCTGTACGTACACAGTCTTTCAGAAGCCATCTTTAATTCTTAGCTTTACATGGATGAAGATGGATACTGGAAATTTAGTTCACTAAAAAACAAACTGAATCGACATCATCGAGGAAATGCAAAGCAAAACCACAATAAGATCCAACCACTTCACACCCACGAGGATGACTATAATAAAAGGGCAGATGAACAAGTCCTGGGGAGCGTGTGGAGGAAATGGAACCCTCTTACACTGCTGGACGGAAAGTAAAATGGCGCGGCTGCTTTGGAAAACAGTTTGCTAGTTAATCAAAAACTTACACAAAGAGGGGGTGGTTGGTTGAGCATCCTGAATTGTACACTTTAAATGATGGGTTGTATGATGTGTGAATTATATATTAATAGGGCTTTTACTGAAAAAGCTGGCGGGTGCGCCTGGGTGGCTCAGTCGGCTGGGCGTCCAACTTTGGCTCAGGTCATGATCTCACGGTTCATGAGTTCGAGCCCCACTTCCAGCTCTGTGCTGAGCGCTCAGAGCCTGGAGCCTGCTTTGGATTCTGTGTCTCTGTCTCTCTTTGCCCCTTCCTTGTTCGTGTTCTGTCTCTCTCACTCTCAAAAATAAATAAAAACATTAAAAAAAAAAAAGCTGGGAATGGGGTGCCTGGGTGGCTCAGTGGGTTAAGCATCTGACACTCGATTCAGCTCAGATCACGATCTGAGGCTCAGATCAGCTCATGATCACAGGTGGTAACCTGGAGTCCTTGCCTTTGAATTCTCAGCTGCCACTGAAAAGGAACCTACACCTTCCATGGAAGATTTCACACTAAGTTCCTGCAATTATCCCTGGTATTTTTGCCTATGAATCCCTCATTAATGAACAGTGATACCTCACCAAACTCCGAGAATAACTTTGGTATATTATGACAGCTGCATTCTAGAAATTTAACAGGCCATCATAACAGGGCTCAAAAATGGTATCCAATGGCTACAGACACAAAATCTGGTCCTTGGTTCTGTCAATCTGTAACTGACCTTATACACTTTGCATAGGAAACGGGGCTGGCACTCTGAAGACCACCCCATTCCAAATAACCCTCCCCGAAGCCCACAGTCTCTCTGTCACCAGAGTCTGGCATTTCGTGGACTCTCCGGTGACAACTGTTTCTCAAGGGTCTGAAAAGAGTTCATGAGGCCTTTAGGGACCGCAGTCTACACTTCCGACTTCAATGTGGCAACGTCTGGTATTGAGATGTGGCTCTCTGGGGCGCCTGGGTGGCTCAGTCGGTTAAGCATCCAACCGTCGATTTCGGCTCAGGTCCTGATCCCAGGGTTGTGGGATGGAGCCTTATGTTGGGCTCCGCGCTGCCGAGTGTGGAGCCTGCTTAAGATTCTCTTTCTTCTCCTCTGCCCCTCTCCCCTGCCTGTGCTCTCTCTCTCTAAAAATAAAATGTTTTAGGGGCGCCTGGGTGGCTCAGTTGGTTGGGCATCCGACTACGGCTCAGGTCATGATCTCACAGTCCATGGGGTCAAGCCCCACGTTGGGCTCTGTGCTGACAGCTCAGAGACTGGAGCTGCTTCAGATTCTGTGTCTCCCTCTCTCTCTGCCCCTCCCCTGCTTATGCTCTGTCTCTCAAAAATAAATAAACATTTAAAATTAAGAAAATAATAAAATAAAATGTTTTTAAAATGTAGCTCTGATTACTAAGGACAGTACTCCACATGGACCAGGGCAAACCACAGGATAATACAGCCGAAGGGTATACTTGAAATGCTGTGTATTAGCCACCCTCCCTCATTTTATACTACTGTCAACATAAAATCCATGAAAACCCCCAGCTATTGGGGCTTCTGGGTGGTTCCATCAGTGAAGTGAGTTCGGCTCAGGTTATGATCTCACGGTTCACGGGTTCAAGCCGCGCTGTCAGCACAGAGCCTGCTTCGGATCTTCTGTTCCCTTCTCTCTGCCCCTTCCCCCACTGGTTCTGTCTCAAGATAAATAAATGTAAAAGAATAAAAAAAAAAACAACAGCTATTTACTTCCCTCCCGCTTATAAGTTAGATCCTATTTCGCCCTCAATTCCCTTCCATGTTGATCTGCGAGGTTTTCAATAGTCTTAAAAAAAGAAATATACTAAAGAAATTATTTAAAACACTGTCATTCTAACACTTCTTCATTCTCATGTACACCTTTTAACATTTAACCACATACATATACTATATTGTGAGGTACAGTTCTGCACACTTCCCCCCATTCTGAAACCACACATTTGCCCAAATGCTACACATTCCTCTCACGTGTCCCTTAATGACAAGGATCTTGTCTACGTGTCACACCTAATTCACTCTGCTGATCTTTCTGTCTCTTAAACAACGCAGTGATCAACATGTGTAATAATCATCACATGGCATATAGTTTTCCTTCTCTTGTATTACTTATTTGCTGAATTTCCAAAATTAGGAGCGCTGGAACAAAAAATGTGAACACTTAATATGGTCCAGTGCATTGCAAATCGCTTTAGAATTTGATTTTTCAAAAAGTACAGGAACGGATGCATGTGTTTTTCTTCCATACTATTCGATGCAGTTCTCTCACCCTGTTCTTACACAGACTGAGTACCTTTCTCGTCCTATACCGTGTGCTTCACATCTGTCTGCTTTGGGGCATGGAGAGCAAGCTATGCTACCTTTCCTCTTTATCCCAACACTGTCGTCAATGCCGGAAGTTTGAAAAAAAAGACATAACCCAGCCTCACTTTCTAATTTTTTAATCATTTGCCAATTTGAGACATCGGACCTCACTTCTTATGCAAGCTGATAAAACATTAACTCTGGCCAGGCCGAGGAGAGTTCTGTAGCCAGCAACTCTTACAAGGATGACCTATCAATTATGTTTATTCAACTGTATGGTTGGCTGGCCTACATTTAAGGAGAGTTGCTGAATTATGCAATTGTCAAATCTCTGGTGAAATCCAGAAATGTTATCAGTCCGTTCTCAAAATTCCTATAGTACAGAAACCTGAAAACAACAAAAGACCAAGAAAAAAAAGAAAAAAAGAAAAATAAATTTGATTACTGGGTTTATTTGTAGTGAACCCAACCTGACTCCTAGTGACCACTAATTTTTTTCACATATCCTCTAAGTAATCCACTCTAGGTGAAGAAGGATATTATAATCGCTGTTAACTGTGGTTCTTTATGATGAGGGAAGATTGATGGGGAATGGACGGGTAAGAAAAAAGAATTGACTTTTATATACCTATGTATGTACTGTTCAATTTTTTACAATGTTTATTTCTTTTGAGAGAGGGAGAGAACACAAGGCTCGGAAGTACAGAGAGAGAGGGAGAGAGAGAATCCCAAGCTGGCTCTGAGCTGTCAGCACAGAGCCTGACGCAGGGCCCGATCCCACGCACGGCGAGATCATGACCTGAGCTGAAGTCAGATGCTCAAATGACTGAGCCACCCAGGCGCCCAAAATACAGAACATTTTTGAGCTAACAGGCTTTGCCTCTGGTCCTCAAGGCATATCAGTAGTTCATTCAAGCCACTTTTCAGGACCTCCCCTTGCTCCCGCTTATTCATTGTGGCAAACTTAAGACTATCAGGCTACCCTCCAAGAGGATGTTCTCTGTTCACTTCCTCTTTTTCATTCCATCCCTTCTGTATCCCACTAGCTTTTCTCACAGTCTCCACCCGCCCCAAGCTGGGAACCGCAATCGACAGGGAAGAGAATAGTAGGTATAGATTTGAGGTGGGTGGGCTGAGCTTGAAGGGACAAAAGACAATGGAATAGATGTGTCCCAGGTGGAGATGATAGTTTCAGAATTCAACAGTCCACAGATGTAATGGAAGCCAAGCCAGTGGACAATATACCTCCCGAGAGCCTGTGCTCCAATAATATCTGAAGAAATCACGGAAGGAACTTAGTATTTTTTGAATGGATGCCTCAAAGACCACTTTGCAAGGCTATAGCTTTAAGAGAGCTGGGAGTTAGGGAAAGCCCAAAGCTACTAGTTCAGCAAGCGGTACTTCTCCTGCCTTTAAGTTACCAGACTTTCAGAGAGTCAGCATGGGAGTCAGAGAAAATTTAAGAGAAGAAAGAATTCTGGAAGTCACATCAACTCCTTTTTACACATAGAAGAAATAAATCTAAAGGCAGAGAACTTCGGGCAGTAAACTGTCTGGTTTGCAGGAAAAGAAAATGTGCTTGAACTCTGAAGTATAAGGAAAATAATGCCCAGAAAACTTGTCAAAATCTTAGAGTTGGTGGGCACTGTGGAATGTCTCTTTGGCTGTTGAAAGATGGAGGGGCTGAGACAGTAGTCACCTGTGAACCAGTCCTGAGACACAATGGCTTCACTACGATTCCCTCCCATACAGAGCCTGCTGTTCATAATAAAAATTAGAAAGGCTTTAGGGATTTTCTTTTTGGAGGTGGGGAGAAGGAAAACAAAGACTTTCTAAACTTTCGTTAATTCATACCAGACACGATATGTTGAAAAGGAAAATACCAATAAATCAAATGTTTGAACCTTTAAGTCAACTGCCTGTGTTTCTGCTTCAAACAGAATTCCAAAAATAAAAGCCTACCCAATAATGAAATATATTTATATCCCAAAGTACAATGATGTTTCCATACAAATATGATCAAGATTCCATAGTCTGCATTTAGGATGGCCAAGGCGGCGGAAAATTGACTTCAGTTGTGTAGACATTTCTCTGAGGCCATGCTACAGCACTACCATGGAAAAGCACTTACAATTAAACATGCTATGTTTACATTCATGATTACATTGATTAAAAGGAAGAAAAATGCAAAGATGATCAAGAGGAAACATTTCATAAACCATTGGCTTTGGGGGCACCTGGGTGGCTCAGTTGGTTGAGCATCCAACTTGGACCCAGATCGGGATCTCACGGTTTATGAGTTTGAGCCCTGCATCAGGCTTGATGCCGTTAGCGTGGAGCCCACTTCAGATCCTCTGTCCCCCTCTCTCTCTACCCCTCCCCTACTTGCTCTCTCAAGAGAGTGCTTGCTCTCTCAAAATAAATAAACATAAAAAAAGGATGTAACTTGGGAAATAAAGAATAAGGGAATGATAGGTGCGTAACCGGAAGCAAAGCAAAATCTGGAGGGCAAGCAGAGGGCCTCTCCAATTACAGGGGTCCAAGGTGCTTCTAACTTTATAACTATCTACATCTATAAAGCAATTGTATGTACAGAAAAATGGGTAGAACCAGGAAGACTGGGGTTTTTTTTCAACGTTTAGTAACTATTTCCCATCAACCTTATTTCCATTTTGTTTGCCTTTGTGGAAGAGCAGCTTACGAACACTCAGTGTGGCTCCTACCCATTCAGTGGCCTGAGCAGTGGGCACTTCCTGTAAGAAGACTAGTTTTTAGATGAACACTGCATGAATGGCATAGAATATTTAAAATTTGGGAATAAGGAAAAGATCTAAGGAAGCAGAACTAGAACCAGCGAAACTTCATGGTGGCCTGGCCATTGAGAAAGGACAGGAAGAGAGCAGCAAGACAGGGATATCATTGTCCAAGATGGTGACGATACCAAAAGAGAGATCCCCTTTATGGGAAGACAGGGGGGCCAAAGGGACAGAAGGAATGCTCCTCTTGAGGTAAACTTGTCTAATACACAGATATATACATGGGACTGAAACTTGGTGGACATAATTTAGTGTTAAAATCCTGGGAGAGGACAAAATCTCCTAAGGACCATGCCTCAATCACAGCACATCAGCTGGGAGATGGTCCCAAGGGAGGAAATGTGTTTGAAATGGAATGGAGTTCATCGGGGTCCAGTAGGACGGATGATGAACTGAAATGTCAGGCAAGCAGAGAAAAACAGGAAGGGAAGAGAGGGTGATTGCAGGAGCCTGGCATTCAGTTATAGCCAAATTAAAGAGAAAACTAAGTAGTATTGCTTCTCATTTAGGCTGTGTGACTTACCTCCAAACCCAAGTTGCTCGTACAGCCCAGCATCAGCTACTTCCAGGCCATGATAGAGTGGGAAGAGTGGGGACAGTGGAGATAAGAGGTTGGCTAATGAAGATAAATCGTTTGCCACTTAAAGATATAGTAACATATCCTAAAAGACCTAGAAAAACAGTGCATTGGTACCTTAGGAGTTGTCTAGTATCCCACTAGTTAAAAAAAGACATCGAAGGCGAAGGAAGAGGAGGAGGAGAAGAGGAGAGTGGGGAAGAGGAGGGGGAGGGGGGAGAGGAGATGGAGGTGAAGGGAGAAGGAGAAGAGAGAAGAAAGACGAAAGAAAAAAGAAGAGACATGTTCTCTTTGGCCTCATAGCCCACATCCCTTTCACACTGCAGTGGTCCTGGACCCACCAGCCCCAAAACTGGGAGCTGAGCCAACCACAGGGAGGCCCTGGGATTAAACTCAAGAGCTAGTGAAACAAAAGCCCCACTTCCTAGTTCAATTTTCACTTTGGTGGATCATTTTTTTTTTTTTTAAGTTTATTTGAGAGAGGGGGGGGGTGCCTGGGTGGCTCGGTTGGTTGAATGCCAGACTTCAGCTCAGGTCATGATCTCTCAGTTCGTGGGTTCGAGCCCCGCACCAGGCTCTGTGCTGACAGCTCAGAGCCTGGAGTCTGCTTCAGATTAGATGTCTCCCTCTCTCTCTGCCCCTCCCCTGCTCACACTCTCTCTCTCTCTCTCTCTCTCTCTCTCTTTCTCAAAAATAAATAAGCAGAGAGAGAGAGAGAGAGCGCGCGCGCGCGCGCGCATGAGTGGGGGAGGGGCAGAGAGAGAGAGGGAGAGAGAAAATCCCAAGCAGGCTCCTCACCATCAGCACAGAACCTGACTCACGGCTTGAACTCCAAAACCGTGATATTAGGACCTGAGCCAACACCAAGAGTCTGATTCTTAACCAACTGAGCCACCCAGGCACCCCTGCTGGCTCATTTTTTAAAATGGGGATGATACCACTTACGGCACAGAAGCTAGGAGGTCTTGGTAAAACAAAAGTAAGTAGCGGTGCCCCCCCCCACTACCTATTACCTAATGGGGTACTCAAAAACCAACAAACATTAGTGAGTTGACAGTCACTGAGGAGAAACTTTATTTTTTATATTCCTATATATTTTATATATTCCTATAAGCCTATATTTAAGACTTATGTATGTATGAATTAATTCTCTACAGGTTTCAACGTTGAAATTAACACAGAAACACACCCTGAAACAACCGTGTCAGGAGCCCCGAGACTTGGGCAGAGCCCTGGCATCAAGTTAGTGCTTTTTGTGAGAATACGCACAAAAGTTAAACTGAAGAAAAAAGGGTCAATAAGCAGGCATATTCAATGAATACATACTTTGTATACACTAACTGAAAAAATAAACCTAGTAATAGCAAATATTTACTAAGAAGCAAGAATCAGTTCCTTATGCCTACATTGAACTGTTCCGGCTTATTATGGCCTAAAACAATCTCACAAGAATAGCCCTACATTGACCTTTTTTTTTTTTTTTAGTATTTAATTTTGAGAGAGAAAGAGAGGGAGGAGCAGAGAAAGGGACAGAGGATCTGAAGCGGCTCCGTGCAGACAGCAGAGTACCTGACACGGGGCTCAGACCCACAAAACCCAAGATCACGACCCGAGCCGAAGTCAGACACTTAAGTGACCGAGCCACCCAGGCGCCCCTAATTTTTTGTTAATGTTATCTATTTCTAAGAGAGAGAGATGGAGCGCTGGAGAAGAGAATCCCAAGCAGGCTCTGCGCTGTCAGCCCAGAGCCCCATGCAGGGTTTGATCTTATGAACCGGGAGATCATGACCTGAGCCGAAATCAAGAGTCTGACGCCCAAATGACTGAGCCACCCAGGCACCCTTAACTTTTAGATTTTAAAAGCAGCAGCTTTCTTAAAAATGTTGCTTAGTTGCCATCCCAAATACAGTTATTTGCTTTGATTTGCTTTGATCAGACTCAAGAAAAAATAAATTAGTGTCTTTCTCAACTTTTTATCGGAAGCCCATATAAGCCAGCTTATCAGCTCATAGCAAAGGAATCATAAACTTTTGAGGATTTTTCCTTCTTCATGACCATAAAAAGCAACAAACGGATGACATTTCTTTTTACGCTTATTTGCCAGAGGAAGAATTTGCAATTCCATTCAAGAAGGCTCTATTTTGACCTTCCCCTGATCTCCGTTCAAGTTCACACAGTTACAATATCACCAGTATTCACTGCAGGGGCTGGAAAGGGTCTGAGGAACACAGTAATTTACAGCATTTAACTCCACAGTAGTCCAATTGTCTTTGGCTCCAGAAAATATGGTTAAGGGAAAGTTTGAAGGCATAACGTGGCTCGCGTTAGGATGTTTAGCTCTACATGCAATTAAGTGCTATAGAAATTGAATCTATAAACAGTTATTATTAGACTCACTACAGACTGAAACGAATCTCAATCTGAGGCAATTATCTGGATCACCTCAACAACGGAATTAAACTGTGCTCAGCCTCCCAAATTTTGTTTTTATTTTAAAATTTATTTTTAAATTTGCATCCCAGTAAGCATATAGTGCAACAATGATTTTAGGAGTAGATTCCTTAGTGCCCCTCACCCATTTAGCCCATCCCCCCTCCCACAACCCCTCCAGTACCCCTCTGTTTGCTCTCCATATTTAAGAGTCTTTTGTTTTGTCCCCCTCCCTGTTTTTATATTATTTTTGTTTCCCTTCCCTTCCATCTGTGTATCCCAAATTCCTCATGTGAGCGAAGTCATAGGGTATTTGTCTTTCTCTGACTAATTTCGCTTAGCATGATACCCTCCAGTTCCATCCATGTAGTTGCAAATGGCCAGATTTCATTTTTTTGATTGCCGAGTAATACTCCATTGTGTATATATATATATACCACCTCTTCTTTATCCGTTCATCCATCAATGGACCTTTGTCAGCCCCCAAAATTTTAATCATCTTTACTGTTGCCTCAATTTTCTACTTTTTTCTCAGCCCTCCCCCCACCATTAGCACGTCTAGACATCACTTACTAAGGATAGGAAAATATGAAATATTTCATCTCAGGATAATGAGGCATTTCCCAAATAACGCACATATAAAAGCTGGGACACACATATTCCATATATTTTCCCATTTTAACCAGAGAGGAGAAATCTCCCTACGTGTGGCTCATTTAAAAATCAGATACATAGGGGGCACCTGGGTGGCTCAGTCCGTTGAGCATCCGACTTTGGCTCAGGTCATGATCTCACGGTTGGTGGGTTTGAACCCGGCATCTGACAGCTCAGAGCCTGGAAGCCTGCTTCAGTTTCTGTGTCTCCCCGACTTGTGCTCTGTCTCTCTCAAAAATAAATGTTAAAAAAAATTGGCTTAAATCAGATATATAAAAGATACAATCCTTTTTATATGAATGAAATGAAAACCCATCCCTTCTGTGACCACACCAAAAAAGAACACATTTCCCTAATATTTTAGAATGTTTCAGTCTCAGATTAGGAATGAAGTTTAAGTTTGCAGTCCCTGACTACATGCTAGCAGATATAGCTGTAGATCCCAATTAATTATCGGCCTCACTCTACCCATTACCATAAACACAGAAGCCACACCTAGAATTCAATGTTCTCCCCAGCAGAGCCTCGAGTATGTCTCTGGGCTCCTCAACCACTCTTCCGGCTCTGCTCTCTTCTCTAGCCCAGCCTTTTTCAACTGCATTTGGTTAAAGAGGCCTACTATGTGTCCCCTTTGGAGAGGCATATTAACATACTAGGGATGCCTGGGTGGCTCAGTCAGTTAAGTGTCTGACTTCAGCTCAGCTCATGGTCTCACACTTCGTGAGTTCGAGCCCCACGTAGGCTCTGTGCTGACAGCTCAGAGCCTGGAGCCTGCTTCGGATTCTGTGTCTCCCTCTCTCTCTGCCTCTTCCCCACTATCACTCTGTCAATCTCTCTAAAAAAATTTTTTTAATATTAACTTACTAAAGATTCTGTGAACTCCTGCAGTTAAGGAAGAGTCTATAGCCCCACTGTTCCTAAGACTATTTTTCACTTGATATTTCTCCTAATATGACAAGGTTCTCTCTTGCCTCATTTTATCACTTCTCAATCTTTATTATTATTTTACTATTATTCAATATTCTTGCCTCCTTTGAAGGGTCTCCATTCCTCAACAATTCACCATCAATTCTATTTCCTCTATCTTTGCTCGGGCTGCTATGACCATGGCTTAGGCAACAAACGTGTATTTCTCACAGTCCTGGAAGCAGGGAGTCCAAGGTGAAGGTCTAGGTCCTGCTGAGAGCGCTCTTCCCAGTTTGCTCTTGATTCCTCACGTGGCAGCGAGAGAGAGAGCAAGCTGCCTGTTGTCGCTTCTTGTAAGGTAACCAATCCCATAATGATGGCTTCACCTTCATGACCTATCACCTCCAAAGGCCCCATCTCCTAATCCCATCGCATAGAGTGTTAGAGTTCCCGCATATGAATTTTGGGGGGACACTCAGTGCACAGCATCCTCTATGTCCCCTTTCCTGGTACCTCACCACCTGCTCCCTCTTGCCTTCGGACCTGTCACAGTCTTGCACACTCAGCTACACTATGGTTTCCGTGAGCTTAAGTCCACAAGAAACTGTGGGCACCGTGGTCATATGCAGTTACAGGAAACTCAGCTGGCCTCCTGCAGTGCTTAACACCCACTGCAAAGAAAGATCCCCCCTCCCAGCCCCTGTTCACCTAAAAGGAACTCTCTGATTTTCCCTGTCTTCGCAAATATGTTTATACATAGTCTACTACCACTTGCATACATACTCTTAATAATTTTTAGTCTGAGGTCATGCAATTAAGAAAAAAAACCAAACCACTTACTCAATCACATCTATGACTTTTCCAGTCACTAACCTAGAGCCTTACCTTTGTTTTGGCGTCGTCGTGAGGTGGATCTACTGCTTCTAGACCAGCCCTCCTCGAGGCTGAGAAGTGTATTCAGACGCCTAATTTGCCGAAGACTAAAGCACACTGGGTAAAGAATAAGCAAGGAGCCAAGGATCATAGGGGCTGCTTGAGAAACTTTCTCTGACAAATGTAATACTTTAAACCATGACCTAGTTCCCTGAATACTTAAGCATTCTTTGCATTCCTTCCTGTCCTGGAGGACTGTTTATCAGGCACAGTTCCAGAAGTGACTTGAAATCTCGCTCTCTAGATAACATTGTACGTCTTCTTTGGTCACCACAGACGCTGCATATAGGACAGAAACCTTCTGAGCATTCAGAAGATCTTAGTATGCTTTAATTAGTGTGAAAAGAGCAACCCGAACTTCGTTTTAATTAAAGCAAACCAGCTTTCTATATTGTAACTGAGAGACTGATCTAAAACTGCCATCAAATTGAGTTTAAAGTTAACTTAAACTCTTGGGGCGCCTGGGTGGCTCAGTCAGTTGAGCATCCGACTTCGGCTCAGGTCATGATCTCACAGTTCGTGGGTTCGAGCCCCGCGTTGGGCTCTGTGCTGACAGCTCAGAGCTGGGAGCCTGCTTCTGATTCCGTGTGTCCCTCTCTCTCTGCCTCTCCCCTGCTCATGATCTGTCTCTCTCTGTCTCTCCAAAATAAATAAATATTTAAAAAAATTTTAAAAACAAGTTAACTTAAACTCTTCCAAGTTTTACAAAGAAAAAATATCAGATATAAAACCAGATCAACTGGGGGTTTGCCCCCATTAACGTCGACTATTTTTGTTTAAAATTTTATACGCTAACTTTTGTCAGGACTGGAGAAAAGACGGTAATAATCGAGATTGATTTAGTAAACATTAGTGGTGACATTTTCCACTACTTTTCAATAACTTTCTTCATAGAAAACAGAGCCCAAGAACAGAAATTTCCATTTAAATATTTAGATTAACACTACAGGAGTCAGAAACTCATGTCTAAGCGTCGAATCACTAAATTATACACCTGAAACTAATGACACTGTATGTTAACTGGAATTCAAATACAAACTAAAGGGGGGGGGGGAGAGAGAAGCTCCTGTCTAAATATTGGTTAAACGTGTCATTTCTACAATAAGAAAAATTCATCAGAGAGCCTGGCTAATTCTTAACAATTTCCTATAGATGACAAACCTAGCATCACCCCTGCCCTCCAATGCGCTGCAGTGTATATCGACTTTATATGCAAAGCAGATAGACCACGTCTAAGGTTGACCTTTGCCTGCCTGCGATTTGTACGGAGTAAAACTGTTATCCAAATGAAAGATAACTTCAAACCCAAGTTTCTTAAGAGATATTCTACACAATTTGCTAACCTAGTGAAACATTATCACCCAGCACTGAAAATGTAAAAAAAAAAGATTAGAAACCATTAAAGACATCAGTAATCTTGTTTTCTACATCACAACAATATATATTTTATAGAGTCAGGAAAACTATCAGGGGTGCAATGAAACATTGTTTTAAATAAAAATGGTCAATATCAGAGCGTGATGACTGAAAATGGATCCTCGAGGCAGACCAAGCCCGCAGCGTGCAATGGCTCAATAAAGTATGAAATCATATGCTCAGACGTGAAAAATGGCGAACCATAAATCGTCCTCTGAACAAAACAGAGGGCAGAGAGTGGAGATGGAAAAAATTACAAAGAAATGTCTTATTTGAAAGTAAAGGTAAACATTCCCCAAGTTACCTAGATTCCTTGCCTACAAGTGGAAGGAATGCGAGTCAACCATCAGAGGCTTTCATTTTAGGTGAACCTGACATGCTGGTAAGAGTCACTGCTGTAAGAAGCAGTGGGTCCGACAGCTGTTCCGTCCATTGGCATCTGTCCTACCTAGTTTTCTATCAATATTCACTTTTGTTTCCACTTTGTCCACAGCCACGACCCAAAGTTCCTTCTTGCTTATCCTTCGATACTTGACCTTCCCCTATGCCTCCCACACGCACCACCCTGTGGTCCCGGATCGCACCCAATGCTGGTCGTCTCTGCTCTGACAGGGGCGGCCGTTAGAGAAACGGTATCGATCTCATGGTCATTACCTATAGTCTGGGGCAAACTTCTTTTTCAAAAGCCCCAACTTGTTACTACCAAGTGATGTTCTCCCTTCCAAAGATCCTCTCGTGGCACGGGTACAACTTATGGCAATAGACAATTAATTGCAACCTACGGCTCCTGCCTGGCCCAAGTACTCTGTAGTCGGAGTCTTGACATCTCAGTTACTGTGGACCCCCCCTCACGCCAAGCCTATGCCCTGCACCCAATTCCCACTGCTCCCTGTGAGAATCTGATACATTACCAGATCGTGCAAATGGTAGCTGGCACGACCTCCCCCCAAACACCCTCATCCCCACCCGCCTCCCACTCTCCAATCCCGTCCCTTCAGGCCACATCTGCATCTGTGTTTTGTCCTTCACGAGCAGAGCCTTCCCTGGCTCTCGGCTGCCTGGGCAGCATTCCCGACAAACTCGACGCAGCGTGTCCTTTCCGTCCCTCCCTTACATGCAGCTCCTTCATCCGCTGGTACTTTCTGGCCTCCCAACTAATGGCCTCATGCACCTGCCACGCTTTCCAAAATGTTCTTTTCTCCCTACAGCAGCCCTCTGGACAATTGACTGAGAACACATGTACCAGGCAATGGCAATTCTTCTACTGTGTATCCGATTTATTTGAACCATTGTTATTGAGTATTTCCTAGAGGGACCCTATGCTCTCAAGTAGATTATGAGGCACTCAGATAACGCTGTGTGTTCTCATCTCTCCATTTCTCAAAGCATCTAGACCACGGCCTCTTCACATGGTAAGTGGTTATGGAACACCTGACTTTTTTTTTTAATGTTTATTTTTATGAGACAGACAGAGTGCGAGGGAGGGAGGGGCAAAGAGAGAGGGGGAGACACAGAATCCGAAGCAGGCTCCAGGCTCTGAGCTGAACACAGAGAGCCCGACATGGGGCTCAAACTCATGGACCACGAGATCATGACATGAGCTGAAGTCAGATGCTCAACTTACTGAGCCACCCAGGAGTCCCTACACTTGACTCTTTTTAATGTATGTTATTACACACCAAGAAAAATTAAGTTTAGAAGATAACATCTACTTCCCACTTACTTTTTTATATTTACGTACATATAAACTTACCATAGCCATGGCAGACCTGAGTAATGTGGTGTCTCTGGTGTCTTGATGGGGACCCCCAAATGTCAAAGGGTCAAAGCCGGTGGCGTGGGGCAATGAAGGGATTCACCGAGGCAGAACAAAGGAGATAGAAATTTATTTAAAAAAATTTTTTTAATGTTTAGTTAGAGAGTGAGAAAGAGGGAGTGAGCGGGGAAACGCAGAGAGAGGGAGACACAGAATCCGAAGCAGGCTCCAGGCTCTGAGCTGTCAGCACAGAGCCTAATGCGGAGCTCGAACTCACAACCCGAAAGATCATGGCCTGAGCCCAAGTCGGACGCCCAGGAGATGTTTATTAAATACACTGCAAGAGAGCAGCGGGCAGGAGAGCAAGGGAGACAAGATCTGCAACAAAGCAGTGGGCGGGGGCTGTATTTAAGGCAGGAAGGTGAGGAGGTTTGGGATTTTCCCATTTTGGGTAACTGCCTGCTTGTAAGTAGCCCACTGTCAGTTAGGGCCGATGGGTATTTTCAGGTGGGTCACCTGGTGGGCCTGTCTGTATTCAGCCTGGTGGTCCCTGTGGGCCCTTTTGCCTCAATCAAGTTTCCGCTGCTCAAATTTGTTGTCTAAAAGCGGCCTCTACAGGTAACACTTGAGTTGTGAACTGTAAAAGTATTTTAAACCACAGGCTAGCTCTTATAACTGATTACATTTTAGCCACTCCCTTAATGCTTTCAAGTTACTACAACACAAATAAGCACAGCAGGAAATTTTTCTAAGTAAAAAAGAAATCAGTAAGTAACAGATTTGGGGGAAACTCGAGTTGTAAACAGAAGGGACTATTCCAATCAACTGGAAACAATAAGTAACCGGTATAGAAAATAAATTTGGATCTCTCCCTCCTGACAAAAAACAATTCATTGCTAGCAAGTATGTGGACAGGAAAGCTTGTGACTTTCTTAGCCCTGAGCTCTTGGGGTTCCTTCTTCTTTCCATCCCCAGTCCTGGCACTGTGCCTGGAGCAGAGCGGAGAGTAGAGACATGTTTATGGAATCAAGACTGAGTAGCAAATACACGGTGAGCAAGGCCACAACCCTATTCTGATCTTCGACAACTTGGTTTTAAGGTTTCTTCAAGGATTTCCACACCAGCCGAATACCGTCCACTTACCCAAGACAGCAGAAGTTTTAAACTGATAAACGAGGGAGGAGCTTTAAGAGGCTCCCGGTGGAAATGAAAATGAACATTGACAAGAGGCTCCCTTCTTGCTCAGAAAGGATAATGGCATGGAATTCATCATCTATTTATCCCGAAGAGCACATTCCATTTAGAAAAGTCTTCACTGGTGCACACTTCTTCTTAATGCAGCAGAATAAAGGACGGAATTATGTAGGAGGACTATTTCCCTTTATTTGCTCCTGAATATGTGAGGAGCGGCGCACCGACTCTTCCAACATCCTCTGAAACGCTCCCTCCCACCCGCACACGCTCCAACCTCAGTCAAGTCTGTGCTGTCATCTTGGCCCGGAACACCTCTCCCTGGCCCTCTGTGGCCTGCACCTCCTTCCTTAAGGCAATGGCAGCCACACCAGGCAAATGAGAATACCCGGTGAGCAATAAGGCTGCCAATTACCTGACCTTTGGATTGTCTGGGATTCTGGTTCAACGCATCTAGGATGGTGTCTTTGAAAAGCTCCCAGGTCACTCAATGGTGCAACCAGGTTAGCAATGTCTGCATCTAACAAACAGAAGATCAGCCAAGGAGTGGCAGTAATCCCCCTTCTTAAATTCTAGCTTGTCTCATTTACAAATCAAAGACTGTGATGTTTAGTAAATTGATGTTTACTAAAACGGGGACTAAGGTTAGGCGGAATGAAACCACGAGGCTGTCCATACTCCACCTTTTTTTTTTTTTTAATATTTATTTTTGAGAGAGAGACAGAGTGCGAGCAAGGGAGGGGAGGAGAAAGAGGGAAACACAGAATCTGAAGCAGGCTCCAGGCTCAGAGCCTGATGGGGGGCTCGAACTCAAGAACAGCAAGATCGTGACCTGAGCTGAAATCGGACACTTAACCGACTGAGCCACCCAGGGGCCCCATCCACCCCACTTTTTAAAAAACATCTCAGAGAAGCTGCATGGAAGACAAAAACCTTAAAACTTGCATGAATCCGTGTAGTAAGAGAACTCTAACAGGTCTGGGAGAGATCTTTTCGTTTCTGTGCTTTGAGTACCTACCTTTTTCTGGGAAATCACATTTATTCCAGTTGACACAGTCAGGCTATAGTCATGGGAATAAGAGAACCCAGGGGAGGACCTTCAGCCTATTGTTTTCCCAGGAGTGGAATTCTGCTGCCCCCCAGTCCCAGGTTCCAACATTTCATGGATCAGAAGTATGAAGAAATTTCTGGCAACTGGATGATTTTAGACTGTTCCCAGAGGAGAAATTTTAAAATTGATTGCTAAAGAAGTGGGTCACTGTCCAAGTAAATAAACTTAAGACCGTTTACGAATTTGGGAAGAAATGAGTAAACACAAGCAGAACCTCGGCCACTTTTTTACTTTTCTTTTTTAAACATTTATTCATTTTTTAGAGAGAAAGACAGACCGTGAGCGGGGGAGGGGCAGAAAGAGAGGGAGACACAGAATCTGAAGCAGGTACCAGGCTCTGAGCTGTCAGCACAGAGCCTGACACCGGGCTGGAATTCATAAACCTCGAGATCATGACCTGAGCCGAAGTCAGACGCTTAACCGACTGAGCCATCCAGGCTCCCCACCTTTTTACTCTTAAACTTGCTTTTCCCTATTTTGAATAACTTTGGTGTGGGGTAGGGAAGTCTTTTTATTTTTTTAATTTTTTTACTGTTTATTTATTTGAGAGACAGAGAGAGAGAGAGAGAGAGAGAGAGACTGTGAGCAGGGGAGGGTCAGAGAGAGAGGGAGACACAGAATCTGAAGACAGGCTCCAGGCTCTGAGCTAGCTGTCAGCACAGAGCCCGATGCGGGGCTCGAACCCATGAACCGTGAGATCATGACCTGAGCCGAAATCGGACACTTAACCGACTGAGCCACCCAGGCGCCCCGGGAAGTCTTTAAAAATTAACAGTAAAATAAACCATAGCCTTTAATGCTCCAGAAGCCAGTCTGGTTCGTGATCGGGTGGCACAGAGAGGAACAGCATATGGCCAATATACGTAATTAAAAACACATCGAGGCCAACTTGGGTGCAGAATGGCAAATATTAGCAAATCTGCCCTGCACTGAGGCAAATCATCCAAAAACTAGTGCTGATCTTCAGAGTGGGGATGTAAAGTGTATAGCGTCTCCCTCGAAAGTAAATTTAGCAAGGGCTATCTAAATTTTAAATGCATATAAACGTTCTGAGCAAGCAATTCCACTTCCAGAAATCTATCCCAGGGACACATTTGCACACACACAAAGACATCAGAGCTAGGATATTCCCTGTGTCAATTTAATAGAGCAAGAGACTAGGAAAATGTCAATGTAAACACAGGGGACTGGTTAAACTTATACTGAATTTCAACGCATAAAGGGAAAATTTATGTAGCCATTAACAAGAATGGGGGTGAGGGGGTTATGGTGGCTCAGTCACTTCAGCGTCAGACTCTTGATTTTGGCTCAGGTCATGATCTCACGGTTTGAGAGTCAGGCTCTGTGCTGACAGCTGGGAGCCTAGAGCCTGCTTTGGATTCTGTCCCTCCCTTTCTCTCTGCCCCTCCCTCGCTCATGTTCAGGCTCTCTCAAAAATCAACATGAGGGAGGCCTGGATGGCTCAGTCTGTTTCGTGTCCAATTTCGGCTCAGGTCATGATCTCACTCCATGAGTTCGAGCCCCACATCGGGCTCTGTGCTAACAGCTCAGAACCTGGAGCCTGCTTTGGATTCTGTATCTCCCTTTCTCTGCCCCTCCCCTGCTCATGCTGTCTGTCTGTTTCTCTCTCTCTCTCAAAAATAAACATTAAAAAATGTTTTTAAGTAAAAAATAAGACATTAAAAAATTTTTAAGAAAAGAATGTGCGACTCCTGATCTCAGGGTCTTGAGCTGGAGCCCCACGTTGTGTAGAGATTACTTAAAAAATAATGGACCTATTCTTATTTATATACTCTACATGCATAAAGGTTTTGAAAGAACATGCAAAAAACCACCAACATTCGTTTCAAACTATCCACAGTGAATGCTTGGGGCTTTGGAGGTAACAGGAGACTTTTACTTTTCACCATACATACTCTACAAACCAAAGTTCTCAACCATTAACATTTTTAGAAGAATAAACATTAGGGGCTCCCAGATGGCTCGGTTGGGAGAGCGAGGGACTCTTGATCTCAGGGTTGTGAATGCGAGCCCCACGTTGGGTGCAGAGATTACTTTTAAAAAAATCTTAAAAATAAATCCTATTATGCAATGATTTTAAATAAAAATTATTTCAATAAGAATAAATAAGGACTTTTGATCTTATAGATGTTCTGATTTAAGAATGTCAGATTACAGTCAGTTTTAAATAACTCTATTTTTCATAATAAGTAATATGAATGTATGGATAATTGAAATTATTATAGATCATCTCCCTAATCCTTTTTAGAGCTGGAAACAAAAGGTTGACCATACAAAACCCTACCCGTAGCACATCTAAAAAGTGCTAATTAATAATCCAAAATCTAAATAGACAAGTCAAATAACTGTAAGTATAGATTTTTAAAATTTATATTAAATAAGTTGGCACATTTATAAGATATAGTGCTTCTCCCTTCCAAACTCAGTTTTTTCATATTTCCTATTATTTTAAAATAAAACATTCTAAACTATAATTTTTTCAGGTTATAAGAAAATGAAGAATTGGGTTCAGGGATATTTAGTTTTGTTTTTTTCTCTTCTTTGCTTTTTGATGTTTATTTGTTTTGAGAGACAGAGACCGAGCGCGAGCAGGGGAGAGACAGAGAGAGAGGGAGACACAGAATCTGAAGCAGGCTCCAGGGTCTGAGCTGTCAGCAAAGAGCCTGACATGGGGCTCGAATCCAAGAAGCATGAGATCATGACCCAAGCTGAAGTCAGACGCTTAACCAACTGAGCCACCAGCCACCCCAGTTGTTTTTTTTTTTTTCATGAAATGAAAGTACTGATAAGTTTTTCTCAGTGCTATAAATTCTAATTTCTTACTTCACGAATAGCCTATCGCATACAGAATCACCGGGGCCAAGGATGTGCACCATTGAGCTTGATATTCCTTTCAGTGGTATTCTAGAACGCTGAGTTAAAGCTGATGGAGAAAAAGAAACAATTTCATAATACCTTTTTTTAATGTCTATTTATTTTTGAGAAACAGAGATAGACAGAGCATGAGCAGGGGAGGGAGAGAGAGAGAGAGGGAGAGACACAGAATCCGAAGCAGGCTCCAGGCTCCGAGCCGTCAGCACAGACACGGGGCTCGAACTCACAAACCAAAGCGTGAGATCATGACCTGAGCCAAAGTCGGATGCCCAAACCAACTGAGCCACCCAGGTGCCCCTCATAATACCTTTTTAAAGCAAAACATTTTATTTCTGTTTTATTATCCTATAAAATACCAAATTAGAATAATTCTTACTCGCTTTAAAGTGATCCGAGACAGAGATTAGACGACCGAAAGTGGATTCAGAAGGATGCACTGTCTGAGGCCTGTTCATCATAGAAGGGGAGTATTTCAAGTGGAAATCTCAACTGATCCCACACATGCACCAGCCTAAGCCTACAGGGCTAGTAGGGATCAAAGGGACGGCACTGCAGTCCCCCCACGGGCTATCTATCCTAAGTGATCATCCTCACACCCCCATCTCCAAATTTGGGACTGTGCTCTACTCAAAATAGCACTTCTTGGAATCTGGGGGGAATCCATGGGAACACAGGTAGCTGTATCCGCAAAACACTGCTCTGTTAACACATAATTCTCTCCTAGCCATTCTCAATTCTGGCCCTTTTATTTTAACAGTGGTGACATAATCGTGGTAAGGTCATCTTCGTCCTCCATTCCCATTTTGTAAACAGAACCAAGTGGGAGAAAGCATCCTACCTCGGGCTGGGAAGAATTAAGAAATGCAGCTGGCCAACCCAATTGTCTGTTCTCATGCACGGAGAGCAAAGACAGCCTTAAATCTACCTACCAGCCAGACAAGGGATTCTTCTATCTGAGGACATCTTTATGTTCTGGTGGTTCACGGCTCTTGTAACCGAATGGAACCATAGTCAGAGAAGGAGTGAAGATTATATCATAATAGTGTACCGTGATTATGTCCCCTTTCCCCACCTGCCAGGGACACCGGCCTTGCTGTTGCAAGTGCTCCATTTTCAGCACTGAAGTCATTGCTCGAGCAGGAAATACAAGAAGGATAATTCAGAGAATTATAATTGTCCAAACTTAACTTGGCTCAAGAAATCAAGATTTAAGCGCATTCACTTTCGAATGTCCCCTCTCTGTAAAGAGAGCTTTCCTACTATTCTTCCTTTCTAATCTTATACTCTAATAAATTTTTGCTTCCTGCTCAAAAAAACAAAAAAAAAAAGTCAAGATTTCCCAGAAACTCTAATTTGTCATGGGTCATTCCACCCTACACTGACACTTAAGTAAAAATACTCTTTCAAAGACAAACTTTTAAAAAACAGATGATTGGGGTGCCTGGGTGGCTCAGTCAGTTAAGCATCTCACTTTGACATGGGTCATGATCTCACCTTTGGTGAGTTTGAGCCCCACATCGGGCTTTGCACTGACAGTGCAGAGCTTCCCTGGGATGCTCTCTCTCCCCCTCTCTCTGCCCCTCCCACATTCACGCACAAGCGTGAGTGCTCTCTCTCAAAAATACATAAACTTTAAAAAAAATGGGAACAGATCATTATACTTAAAGCCTACGCTATTAAAAAATAATAAAAATAAAAACAGATGATTGGGGCTCCTGGGTGGCTCAGTCGGTTAGGCAACTCTTGATCTCTCCGACTCAGGTCATGATCTCACAGTTCATGAGTTCAAGCCCTGTATCAGGCTCTGCACTGCAGAGCCTGCTTGGAATTCTATCTTCCCCTCTCTCTGCTCCTCCCCTGCTCCCTCGCCCTCTGTCTCTCAAAATAAATAAATAAACTTTTTAAAGATCTTTAAAAAAATAAAATAAAAACAGATGATTGAGGAGTATGAAGCTTTATTTACTAATTGCATTTGGGTAATCTAATATTTCTGCCCCTGCAGTGGCCAAAATGGCCAAGTCTCAAAATTAAAACTGATAAATAATTGATTAAGCCATTTCGCCCCAGAATTTACATATATAAGATTGTAAAAGATTAGGTAGATTCCATTTTATTGAAATATACCAGATAAACCCAGGACTTGTGCTTCCGGGCACCTAAATGTTAGGCTTGAGTAATCAAGTTTTAATGCTCCATTTGACCTGACAGGAGTGATATTCAATTAGCGTAATGTCTTTCAAGGAGCACTTAGCCAGTAAATGACTGATAACTAAAATTAACAACAACAAAAAAAGAGAAAGTAAACTGGATTGCTAAATAGGCAGCAAGTACGGGATATAAATATCATTTAGATGGGAAAAAAAATCTGTAAATAGTCTTTAATTAATGATCAGCATCCTACCAGGGAAGAGGAGGGTGTATCAGTCTAAACCCCTAACTGTCCACACACCCAATCAAGGCAGCTCAAGATGTAATTCATAACTAATTCAACCTATGAAGTGGTCTCACTTGGGCCACTTGCATTTATAATATTGTGTTCATTTGCGATTAAAGACAATTGGAAATTGCAATGCTAACAAGCCACTTTATTTCTAGAGAAATAGAAACCAAAGACCCCAAATCAGAGTTTTTGCCAAAATATTCACTTGGTCTATTAGTCACTGATACATGAGGCAGATCACGATAATGAGACGGTTAAAGGTTAAACTGTAGAAAAAGCAGATGGCCCAAGGTATTTCCCATATTGCCAGGGTCCAATCAAAGTCAGGAAGCCAGTGCCATCCGACACACCAGGCAGCATGTCACACACCGGGGGACACTTGAGCAAAAACACAGATATGGTCCCTGTCCTGTGGAGCATTTACAAGAACCAGGAGAATACTTAGTCAAGTCACTAAACCCACAAATGTGGAAACTGCTGGAAGAAGGGTCCGTGGTGCTACCAGAGCCTGGAATGGCAGATGGGATTACTCGAAGGTCAGCAACTGGGGTTTTTACAGGGCAAAGAGGGGAGGCAAAAGCTATGTGCTGAGTCATTCTTAATTAAGGAGTCCTTTTGAAAAGACAGGTTTTCAAAACCTGAGTAATACATTTTGCTAGTTGAAATGAAAAACGACACCATTTTCCAAGGATGCATTGTAAGTGTATTGATTTGTCTCCAAATTGATAACTGGGCAGGATGCCAAAAAGTTCAATGATATTCTAGATGTTATTTAAGTAATTTTTTTTTTTCAAGGAGGTGGCTTGGCTGCTTCAAGATGGTGGTGACTAGGAAAGAGGGTGGATACAATTACGGAAGGACAAAGAGAATGGGAGGGATATTTTTAAATGAACAAATTCAAGTTTACCAGACTTATTTAATGGATTAAGTATCCTATTTCAGCATGAACTGTTAAGAAAACCTGTAGTAAAAACCAAGGAAAACATGTCCCCGATTGCAAGCTTTTAGCAATTACACCTTTCAAATGACTTTCATTACCAGACTCTAAATACTGCTTATGAGGCCAGTTTGGCAATAGTCCGCATCAAAAGGTGATGTACCCTTAAGTATTAAGCCGTGAGTCAGATCTCAACAGGATAGTACCTTACTTAAGCCCAAAGCTTAGGAACCTCTTAGAAATTAGCTATTCCAAGGCAGTTGGTACTTGGAATAGCTCTAGGGACCACAGGTTTTACAAGTAGTTATAAGTTAAAGACTAGAGGTTATCTAATTAGGAGCATCTCTCAGCCCAAACTAGACTAGGACAGCTAAAGAGGTCAGGACAATGAGATCACAGTTCGTGAAATTTACCTAGATTTCGGGGAGGGAGGTTGTTTTTCACACTGTAAACATCTATACTTCCTGATAACTCTGTAAGGTCCTCACATTCTATATCCTCAGATACAACACATGGTTCTTTTTTTTAAAATATATATTAAATATGGTTATCCACCATCTTTCCATAAGATACCACAGGACAGGTTAGGCGAAGCCTTGCTAAGGAACGCGTGTGCTAGAGAACTGATTATGTAATAAAAACAAAATACAACGATCCAAATAAGTCAAAGTATTGGCGGCGGCAGCGGCCAAGAGTAAATATTTCAGCCTTCAAGACTTAAGGCTATACAGTACAAAATTTCCAGGAGGTTCGGCACTGCCTCCATAGACAAGAGTGCAAGGAATGAAGGCTCGCTTACGCGTCTGACCGCATCCCTTGAGAAGTTCTAACTACTTCCCCAGTATTTTGTTTATCCGATTGAGTCCACAGGCAGTGAACGGAGCGAAGAGGACGACGCTGCCTTGTTTGCGAGACCTGTCATTCGTTTTGGAAGTGCAGCGTCTGCCCAGGTTTTCTTTGGCTCGGAGCGAGCTACACCCCAGGCTTTCTCTGCATCAGGAAGGCGGTGTCTGCGCGAGCGCTGCCGCAGCCAGACTGGGTACCAAACCCGGGTCGCTCCAGGCACAGCTGGTGCCAAGGACCATACGCGGCGGGGAGCCCACGGGTGGCCGGTTCGCCCGGCTGCGACACGGGTCCTGGCCCAACAGCAGTTGACTTTCCGCATCCGGGAGAAAGAGGGGCGGGGGGCACAGGACCCTCGGCCGATGGGTCACTTCCCCCTCCCCCCCGCCCCCCGCCCCAGCAGCTCGTGCGTCTCGGGCTGGGTCGCTCCCACCGGAAGGGTGCGGAGAAAGGCTCGGTTAGCGAGGGGCGGGGGGCGGATTTTATTACTGCGGAAGGCGCAGTCGCCTCCCCCCGGAGACCCACGACAAAGATGCAAGCCCGCCGCGCTCGCTGCCGCTCTGGTCCCACCCCGGCGCAAGAGACCCCGGGAAGCTGGAAAGCGGGGTGCGTGCTCCCGAGTTTGCAAACGGGCTGGACGGGCCGGGAAGTTCTCGCAGGCGGAAATCGCAGGGACCCCCCTTCCGCCCCCTCCCCTCCTCCCCCGTCCCCGGGGCAGGTGGCCCGGCGCGCCCGTACCTTGGTGGCGGGGTCGGCGGCGGCGATGGCCGGCTCCGCCGGCGCGCCGGGAGCCTCCTCCGCCGCAAGGCCGCCGCCGCCGCTGGGCTCGGGCTCGGCCGGCGTCGCGCTCCCCGCCTCCGGCTGCTCCGGGCTCCGCTGCTCCGTGGAGCTCCCGGCACCCATGGCTCCCCTGCGGTCCCCCCGCGCCTCGCTGCCCGGTTATACCCCTTCCCCGGATCGCAGGGACGCGGCGAAGAGCGAGAAGCCGTGAGCCCGCGAGGTCCCAGGAACGCCTTCCTCTCCCGCCGTCCTCCTCCGAACGCGCCCAGACTGCGAATGAACGAGACGCGCTCGCGGCAAACTCCTTAAAAGAAAAAAAAAAAAAAAAAAAAAAGGGCCACCTCTTTGCCTCCTCCTCCTCCTCCCCCCCCCTTGTTTTCCCCTCGCTTCATCACATGAGCACAGCCCCAGACACGCCTTGCAGCAGCATCTCCCCCCCAGGCTGCGGGGCCGGAGGCGCAGCCCCAGCCTCGAGCCAAGGTCCATGCGGGCGGCCCACCCCGACCCCGGGGCGCTTCCCATTCCTCGGTGGGGACCCGAGCGGGGGGAAGACCCACGGTTGCAGGAGGGGAGGGGAGGGGAGGGCTGGAAGCCCCCCGAGGCGCTTGGATTGCAGGTTTATTCGGTGGGGTGAGAACCGGGGCCGAGCCGCCGCTGCAGCCCCCTTTTCCCCTCGCCCAGAAGCGAACCCCGAGCCCCACGAGCTTTCCTGCGGACGGCGGTCTCCTCCCCACGTCCGTCCCTGCCTCCTCCCCGGTGGCACGGGAGAGGCAAGCGCTCCTCGCCTTCTCCGGAGTCTGACCATATTAGGACACCTCACGTGGCCGGAGCTGGGAACAGAGAGGTTAATGCAGTCAGGCCACGGATGAGGTGGGCCCGGCCGCCCCGCGCTCGCCTATCATCCGGAGCCGGTGGTGTCAGGCGATGCCATCAGCCGCGCGGGCGGCCCTCCTTCCCCGGGGGGATTCGGGGCAGGGAGACTGTGACTGGAAACGGGCCTGTCCTCTCTCTGAGGCCGTGATGCCGGAGGTCCAGGCCGCTTGCCCCTCGCGCCATGCGGAGACGTGACGACACAGATGTGTTGCTTTGCCGTCGGTAGCTCTCCATAGAGAGAGGCTTTGAGTAGTATGAGCCTAAGTGGCTTTGCGTTCCTACCCGGCATCCTCTTGACTATAATGCCTGGTATATGAATGTAGCAGGCAGCCACCCATATTCGAACGGAACCGAATTTTTAGCCGCATGGATTGGCACATAAGCATGAGGGTGACGGGGCCAGTTTCACCTGGCAACTAAGCGCCTTAGTTTTCACACATAGTTGGAAGCGTGAGGAAGCTCGGGATATCAACAGACATCCCAGATACGTGTCCCACACCCAGATTTTGTACAGGTGAGTGGAGAATGGATATAAGCGTGTAGATCAGCAGTAGATTTGGGGCCTAATTAATTGCGGACTGTAGTAGAGTGGCACATGGCGATCCAACAGAAAAGTTTTCTAAATTTACCATTTTTAGTTGAATGGTAAATTCAACTAGGCCCCGCCGCCTCTGGAATGTAACCATCAAGAAGCAATATACTTGCAAAATGGTCGCATTTTCAGAATGTTTAAGCATTTCAGCCATTTCGACTTAAATTTTTACTATGTAGAAAACATTCCGGTTCTCACTATGTGCCAGGCCCCACTCAAAGCCCTTTGCATATCTGATCACATTTAATCCTTGCAACAACTCTATGAGGTCGCGGAGAGGTAGGATGAGGTAGATCCTGTTATTCTCATTCTGCCAATGGGGTGGGGGAAAGTGGGCCCAGAGAAATTAAATCAGGTGCTGGGGATTTCAGGGAGACAGAAGAGCAAGGATTCTCCCCACGCAGAACCTGCGTCCAACATTTCACTCTCTTTCTGTAGAGAGCTTCCAGTGTGTTCTCTCCTTTCAGGGTTATTTGTGAAAAGTGGCATTTAGGCCTCACCCAAGACGTTAAGGGCTAAAAGGGCTGTTAAAGCCTATCTGAGGATGACTGACGTCAGCACGTATGAAAGTAACAGTAAGTTGTACAAACGCTATCAAAATGTCCCATTCTGTGAGATTATACTTATTTCATTCTTGGGAACTTCTTAACAAAGCTTTTCACATCTCCTAGCTTTTGAATCTTCAGATAAAGATTGCAAGGTCAAAGACTTCAAGCCAACAGTATACAAACCCACATACTGAGAAAGACGTGGCCAGTGTCTGCTTAGATTAGCAATTGCTTGCTTTATGAACATGCTCATATTCTGATTTTTTGTAAGTAAAATCTATTTTAAGAAATATGCACATTCTAGGGGCGCCTGGGTGGCTCGGTCAGTTGGGCGCCTGACTTTGCCTCAGGTCATGATCTCACGTTTGTGGGTTCAAGCCCCACCTCGGACTCTGTGCTGACAGCTCAGAGCCTGGAGTCTGCTTCGGATTCTGTGTCCCCCCTCTCTCTGCCCCTCCCCTGCTCACACTCTGTCTCTCTCTTTCTCTCAAAAATAAACATTAAAAAAGTTTAAAAAAAGAACATTCAATAGAATAAAAGATACGCTATTCAGAACATTACAAAGTTCACGCATTCATTTCTTTCTGTCTTTTTTTAAGATTTTGTGTTTTTTTAATGTTTATTTTATTCGTGAGAGAGAGAGATAGAGTTAAGCGGGGGAGGGGCAGAGAGAGAGGGAGACACAGAATCTGAAGCAGGCTCCAGGCTCCGAGCTGTCAACGCAGAGCTTGACGTGGGGCTCAAGCTCACGAACCGTGAGATCATGACCTGAGCCAAAGTCAGACACCCAACTGACTGAGCCACCCGGGCGCCCCAAGATTTTGTTTTTAAGTAATCTCTATACCCAACCTGGGGCTCAAACTTACAACCCCGAGATCAAGAGTCACACGCTCTACCACTAAGCCAGTCAGGTGCACCATTCATTTATTGTTCAACACATATTTACCTAGTGTTTCGTAGGTGCCAAGCATAGAGTTACTGCCTTCCATTACGGTGCTTCCCACTCAAGGCTCTAAATCAAATCACCAAGGTTTTCTTTGCTAGGATTTTGGAGACACCTCTAGAATTGCTTGGGTTAGAGTCAGTGATAGCGAGGAAGGCAGCTGCTCTCAGTTTTCTGCTTCTCTGTCCAAGGCTGTCGGTTACCCCGATTTCTCGCCAGCAGCCCTTTCTCCTCCAAACAGCAGGACACAGGTGTCCCACACATCCTCTCCCATGGGGTGGCTGATGGTAGAGTCGTTTCCCTGTGAGAGTTGACACTCTCATAAAAACAGCTTGAGATTTCTCAAAAACAAATAGACGTGGCCCGTATAGCAGGCTGAACGTGTATGCTTCGTGCTCGCTTCTCCAGAAAGACAGGTCACACGAGATTTACTAATAAAATTTAAAGCCATAGCTGGGGTTCTGGTGCACACGCCAAAATGTTTCAAATATGTTTGAAATGAATTCACAAACATGAAACATTTTATATCTGAGTTAATACAACCCCTTGAAAAAGCAATAATAATTACAATTATTAAAACAATGTAAAACCAACACTTACCCCACAGATTCATTCTCTAGCTACAAAGCCTTTAGGCAACTTCCCTTAAAATATAGAAACTCTTGGGGCACCTGGGTGGCTCAGTAGGGTAAGCGTCTGACTTGGGCTTAGGTCATGATCTCACAGTTGATGGGTTCGAGCCCTATGCAGGGCTCTGTGCTGACAGCTCAGAGCCTGGAGCCTGCTTTAGAATCTGTCTCCCTCTCTCTCAGCCCTTCTCCCACTCATGCTCTGTCTCTCAGAAATAAATAAACATTAAAAAAGATTATGGAAACTCTTGGGGCACCTGAGTGGCTCAGTTGGTTGAGTGTCCCACTCTTGGTTTCAGCTCAGGTCGTGATCTCACGGGTTGGTGGGTTCAAACCCCGCATCGGGCTCTGTGCTGGCACCACGGAGCCTGCTTGGGATTCTCTCTCTACCTCTCTTGCTGCCCCTCCCTCATGCTGTCTCTGTCTCTCTCAAAATAAATAAATAAACTTAAAAAAAAAAAGAACATGGGAATTCTTCATTCTTGAAACAACCACTTATCACTTCATTGTATTCACTGAATTGTATTGTATTCATTGAAGCCAAGTATTTTTCTGAGCTATAACTGCTGACATCAAGGTATCTAAATCACCTAAGAACCCAACTCCTACTCTCCTCTCTTGCATTTACAAATTATACTAGAAAACTATAAAAATTAACAATTTTATTTATTCGTGATTAATAATCCAATATTCATAGAGCAGCTATTGAAAAAGTTCAATATACAGATCTAGTTCAAAGGTCAACCACATGTAGACATACATGATACATATAGGCAGATGCTATTCTTCTAAATGAAAAAAATTTTTTTTGAGTGTTTATTTTTGAGAGAGAGAGAGAGAGAGAGAGAGAGGGAAGGAGGGGGGAAGGGGCAGAGAGAGAGGGAGACACAGACTCCAAAGCGGGCTGCAGGGTCTGAGCTGTCAGCACAGAGCCAGATGCTGAGCTCGAACTCAGGAACCGTGAGATCATGACCTGAGCCGAAGTCAGACGCTCAACCGACTGAGCCACCCAGGCGCTCTTATTCTTCTAAATTTAAAGAAATCTATTGCTTTGGGTTAACTATAAAGCCAGCTTTTTGTATATCAGTTTCATTTACCAAGATTTAAGATTGGCTCCTGACCTAAACCTAGGATTATGCCGAAGTAACAAAAAGGGCAGTGGGGTGGAGAGGAGTTAATCCTTTCTTTTATATATATATATATATTTTTTCATTTATATTTTCCAGCCACTGTGGAAGCTTGTATAATAGAGGCAATTATTCACAGAGAACTAATTTGACATGGCTGCCACACTCTGTCCAAGACATGTCTAAATGTAAATAATAAACAAGCGAATGAATGCAATTGAAATGCAGTCACCAATAAGGCAGTATAGCTTGGACTCCTAATTTCCCAGAGTTGGGCTGCTCTCCACCCACTTATGACTGGAACTATGATGTTGAACAGTTTGCTCAATATGGAGAAAGGTCTCCCTGGGGGACATATTGGGGAGGGTAGCTGAAAGTATCCAGAGGGTTCCTACCCCCCAGAGCAGACCAAGTTACCATAATCCTCATAACTTCAAATCCCTTCACAAATTCTGCTCAGGTCCCGTAAGTATCCAATATATTTAAAAATACATTTTAACATATTAAATTCAATGAACTTTTATTGAGTTAAGTACCAGGCAAAATGCTTGGGACATTTCAAAGCTGAATACTTGGGTTTCAAAAGTGAACATTGCTTATTCATAAAAGACATTAGAAACATACATTGTAAATGATTGAGAGATTTTTATGTTCCTCTATTAACTTGAATCCCTTTGTGAATTTTTTTTTTTGTTTTTTACTACACTCTACACCCAACCTGGGTTTGAACTTATGACCCTGAGATCAAGACCAACAGAGCCAGCCAGGTGATACCCCTCTTTGTGAATTTCTTTTTTAAATTCATGCCCAGTGCTGAGCCCAACGTGGGGCTTGAATTTGCGATCCTGAGATCAAGACCTGAGCTGAGATCAAGAGTCAGATGCTTAACTGATTGAGCCACCCAGGCGCCTCCCCTCCCTGACTTTGTGAATTTTTAATCTCAGGTCTACAATATGTTTGCTGTCTTTGATATCAAAAAATTCTTCAATTGTTGTTTGCATGTGATTAACAATGAAAAGAGCAATGGTTGACCTGAAGAATTACTAAAATCAGGTACACAGGAGAGGTTGGCTATTTTATCCCATTTTATAAAGCTCCGATCTAAATCTCATCTGGCGTCCCAGTAAGATTCTGAATTCCTGGGGATTGATCTTACCTCTGTCAGCTGCTTTCTTTTTTTTTAATGACTTCTTGTCACTCCTATAAATGCAGTATCTATAGGAGTAGCTGTGATAAATCAGAATAAAAGATAGAAAATCAATAGTGAAACTAAATATACTTCCCCCTCCTTCCCTCCCCCCAGCATGTTACTTCATTACGACTTCATTGGGAGCAAAATTAATTACATGAAACAGATCCCAAAATATGCAGCCGCTTATGCTACTGAATCAATGAAAATTTTGAAAAATGAAATAATCATTTGGATATGTTGTTTTGAATGTTATTGTGCTCTTTAGAATTCTTTGGAAGAAATTATGAGTTAAATATTTGAATTTTACTTTCTAGGAGAGAATGTGTAACATGGATTATCTCAGAGTGCAAAATTATGGGGCTGTTTTCCTAAGTAAAAACAATGAGTTAGTGAAAAGAATATCCAGAGTGATTGCAATATACTATTTCAAGCAAAACTGTACAGAACAGATTCCATGATTGAAAGTTGCCAACAGTCGCTTAGAAAATTTTATGACGGTTTTATTGAGGTATAGCTGATGTAGAAAGAACTGCATACATTAAAAGTGTACAATTGATGACTTTTGATAAATGTATACATCCTTGGAATCATCATCATAGTCAACATAATGGGCACAATCATTTACCCAAAAATCTCTCCCTGTGCCCTTGTAACTTCTCTATTTAGCCTGTCTAGTCCCACTCTGCCTTCTCAGGCAATCACTGATCTGCTTTCTGTCACTATAAATTAGTTTGCATTTTCTAGAATTTTATAGAAATTCATAGAAATGGAGTCATCTACTATATATGTATATATACATATATATATTTCTTCATCTGGCTTTTTTTACCCAGCATAATTATATTGAGATGCATCTATAATAATATCGAGTTATTGCATTTAAGAATAGTAATAGATGATTTTTATTAAAAAAATGTTTTATGCTTATATGGCTTTCCTAAATATTCCATAATGAATATGCATTTTTCCCTGTAATGAAAACATTTACGTATATGGGCAGGATATATGCATGCATATCCCATTGAAATCCAGAGAATAATAAACCAACTGGCATTTGAGTCTGAATTAGAGCTGAAGACAATTCCATTCTGTATTTAATAAGTCTATTCACTTTATGTTCTTTTCCTGCTTCATATCATTATTCTAATCTGGATATGGAAAGATTTTTTTAAAGATAACTATCTTTACATAATAGTTATTAGTTTTGTTGGGAATGATGCATTTTTTACCATAATTCTAAATTTATAAATGATAGCAGAGGTATCGGTAGTAGTTTGTCAATTTAGGTGGAAAATATTCTGCGAAGTATAGTCACATACCTTATATGTTGTTTGATAGCGACGTAAAAAGGACTTTTAAAAAGTAGATCTTAACTACCGATAGGCATAACCCAGATCAAGGTGTGTAAAATTGTAAAAATTTTAGCAATTTGACCATTGTGAAATTGGCAAAAAGTATGACAATTGTAAACAATATTAACTTCACACTTTCTATTATTGATACTAATTTTTGCATTTATTTATCAGATATCTAAAATAACTTAGAAAATTATATTTACAGTATCATCTCAATTTTGATAGGATAAAAGCAGAAAACGTATATATGCATATATATTGTTTAAATGTATCTCAGTTTTAAAATGATTTTTAAATCATTTTTAATGATAACCCATTATACTGTAGTCACAGTATTGAGTGATAAATTATACTAAGAATAAGTTTCATAAAGAAGTAAACAAGAGGGGCGCCTGGGTGGCTCAGTTGGTTAAACAGCCAACTTGGGCTCAGGTCATGATCTCACAGTTTGTGGGTTCCAGCCCCGCATCGGACTCTGTACTGACAGCTCAGAGCCCGGAGCCTGCTTCCGATTGTGTCCCCCTTTCTCTCTGCCCCTCCCCCGCTCCTGCTTTCTCTCTCTCTCTCTCTCTCTCTCTCTAAGATTAAGTAAATATTTGAAAAAATTAAAAAAAAATAATAAAGAATAATAAGGGAAAACTTAAAAAAAAAAAGAAGTAAACAAGAGGGGTGCCTGGGTGGCTCAGTCAGTTAAGCATCCAACTCTTGGTTTCGGCTCATCCAACGCATGATCTCATGGTTCCTGAGTTTGAGCCCCACGTGGGCTCTGCGTTGACAGTGTGGAGCCTGCTTGGGATTCTCTCTCTTTGTCTCTCTCTCTCTCTGACTCTCTTCCTCTCCCACCCGCATGGCTCTCTCAAAAATAAATAAACTTTAAAACAAAACAACAAAAAAGAAGTAAACAAGAGAAGACAACTTAGCATTGAACAGTAGTTCTTAAACTTAGCTGCACACTGGAATAACCCAGGAATTTTAACAAATACTGATACCTGCATCCCAACCTCAGAGATTCTGATTTAATTGATCCAGGGTGCAGCTTGGGGACGGGGGTTGTAAAAAGCTCTGTAGGCGATGCTAATGGGCATCTGAGGTCTAGAACCACTGCTCTAGCTCTTAGATTGCATTGACTTTCTTGGTGCTGCCTGGCTTCCTGATGGGCATTTGCAGTCAGATAAGTGAGGATATGCGAGGAAAGCAATTTCCTTTTAGCACAGTTTTTTAATGATATTAGGAGAAGGGAAGTCTATGATCTGGCATCATCATAATCACACCTATTCAATCTAGTCCTTCCAAGGAAATCAATCTGCCTGGAAGGGGTCCAGCATAGGGCCCCGTGGCATAATGAAGTTTGTCTTAGAGTGGGAATACCTTTTAGTAAGACTGTACTTTTTCAAATCATGCCAAAGAAGATAGATGGTTATTCCACTATCGAGTTACAGATAAATATAAAATTGTCTCTATGCAATTACATACTGCTTATCATATTCCTAGCCAGAAAACCATTAGGTTACGAAATACTGAATATTTGCTCCAAAGTATAGAATTTAATCACTATAGAAAATATTTGGTCAGCCAAAACCTACATGCCTTCAGTCATGGAAATAATCACAGTGTGAACTGATAAATATCTTAACTAGGGATAAATTGAAGAAAGGCGGAGACATTGATCTAACATTTCCTTTGCAGTCCTGTAAGTGGACTTGCTAAATTCTTTTAAAATAAATGTAAAATAATTTTATAATAGTTTCAACAAACCCATACTAATATGAACAACTGGTTTTTCACAATTTGCAAAAGTAATTCAATGGAGGGAAGATCACCTTTTTAATAAATGGTGCTGGAACATTTGGACATCCATAGGCAAAAAAGTTAACCTTGACCTAAGTCTCACACCTTAAAAAAAAAATGAACTCAAAACAGATCGTAGACTTAACATAAAACATAATACTATAACATTTTTTTTAAAAATAAGAGACAAGGGCACCTGGGTAGCTAAGCTGGCTGAGCGTCCAACTCCTGACTTCCAATCAATTCATGATCCCAAGGTTGTGGGATTGAGCTCTACATCAGGCTCTGTGCTGAGCATGGAGTCTGCTTGGAATTCTCTCTCTCTCCCCGCCCCCCCCCCCCCGTGCCTCTCTACCCCGCTTGTGTTCTCTCTCTCTAAAAATAAAAGTAAAAATAAAAAATAAGATACAATCTTAGGATATAGAGCTAGGCAAAGAGTTCTCAGACTTGATACGGAACATAAGTGGAAAAATGGATAAATTGTAGTTCATCAAAAGTTAAAACTTCTGCCCTGCATGAGACCCAGTGATAAGAATGAAAAGACAAGCTACAGACTGGGAGAAAAATATTTGCAAACCACAAATCCAATAAAGACTAGTACCTAAAACCACAAGAAATTCTCAAAATTCGGCAGTAAAACAAACAAACAAAAAACCAACCAAACAACAAAAAAACACCAAGCAATCCAATTAGAAAATGGGCAAAAGATTTGAAGACATTTGACCGAAAATGAAAAGAAACTACTGATTATCTATACAATAACCCGGATGAATTTCCAGAGACTAATACTGAAAGAAAAGCGCCAATCCCCAGAAGTTACATACTGTATGATTCCATTTATACAACACATTTAAAATGACAAAATTATAGAACGAGAGGAGAGTTTAGTGGCAGTCAAGGGTTAAAGAAGGGTCGAGGAGGAGGGAGATGTATAGCTAAGGCAACAAGACAGATCTCGGCCTGAGAATGCTCTGCACCTTGAGTGTATCAATGTCAATATCCTGATTGTGATATCTTTTGCAAGATGTTACCATGAGGGAAACTGGGTGAAGGGCATATGGCATCTCTCTGCTTTATTTCTTACAACTATATGGGAATTTAACTGGGGAAAAAAAGTTTTAATTAAAAAAAAATATATATATATGTATATATTCTGTATTCTCAGATGGGCTAAAATTAAGATCGTAGATATCTGTTTTTATTCAATTTCCAGTCTCCTCAATGTTCCAGCATGCTTGAAATAACCTTTAAAAAGGAAAACTAAATTAGATGTCAACAGTATTATGACGTTGGTATTTTGTTTTGTTTCTAAGCTTTTTAACTCTGAAACAATCAGACTTGATAAAATACAGAAACAATAGATTTCCTGACTCTACCCTGCGGTGTCAATACGCCCTTTTAACTCCTTGGTTTCATCTTGCCAGTAAAGAAGGCGGGAATCCACCTGTAATCATCTTGGCCAATATCCTTTCCAAATTCCCCTGCTTTTGAAGGGACTCAGAAGGAACCAGATCAAACAAGAAATGTAGCAAGAGGAGTAGTCACACGGAGATCAGCTAAGAGGAACATCTTTCACTTAAAAACAGTTTCTGCAAAGGTCCCTGACTTTTCTGCTTCCCTTATCACTACTGTTTAGCAAAATACAAATTGGAATCTAGCAATATCATATCAGATATCAGATAAAGAAAGATAACAGAAATCAGATAAAGAATGGGAGGGGACATTAAGGTGTTTTAAAATGTTAATTTCCCAGAGTTGGGGCGCCTGGGTGGCTCAGTCAGTTAAACATCCGACCATCCGATTATCAGGTCATGATCTCGCAGTTCATGAGTCTGAGCCCTGCATTGGGCTCTGTGCTGACAGCTCGAAGCTGGAGGCTGCTTTGGATTCTGTGTCTCCCTCTCTCTCTGTCCCTCCCCTGCTCACACTCTGTCTCTCTCTCTCAAAACATAAATAAACATTTAAAAATTTTTCAAAAAATGTTTATTTCCCAGAGTAAATTTAACTTCAACAAAATTGAGCATGGTTTAAATTTTCTGGACTAAAAATAATTCATATCCTCTTGGGCTTTTATTTATTTATTTGTTTATGTATGTATGTATGTATGTATGTATTTATTTAAATTTATTTCAAGAGAAAGAAAGTGCAATGGGGGAGAGGCAGAGAGATTGGGAGCGAGAATCCTAAGCAGGTTTCACGGGTCAGCTTGGAGCCCAATGTGGGGCTGTGAGATCATGATCTGAGCCGAAGTCAGACCCTTAACCAACTAAGCCACCCAGGTGCCCCATGGCTCACATTTAATAACAAATGTTAAATATTTGCTTATCTATGAATATTTGTAACATTCAAGTCAATGTAGCAAGGTATTCTCTAAGATAATATTCTCTAAGATAATCATTTATAACCATATTTTTTAAAAAAACCTTTGAAAATGATAAATCCCTCAGCTAACACCTACAGGCCACCAGTATTAGAAGCTGATCTTTAAGAAAGTGCCTGGCTGGCTTAGTTGGAAGAGCATGTGAGTCTTGATCTCAGGGTCCTGTGTTCAAGCCCCACAGTGGGTATGGAGATTACTTAAATAAATAACAACTTAAAAAATAAAAAGATTAAGAAGGTGATTTTTGAGCAGAGTAAGACATAGACAGTGGTGGCAGAACTAGATTTACCTCAAACATGTCCACATGAGATGAGTTTTTTATTTCCCACATTTCATTGTATTCAGATAAAATGTTTCTAGGTACTTTGGAGATATGCAGAGGAAAAAAATCTGTCTTAGCCTGCCCTCAAAATAATAGTGTGCCTAATTTTGGTAGCTGAGAAAAGGGGTTCGAAGATTTTTAGAGATTTGAATTGTTTAAAATAGCTTTTTTTTTTTTTTTTTTTTTTTTTTTTTTTGCCAGTCTAGGAAGGAAGACACAGAGCTTTCTCCATTCCTGAAAAGAAATGGCTCAGGGCACTAATGCACTGTTTATCTCTGGCTCCAGGGTTTCTCCGATGTCCCTGAGACCAGCGTGGTGTGAAGAAACTAGCAACTGAGGTGAAGAATGATTGTATTTATTATTGAATAATTTCCCCTTTGCTGACACACAATTTCTCTCAGCACAAGTTGCAAAAGCAACTCCCTTTCAGTTCATTATCATCCCCAAACCCAAAACTGAATAGATAATTAAATGGGAGTCTCTTCTCTCCCACCCAAGCTGCAGTTGGGATAAGAAAGTGTATGGAGTCAGTAAAACATGGTGGCCTTGGCCTTCATTTGAGTTCTTCTTTCCTAAAGCTGCAAACCTCCAGTCTGTCTCCTGTCACTGCCTCTTTACATACATATTTATTTTGCTCTGGTTCAAACATTCGCTGTGGAAACAGCTGCTCTGATTTAAAGTCCCTTATCCTTACCCATCCTTCCCATCCTACCCCACCCACCCACCTCTGGTTCCCCCTGTCTTATATTACCAGCCTTCCACGTCCCCAGCCCGGGGAATCCCAGTGTAGATGACCTGCTCTGTAGCAGAAACTCACCTAGGGCTCCCTTGCTCTTCCGGGCACCTCTAGCAGCCTGGATCAAGTCCTGTAACCCCGAGACTCTTGGAGAGGTGAGCGCCATTTTGGGTCTCAGGTAAGGTGTTCGTGAGGAGGAAGGGCCGGCCTGGGGAAGCCCACAGACAATGAAATTTCTCTCTTGATACCTTGAAACATTTTAAACTGGCACATTTGTCTTTTTTCTTTTCTTTTCTTTTCAAGTATGAAATAGTAAAATTTAAAATATGTCTTTCACCAACCATTGTGGGGTCAAAATATGATATCTTGACCAGTTGTGGGTGAGAATTTTGTCTATGGAGCAGTAGCTGAGTATAAGACATGGGATCAATTATTACTGAGTTAGCCACTCTGAGAACATTCTAGAGAAAGCAATGGGGAAAATAAAAGAAATCACAACCCATTTAATCTGTCCTTAAGACCAAGAAAATGAGAACTACTTAGTTTGAAAGTAATCTTCTGGATATGATAATTAAGCATTTTTATTTCAGATTATCTCTTCCAGGTGCACTCTGGGCTTATGATCAATTACCACTACTACGAAATTCTGAGATTCTCTAGGCATTTTCCATGAGCAATCATTCCAAGCGGGAACAAAGGTGCTGTTGCTAATAGACAGGTTCAAAGAGGACTCATGAGCTGCAGGAAGAACACAGGAAAGCTTATAATTGTATGGTTTTTGTCATTGTTTTTTGTTTTAATTTTGTTTTAATTTATTTTGAGAGAGAGAATAGACAGCAGGCATGAGCAAGGGAGGGGCAGAGAGAGAGGAAGAGATAGAATCCCAAGCAGGCTCCGTGCTGTCAGCACAGAGCCCTACACAGGGCTCAAACTCAGGAACAGTGAGATAGGACCTGACTGAAATCAAGAGGTGGCTACTTACCAGACTGAGCCACCCAAGCGCCCCTGAATACTCAATTTTTAAAAAATTTATGGCGTATATGGTCAACAAGACTAGACGGGTCTCTTACAGATGCACTCTGGGCTTATCATCAATTCCCACTACTATGAAATTCTGAGATTCTCTAGGAATTAATAGGGAGCCACCTAGATTTACTAAAGGCAAAGAAACTCAGTTCCTTCACTCAAGTCCATAGAAAATGACTAGTGCTTTATAACCAGAACTGCCAGTAGTGTCTCTGGTTAATTCATTTGCATATCTCACGGCAATCTTCAAAGGTGGGACCATGTCTTGTACATATTTATTCCCCCAAGACCTAGCACAGTCCTTGAAAATGTCGGAGAATTGTAAATGGAGAATTGTAAATCCAAAACTGGATTGTGAAGGGGTTTGAGGAGATGGAGAGAAGCTGTTGCTGTTAATTTGCCTGGAGTTGGCCACGTGGTAGCTGTGTGACTACAGGCAAGGTATTTAATCTCTCTGTGCTTTGGTTTGCTCAGCCATACAGTGAGAATAATATTAATTATAAGGACATAAGGAGTAATTGTGAGGATACATATGAAAGGCTGAGAAAAGTTCATGGCACCTAGGAAATGTGTCCAAAGCAGTATTTCTTCCTTTCCAGAACGGTAGTCTCCAGCCTTTTTGACTCTTATCAATTAAAAAAAGAAAATCATTCAGCTTCAACACATGTATACATTGTTTATTTAAATATTCTTATTTATAATGTTCCATTTGTAATGGATGTTAATCCATACCTTTGAGCCTTGATACTACAAACCAAAATGCTATGTGTTATTTTGCCAGGGTTGGACTGCATGCCTCATAGACTATGGAGATTAGGTTATAAAAGACCTTGGCTTCCATCTTGGATGTACACTCTCCCCTACTCTCTCCTCTCATCTCTTACTCTGAGAAAACCAGGCTGCCATCTTGTAAGCCGACCAGTGGAGAGGCCCGGGTACTGAAGGACTTTGCCAAGAGTCAGCTAGGAACTGGTGCCTCCCAACCACCCTGAGAGTGGGCTGAGAAGTGGATTCTTAAGCTCCAGATGAGCCTACAGATGAGACCAACCTTGCTGACAGCTTGAAAGCAACCTTACCAGAGACCCTGAGCCAGAACCACTCAGCTGAGCCATTTCCGGGTTCCTGATCTTCAGAAATTGTGTGAAATAATAAATGTTTGTTGTTTTAAGGTGTTTAAAAAGGTTCTGTGTTTGTGTTTCAAGGACAAAGAAACTACCTTGGAATTTGCAAGCCCGAGAACGTTAGCTATTTATAAAAAGAAGGTGGTAGGTTCTTATGGCGAGTGGTCATTAGACCTGAGTTGAGGCCGTGGTATTTGTCATGTCAGTTTGGTGACAGCTGTGCTCTGCAAGGCTGCTGCACTGTTTTGTTTCCAACAAGATCTGGATGGAGCTCTTGGAAGCAGATGTATGACGAGGAAATGAGCTCATTGCATGGCAGGCAGAGAGGCAGAGCGGTTTCACAACAAAAATGTGGCTACAGAGAGGACCTGACGGCAAGAGGTGGGATCAACTGTGATAATATCATGTGTAAATAAAAACTCAGGAGGTGCTCAATTCAAACCAATTTAAATAGGGCTGTAGGTACAGTGGCCTTTCCCTCATACTCAGGGGCTGTTTGAGAGGCTCCTGCAATTTAGAAGATGAAGCTAAAGCAATACCTATTTTCAGACTTAAGAGTGGAGTTGCAAATATATGTAAATTTAAACACTGAATTTTAATGGGGAATTGTCTTAAGATCTGGAGGAGTTTCTCTGGAGGTGCATGAAGCATTGGAACAGCAACCAAGGAAGGTAAACAGTGGAAGGGGTGATGTCACATGGGGCACGGAAGTCTATTTCGTGCCAATGGAACTGCACAGCACTCAAAGTGCAGTAACTAAAATCAATATTTGCAAAAGACGTGATAGGTTGGCTTGAAGATGAGATGAGCAGGTCTCTCATATCCATATGGAAACGTGCAAACTACTAATAATTTGAGGAGCCGAAGTTTTAGAACCTCGGGGGTCCCATCTTTTCACTGGAAGAAGTGCTTTACAACGTACGTATCTGGCTTTTAAATGTGAGATTTCAATCCTGTTTCAACGCTAACAAAATGAAGACTCAAGGATAAGACCTTTTTTGGCACTGTGATCTTTAATAAAGGGTGGCTCCCTCTTTTTACTGTCAGCGCAAAATGAAGTAAGAGATCTCGTTGTTGTTGTTTTTTTTAATTTAAATCCAAGTTAGTTAACATATAGTGTAATAATGATTTCAGGAGTAGAATTTAGCGATTCATCACTTACGTATGACACCCAGTGCTCATCCCAATAAGCGTCCTCCTTAACGCCCATCACCCCTTTAGCCCATCCCCCCACCCAACACCCCACCAGCAACCCTCAGTTTATTCTCTGTATTTAAGAGTCTCTTCGGGTTTGGGAGATCTCTTATGTTAAACTGTTATTTTTAAATTGTAAATGACAAAGGACAGGCCTTGTATTTTTGTCTCCTGTTTCATTACTGGGTCCTCTGAGGTAGAGGGCTACAAACAGGTTGTGCCTGTGTCCTCTGTGGTCACCTGGTCACGGATCCACTCTAGGAGGCGTGTGGCTCTGTGTGTGTCCAGGTAGCATCTCCCCAGGTGGGGCTGTGAACTCATTCCAAAAGAAACTGGCAACTCCTCTGGCTTTGTTCCAGTATCCAGGCTCAAGGAGAGGCCAGAGGTCTTTATGTGAACACTGGGCTGATGTCCCTCTGTGGGTTCCACAGATAGACCTCACCCCAACGTGAGGCTTGAACTCAAGACCCTGAGATCAAGAGTCGCATGCTCTATCGACAGAGCCAGCCAGATGCCCCCAAATCTATTTCAGATTTAAAAATAAACAACCAGAGGGACGCCTGGGTGGCTCGTTCGGTTGAGCGTCTGACTTCAGCTCAGGTCGTGATCTCACGATTCATGCGATCGAGCCGTGCGTCTGGCTCTGTGCCGACAGCTCAGAGCCTGGAACCTGCTGCAGAATCTGTGTCTCCCTCTTTCTCTGCCCCTCCCCTGCTTGTGCTCTGTCTCTCAAAAATAAACACTAGAGAACATAAAATAAAATAAAAAATAAACAACCAGAATGGTGGAATCATCTGCCCCCCTCCCACCAGCTCGGTGTCATTGTACTGATGACGCCTCAGCTGGCGTCATGGACCATGAAGCAAGACGAAGACACACAGGAGGGAAAATCCTGGGATTCTTTTCCTAGGGATGGAATACATGCATGCAAATAAAATGCCTCACTGGAAAATAAATAAATAAATACAAGTAAAAATGAAAAAACATCAGAGCTCAGTGCCCTTAGCGTCGCCTTCCATTCACAGTCAAGTTTCTCGGGAGAACAGTTCCACAGTGCGCTGATCTTCACCTTGGCCTCCGTCATTCCTCAACACCCGGCCATCTGGCATCTGTCACTCCCGCTCTGGCAGGCTGCTGGCTTCTCATCCTGGTCACCACCAGCAGAGAGCACATGTCGGCCTCTGTCTTTGTGCCCAATTAGCACTTTGACTCTGGGGACCACTCCCCTCGGAAAATCTCTTCTTCTGAGGCTCCTCAACTTTAACTTTTTCTCCGGCCACTGCCCCTTGGTGTCTCGCAGATGTGCTTTCGACCTTCCTCCGAGGCAGTGCCTCCTCAAGGTCCTGTCCCAGCCATTGTCCTATTCTTTTCTTGCCTCGCCTCACATTCTGTCTCCTTCCTGAGTGAGCTCGGCCCCGCCACAGCCGTAGTGGCCACTCATTTGCTGAGATGTCCCAATGTGTCTCTCAGCTTGGTCTCTCTCTAATCCTGAGCTGACCATCCGCTGCCCTCTTTGTCCGTCAACAAGCCCTCTGAAATGAGCTTGCCTCCCTTCCCTAAAAATTCACTTCTCTTGCATTTCATGTCTTGTTAGTTCCTCAAACCAGAAAGCTGTGGGTCAGGCAAAATTCTACCATCATTCTCATCCCCTCATCCAGTAGCCAAATTGGATTCATTCTGTCTCCTGGAAGCTTTTGGTACTTATTCTCCTTCATCCATTTTTCAGTGATGTAGACCTTTATTATTTAGGTCTTCCTTCCTTCCTTTCTTATTTTGAGACAGAAAGACAAACAGAGCTCAAACAAGGGAGAGGCAGAGAGAGAGAGAGAGAGAGAGAGAGAGGGAGGGAGGGAGGGAGACAGAATCTGAAGCAGACTCCAGACTCTGAGCTGTCAGCACAGAGCCCGATGCAGGGCTCAAACTCATGAACCGAGAGATCATGACCTGAGCCGAAGTTGAACACTCAACTGACTGAGCCACCTAGGCGCCTGGGGTCCTTCTTATTCTTCCTTGTGTAATTGTTTAATTATCCTAATCATTTAATTGTCCTAATCACTCTCTTCCGCACAGACTACTGAACACGCCTACATTCTGGGAGTGTTTCGTTGACATATAAGAGACCCTGATTATATTATTCAGCACTAAAAAGGAATGAAATTCACAATACATGCTACAACATGGATGAAACTTGAAGACATTATGCTGAGTGAAATAAGCCAGACACAAAAAGACAGACTTATCTGAGGTACCTCAAATAGTCAAATTCATAGAGACAGGAAGTAGAATGGTGGTAGCCACAGGCTAGGGGAAGAAGGGATGGGGGGTTAGAGTTTAATGGGGACAGGGTTTCAGTTTGGGAAGGCGGAAACATTCTGCAAATAGGTAGTGGTGAAGGTTGCACAAGATTGTGAAGTTCTTAATGGTTTGCAATAGTTTTAAAATAGTTAAAATGTCTGTGTGTCCAGGTAGCATTTGCCCATGTGGGGACTGTTAATATATAGTGTTTGAATATTCTACCATAATTTTTTTGTTGAGAGATGGAGAAAGAGAGAGAAGAGTGAGAGAATCGAAAGCAGGCTCCATGCCCAGTGCAGAGCCGGAGGCAGGGCTCGATCTCATGATTTTGAGATCATTACCTGAGCCGAAATCAAGAGTCAGACACTGAACCGACTGAGCCACCCAGGCATCACAGCCATAATTTTTTTTTATTTTATTAAAAAAATTTTTTTAATGTCTTTATTTTATTTTGAGAGAGACAGAGCGTGAGCAGGGGAGGGGCAGAGAGAGAGGAAGACACAGAATCTGAAGCAGGCTCCAGGCTCTGAGCTGTCAGCACAGAGCCTGACGGGGGCTCGAACCCATGAACCGTGAGACCATGACCTGAGCCGAAGTCGGCCACTTAACCAACTGAGCCACCCAGGCGCCCCATAACCATAATTTATTAAATTATGAGAAAAAAAACAAAGATCCTAATCAGAAGTTCATCCCCAGAAGGCACCTCAAATATCTCACTTAATATGCACTAGAGGATTTATTGATTAGAATAAGAGATATTAAAGATAATTTTTAATTGGTGAACAAGGTGAACAAGACAGGCAGCCCATAAAAGGGGCTATCACGCGCTTCTCCTGGATGAGTGGGTGTAAGAACTGGGTGACTCCACAGTCTAACACCTTCAGACAGGCTCCTTGGGTCAGAAATTCTAGAAATCTAGAAACCTGTTGTTGCCTCTTAGCTGCTGCCTTCCTGTGCTCCCGCAGAGCATGGCCACGTTTGCCGTGGATTGTGGATTGGCTCCTTCCTGAGAGGTGGCTGGGCCCCCAGTGGGCACGTCATGGGACTGCTCTCTTGCTTGCCTGCTCCTGTTTGTCCCTCTTCTAGAACTCTGGCGAGCCTGTTACCATTCAATCTACAACTTGAAATGAGCTTGCAGTGGGGAGACCAGTAGCCCTTGGCTGCCTCCAATCCTTGGTAGGGCTGGATTTCTCCAGCAATCTCCCTAAGATGCAAATCTGGTCATGTCAATTTCTCACTCCAGATTCTTCAGGGGATCCCTGCCCCACTGACACCAGCCCCCACTTGCCGAGCGAACTCTCAGTGCCTAATGTGACACACAGATCTGATCCTGCCTTCCTTTTCTTCTCTTCCCCACCCTCGCTCTCCACCCCATCTTGCCAAACTCTAACCCCAGCGTTCCAACCCTTGAACCCACCCTTGTCTTTCCCACCTTCATACTTCTGCACACGTGCCTTTTATTCTGCCCCCAAAGCTCTTCCTCCCTGTACACTCTGGCCTTCGCTTCAGGGAACATGGATGGATCAGGAGCACGGAGTTGTGGCCTAGAATGACAGCCTCTGTGTCTGGAATTTGACCTTTTTTTATGATTTTTTTAAGTTTATTTATTTATTTTGAGACAGGGAGAGATGTGGGAAGAGACAGAGAGAGGGAGAGAGAGAGAATCCCAGGCAGGCTCTGCATCATCAGCAGAGAGCCCAACATGGGGCTCGAACTCACCAATTGCAAGATCATGACCTAAGCTGAAACCAAGAGTCAGAGGCTCAACCAACTGAGCCACCCAGGTGCCCTTGGAATTTGACTTTTTTTCACTATATTTTCAGCAGCTATGAAATCATTCCATTTGCATAGAGAGAAGGAAGAAGTAGACACAACAGGGAGAAACAGACTGCTCAGCCTTGGAGAGAGAAAGAGAGACCCAGGGGGCAGCCGCCTTTCTTCGTTAACTGGTCAGGTTCCTGGCTCCCTTTCTTTCTGAGAAGCAACGCAGTAGCCTGTCCTTGGGATCTGGGAGTGAGTTTGCAATCTCCTTTGCAGCTAGGTGAGTCTTGAGCAGGTTATCAGGTCTGCAGAATGAACGCCTGGGGGAGGGGGTGATGGTGAGTGCTCGGCGGCCTCCCGGTGTGGGCTGCCTGGGCTCTGCTTGGGGAAGAACTGGTTTAGTAATCTGACATTTTAAAGTAAAATTAGGTAATTTGACTTTAAGTTTTGTTTAATTACTCATCAAGAAAGGATAAATAAATATATATATGTATTTAATCTTTATTCATTTATTTTGGGAGAGAAAGAGAGAGCAAGAAGGGGAGGAGCAGAGAGAGAGAGAGAGAGAATCCCAAGCAGGCCTCACACTGTCAGCTCAGAGCCCAATGTAGGGCTTGAACTCGGAAACTGTGAGATCATGGCCTGCGCCGAAATCAAGAGTCAGACGCTTAACCAACTGAGCCACCCAGGTGCCCCAAGAAAGGATTGTAAAAGCTGAAATAAATTGTTAATAATTTCTTCAAAAGGAGCACATGTAACCTCAAAAGGAAAGTCACCTAAAACAAGAACTGAAACTAGGGATATTTGGCCGGGGACACATTAAAGGCACACAAAAGTCACGTTCATGTGACATCTCCTTAGGCAAGTTCTGGAAAAGCGTTTTCTTCTAAGATTCTTCATTTGCTGATGCTCTAACTTGAGGCTTTTCTTAGGACTTTGGCTAAAACTGGAAATGTGAGTAAGCTACACTTTGGGTTTTTAATTTAATAACAGCAGAAAGATCCAGAATAGAATCTTGAAGAAGCCAATGCCAATATTCTCATAGGGCTTGTGTTTGGTAGCTGATTTCCAATGAGACACCAAAGGGCGTTTGCTATCAAGCTGCACGTGAAAAAAATATAACCCGCACGTGAGAACAAGAGGTGTCTTATCTGATGAGTATCTCCCACCTGTGCTGAGTCGGCGCATCCTTACCTGATCTTCTGGAAACACGACCTGTGGCCTGCAGCTGATTTGCCAATGATACCGAGGGGCGCACAGCATCAGCCCTGGTTTCTGGAGATCCTGGGATCAGTTTGCAAGACTAGTGGGGCTCCTTAGGAAAGGAGGGTGGGGTGGGTACCAGGCTGGGAAACGCTCTTTGGGAACAAGGACAGGATGCAGGGAACGAGTGAAAAAATAAACCTGAACTCAGTCTCGATCACAGTTAAGTGTCAGCCACCGGGAAGCAACTTGAAACAGAAAGCAACCAGCCTCATCTGCCAAGGCCGGCAGGCAACTCTGCCCGCTGGGCAGCTAGTCTTGGTCATGGTTTTCCCCAGCCCAGTCTGTAATTGAAGTTCAAGGATTCTTCTACCTAAAATGAAGCGCCATGCCCTCCCCCTTTACTACTGATTTTTACCTTTTGCTTTGCAGCCTGTTAGTGTATGCTCTGGACATAAGAAAATGTGGCTAATTTGCGCCAGCAGGATCTTTGGTACGTTAGCAAGCATTGCAATTAATGTGAAGACTCCCAGAGGTGAAATAGAAGACAAAGTGGGGTTTTTTTTTGTTTTGTTTTGTTTTAGAAAGTCCTAATTTCTTTTCTTACTCATTCTCCTAGTTAGCTGTACGGATTTCTTTGTTTTGTTTTTGTTTTTGTTTTGTTTTGGAGCCTCTTGAATTCAAACTGGATAAAGCTTTATTTCTTTCAAGTGCATACCATAAACTGGGACACACATGTATACGGCCTCACTGTGCGGTTTCAATGACTATAAATAAATCCCTCCTTTATTTAAAAAAATTTTTTTTAATGTTTTTATTTATTTTCGAGAGAGAGAGAGAGAGAGACAGTGTGAGCAGGGAAGGGTCAGAAAGAGAGGGAGACACAGAATCCGAAGACAAGCTCAAGGCTCTGAGCTAGGGGTCAGCACAGAGCCCGACACAGGGCTCGAACCCACGAACCGCAAGATCATGACCTGAGCTGAAGTTGGACGCCTAACTGACTGAGCCACTCAGGCGCCCCTAAATTCTTCCTTTAAATTAGTATGATTTCTAAATCAAAACGTTCTGAAGCCAACAGGAATGTTTATCCTTAGGTAAATTAACTATAGCGCCAACAACTCCGTTCGAGCTTTGATTTGTGGAGGGAAATCTCTCTTCATCGGTAACACTGGCTGGGTGTTGTCGTCACAAAACGGGGGATGTGAATTCGTGAGATTTTCCAGGCCCCTCTTGGTCAGGTTTGGGTAACGTCTTGCTGGGACTGGCTGGAGGGCAAAGAGAGGAACTGTAAGTATGAGAGAAGGGAGCCTCCGGCCCCCGGGGGGATCGGCGTGCAGTGGTGTAGACTTTGGGCAGAGTGGTGTAGACTTTGGCAGTGGCCAAGAGCTTGAACTTCGCCGTCGGGCAAACCCCGCTCTCCCAGCACATGACCTTGGAGTCATTGCTTCATGTCTCTTGGTCTTTGTCTTCTGTGTTCTCCCGTGGGAAGCGGGGATAGAAAACCCAATTTACACAACACTGTTAACAGGACTCCATGGGATAAAAGATGCGCGGGGCAATGCCCGACAGGTAAACAGTAGCTGTTACTGTGGCAACACTGGCTTCGGAGCTGGCGGACTCTGAAGCGTGGGCGAGGCTGCAAACCTGGCTCCTCTGGAAGATGGTGCTGTTCACACCCATTCTACAGGCTCCGGGTCAGAACCAAGGGGCCGCGGGTCACACCTGGGCAGGGCTGGAAACACAGTGTGTGGCCAGCCCATCTCGGTGCCACCTGCCTGCCCCTTTGAGAATTCAGAATGAGATGGAAGTCAGCTCAGCCTGATCCCACACAGGGAGCCGCTGTATCTGGAACCCCATAGAAGGACCGACCGCAGGATCATTTAAAACACCATTCTGTATTCTCTTATAATGTGTTTTTGGTCCTGTTTGTGAGGTCAGAGCATCGTGGATTCGTTCACCCTCCAATCAGTCTACTCCCAGGCCCTGTGTTAAACACTGAAGTATAGGGGTGCCCAGCTGGCTTAGTCGGAAGAGCGTGCGATGCTTGATCTCGGGGTTGTGAGTTCAGGACCCGTGTGAGGTGTAGAGATACTAAACAAAGTAAATAAATAAACTTTAAAAATTAAACACTGAGAAGCGCCTGGGTGGCTCAGTTGGTTGAGTGACCGACTTCAGCTCAGGTCATGATCTCACCATTCGTGGGTCTGAGCCCGCACTGGGCTCTGTGCTGACAGCTCAGAGCCTGGAGCCTGCTTCAGATTCTGTGTCTCCCTCACTCTCTGCCCCTCCCCTACTCACTCACTCTCTCTCTCTTTCTCTCTCTCTCTCTCTCTCAAAACTAAATAAATATTTTAAAAAAAGATCATGAGTGGAGCCAAAGTCTGACACTTAACTTAGCTCCCTGGGATATAATAATTTAAAAATTAAAAATAAATGCAGGGCACCTGGGTGGCTCAGTGGGTTAAGCGTCCGACTTAGGCTCAGGTGACGATCTCACAGTTCGTGAGTTTGAGCCCCGCATCGGGCTCTGTGCTGACAGCTCAGAGCCTGGAGCCTGCTTCGGATTCTGTGCCTCCCTCTCTCTCTGCCCCTCCCCTGCCCATGTTCTGTCTCTCACAGTCTCTCAAAAATAAATAAATGTTAAAAAATTTTTTAAAATAATTATTATATCCCAAATTGGCCTTTTTGAGTATGTACAGTGCTATGGATTTCACCGCATGTACAGTTTTGTGCAGCTGTCAGGATACGGGACAGTTCTATCACACCCCCCAGAAATCCATTCTCTGCCCCTTGGGGTCACACCTTTCCCCACACAAACCAGTGGTGACTCCTGATCTGCTCTCCATCACCATGGTTTTGTGGGTTTTTTTGAGAATGTCATATAAATGGAATCATAAATTATGTAAGCTTTTGAGACTGGCTTCTCTTATTGAGCCCAAAGCCTTTGAGATTTCTCCAAGTGTTGTTTGTATCAGTACTTTTTCCTGTTTATTACTGGGTCCTGTTCCATCATATGGACATACCACAATTTCTTTATCTGCACCATTAAAAGACATTTTCTTGAAGGGCTTTTTTTTCAGCTGTCAGAAGAAGAAATGGGAAGAGAGCTGACTGGGGAGGAGACCGGTCAGATATCTATTTCAGGAAACTAAGACAGTGGTCATGAGGCCAGACTCAAAGGAGACAGAGAAATTTCCAGGAGGGAGAAATGGACAAGATCTGAATACCTAATTAGATATGAGCTGGAGGGAGAAAGAAGAGTTTGGGATGAAGCCCGTGTTTCTGGTTTGGAAGACAAACGGGACTACAAAATAGAGAATTCCAGAAGAGCGTGACCTCAGCATGGAAGGCCTTCACGGAAGGATGACGGTCTGTGAAGCACCTGGTACTTAGCAGAGGCTCAAGAGAGGACCAGTGCCTGGGAACCAGGTGTCCCTCGCACAGGGCGGATGCCACAGGTGCAAAGACGAAAGAACGAAAGACTCAGTCAGAGGCCCTGGAGAGTCAGGTGTGTACGCAGGTCATTTTAACATCACCAGGAGAAGTGCTAAACTAGAGAGTAGGCATGGCATTTCCCGAGTTTGCAGGAAGGACTCTGAGCTCAGCCTGCGTGTCAGAGATGGCTTCCTGGAGGAGGAGGTGCTTTGATGTCAAATCTTTCCTTTGAGGAAAACACTGTCTTCTAGATGGAACCACTTACAATGTGAATACTAACCAGGAAGGTAAACAGTTTTGCTCTTTGCCATCAGTAGATGTTAGTCTGCAGTAGAGAACCAGTTCATCTAAAGCTAAGAATGAGGCTGGAAAAGTCTGAGTGGAGGATGGCATGAAAAGTCACCCTGTGGGAGTAGGGGTTGCTGAGTTATCTAACTTGGGAAAGCTGACTCAGCAACTAGAATTATTTGAGAGCTTTTTAAACATTTTTTTTAATGTTTATTATTTATTTTTGAGAGAGAGAGAGAGAGAGAGAGTGCGAGTGGGGGAGGGGCAGAGAGAGAGAGAGGGAGACACAGAATCTGAAGCAGGCTTCAGGCTCTGAGCTGTCAGCACAGAGCCTGACCTCGAACCCACGAGCCATGAGATCATGACCTAAGCTGCTTAACCGACTGAGCGGTTAAAAAGCTTTTAAAAAAATTCGGATAACTGAGCCTTACCACAGACCTAAAACCACAGATGCTCTGGGTGTGACCAATGAAAACAAAACAAAACAAAACAAAAAAAAAACAGAAAAGAACTCTCTGGATGATTCCAATGTGAAGTCAGGTAAGACCCCAGAGTATCAAGATGACTGTCAGCAGAGCCCAGGAGCACTGAAAGAGACTTACCTCGATTTTCTGCCCCAGACACAGTGTAAATCCTCATCCGCAGAAACGCCAGCCATTGGTCATAGGGAAATCGAGCGTGTAAATGACTCAGTGCCGCACATCCTTATTCTGGAAAAACCAACTCCAAGCACAAGCCACACTCACTAGATGTTAGTTTATAGTCCGATAACTCTACCACGTCCAATGCAATACATACATGCATGAGGATTTTCAAACACCAACAATAGCTACGCTTTTTTCGAGTTCTTACTATGTCTCCATGTTGTGTCTACTTAAAATTTTTTTCATCTTTCTAACAACTCAGGGAGGTAATTGTGAAATAAGCCCATTGTTCCTTGTTCAAGGTTGTGCAACTCCCAGGGGCTGACCAGTCAGATTTCAAATTTCATTCTTTCCATTATATCAAATAAACAGCCTTGAAAGATCTGTAATGAGGACACGAGTGACCGTTCAGTAAAAGGCCAAGGGAACCAGTAAGAAAAAGCAATATGACAATGAAGTGTGTAACAAATCGGGTAGGAGAGATAATGAAAAATAAACAAAAGAAGGAAGAGCAAATGAATAGAATTTAGGGCAAGCATCTATTAGCAGAAGAGACTGAGGGAATCTTTTGTGAAAAATAATGAAATAGGCCCAGCATTTCCTGACCCGTGTTTTATGCGTGTTCAAGGCTGGTGTTTATAGTTGTTCCTGAACACTCTTGACCCTACCCTACTTCCCAAGTTTTTTTTTAACCTCAGGAAAACAGGTCTAAAGGAGTGTGTTGGTCGCCTCCAGCTGCCCCACTTGTCCATCAAATCCAGCCTTTGTTTCTCTCGCAGCCTCTCTGCCTGCGTGTGCAGCTTCAACTCTGTCTCGGATTGTTCTAGAGTCTGAGGGCTGACAGCTGAATCCGAGTACCAGAGACACAGACCTTGACCTTAATAGCACACTGACCTACAAAATACACCAATTAATACACATAGGAAGAGATGGATGAAAGTCAAGCACAAAAGACGGCAAAGGATCCGCAAAGGGGGAGCAGACGGACTGAGCTGAGCAGGCTGACCAGAGAAATCCGGATTAACGGTAATTTTAATACAGGCTGGGAAGTGTCATGGAAACAGAAGTTCATGGCCACTTCCTCTTCCTCTTCCTCTTCCTCCTCTTCCCCTCCCCCTCCTCTTGCTCCTCCTTTTTCCCTCAACTAGGGCCAAAATAATCTGGAATTTAGTTTAGATACAAGAACTTTCGGGGAGTACGGTGTGTTTAACAAAGGAAAGGATTATAGACAAGGCTATATAAGTCGTCCTTCCTGGTTAATGTTGAGGCATAATTTATATTCTCAAGCACCAACTCTATAGCATGGGAGTATACTGGGCACTTCAAATAAATTTCTTACTTTATTTCATTTTTTTTCTAGAAACTTCCTTTTTTTAAACAAAATTATTTATTTTGAGAGAGAGAGTGAGCATGCGTGAGCTGGGGAGGGGCAGAGAGAAAGAGTTCCAAGCAGGCTCCACACTGTCAGTGCAGAGCCCGAGGTGGGGCTCGATTCCGTGAACCGTAAGATCATGACCTGACCTGAGCTGAAACCAAGAGTCGTTCGCGTAACTGACTGAGCCACCCAGGCACCCCAGATCTTTTTAGAAACTTCCAAGGTGAATATTATTACCCACATTTTACAGAAGAGTAAACAGAGGCTCCTTGACGTTAAGGGACTTTCCAGGGACACGTGTCGTGAATGGCATGGCTGGGTTTAGACCGAGTTCTCTTTGATCCTAAAACACTCTTGCCACCATATCAGCAGGACCTATGGTCTTGAAATGGTTCACACGAGGGGATGGCCAAATCAGCAAACGAGGGGCCCAACCCTGCCTTATCTTAGAGACAAGAGGGAGGAAAAGAGAAAAGAGGAAAGAGAAGGACAGAGAGCGATGATCTCACAGGGAGCAATTCTCCAGGTCCTGCCCCAGCACGAAGCTAAGGGAAACCTTCGCTTTTGCCTTCAGGGTAAATCCTTTCAGATTTGAGTAAGTGAGGTTAGCACTGCAGTTGTGCTTTATAAGCACCGTCTGGGGCACTGTTTTCTGCATTTGCATCCTTACTCTGAGAGAGAAAAGGGTGAGGCTCAGAGAAAGCGTCCAGGGGCCTTTATTCTAGGCCCTGAGGAAAGCAGTGAGCAGGGAAACAAAGCCCCCACCCAGTTTCCAAATGCAAGAGAAAATGGTATCAGCCAAAACAGCAAACGAGTATTCTTTCCTCCACAAAACTCGTGAGAAAACTGGCCTATGTTCTAGTGTAGCCTTTCAATTCCTTAGGGTAGTTTTTTTTTTTTTTTTAAATGTTTATTTAGTTTTGAGGTGGGGGCAGGGGCAGAGAGAGGAAGACACAGAATCCGAAGCAGGCTCCAGGCTCTGAGCTGTCAGCACAGAGCCTGATGCGGGGCTTGAACCCACGGAGCCATGAGATCATGACCTGAGCTGAAGTCGGACACTTAACGGACTGAGCCACCCAGGCGCCCCGCCACAAATTTTTTCATATTGCAAACCTGGAACTCATGCACATCAAATAAGAAGCCCCTCCCCCTCCCACTTCCCCCAGCCCTTGGCAACCAGTATTCTGCTTTCTAGTCCTATGAATTTGAGTACTTTACATACCACATAAATGGAATCATACAGTATTTGTCTTTTTTTTTTTTTTTGTGACTGGCATATTTCATTTAGCATAATATCCTCAAGGTTCATCCATGTGGTAGCAGGTGATGGGGTTTCCTACGGTTTGAAGGCCGAATAATATTCCAGCGTGCGCATGAGCCACAATCGGTCCATTCGTCCATCAGTGGTTACTTGCGCTGCTAACCCTTCTTGGCTATTGTGCATGGTGCTGCTATGAACACGTGTGTGCAAATATCTCTTTGAGAGTCTGCTTTTAATTCTTTTGAATATATATCCAAAAGTGGGATTGGTGGATCCTATGGTGCTTTTATTTTTAATTTATTGAGAAACTTCCGTACTGTTTACCATACAGCCTGTACCATTTTATAATCCCGCCAACAGTGTGTGAAGTGTTCCAATTTCTCCACATCCTTGCCAACACTTGTTTTTTGTTTTTTTTCTTGGAAAGTAGCCATCCTAATGGGTGTGAGGTGATACTTCATTGTGATTTTGATTTGCATTTCTCTGATGATGACTACTGTTGAGCATCTTTTCATATGCTTTTGGTCATTCGTGTATTATCTTTGGGAAAGTGTCTATTCAAACCCTTCACCCATTTTTTAAAAGCTAGGTTATTTGATTTTTTATTGTTGTTCAGTTGTAGGAATCCTTTTTTTTTTTTTTTTTTAAAGTAAGCTCTTGCCCAACATGGGGCTTGAACTCATGACCCTGAGATCAAGAGTCACATGCTTTCCCAACTGAACCAGCCAGGCACCCCGTAGGAGTCCTTTATATAGTCTGGATATTAACCCCTTGTCAGATATGTGTTTGCAAATACAGTTGTCCTTTGAACAACGCTGGCTTAGGACCACCACTCCCTCCCCGCAGTTGAAAACACGCATATAACTTTTGACTCCCTCAAAACTTAACTTCTAATAGGGAGAACCACGAGAGATCACTCTTTTTACTGAGACATGCAATTTACTGAAGACAAACTGCTGTCAGGGAGATCATTAGCGCCACACTGCATTTTAAGCAGATACTCGCAAGGCTCGAGCTCACCACAACAGCAACAGCAGGTGGCTACCAAATGATTACAACACAGTAGTCCAGTATGTGCTTCCATTATTTCATGCAGCTGTGATTTAATACTGCATCTTTACACTCGCTTACATTTCTCTCGACTGCTAACGTACAGTCCATAAATGCTTGTCTGCATACAGCCTGATAAATTTTAACTTTTTGCGAAAGATTTGTGTACATTTTATGGTAGTAAACGATGAAATCCACATGTATTTTATGCATTTATGACGTGCCTACCTTCGAATTTTTTGGTGAAGTTTTTTCAGTATTTTAGGCTACGTGGTTTGTCTTGGAGTTTTTTCAAATTGTCGCAGGTCTCCAAAAATTTTCCAATATGTTTATCGGAAAACACCTCACATGTACGTGAGCCTACGCAGTTCCTAAGTGTTTAAGAGCCGACTGTGTCTCCTCTCACGCTGTAGACTGCCTTTTTACTCTGTTAAGCGTGCCCTTAGAGGCACAAGTTTTTAATTTTGATGTAGCCCCATTTTTCCAGTGTTCCTTTTAAAGCTGATGTCCTGCTCCATATACGTCCTGTGTGCCTCATACCTTCATTCAGTGACTCCCAAACCTGAATATGCATTAGAATTTTCTGGAGGACTTGTTACACCATAGATGACTGAGTCCCACTACAGAGATTTTGGTTCGGTAGATCTGGGGTGGGGCTCAACGACCGACATATCTAGAAAGTTCTCAGGTAATGCAGATACCGATGGTCTGAAAACCACACCTTGAGGACTGCCGCTCTGGTCCCTCAGTCTCTCTATGTTTTTTAAAATTATTGTCACGCCTCCACGCCTTGGCTCTTGCTGTTTTTTCTCTGCCTGGAATGGCCTTCATGCACACACCTCCTGGGTGAACTTTCACTGAACCCTCAAGCTGGAATGAATCTTTCGCCTTCTGAGTTTCTATGTCACTTTATATTTGTTTTGTCCCTTCCCATCTTTTACTTTCGATTAGACTCATTTCTGTACCAGTCACATCCTCTACTGGGATCATAGACTTGTTGATGTTAGCGATTCAGTTCAATGTCTCTTTACTCGGCCCTCCAGTGCCCAGCACAATACTTCACCGGCACTAGGCATGGAGGGGATGTTGGTTAAAAGAATGAAAAATTAGGGGGCGCCTGGGTGGCTCTGTCCGTCAAGCGTCCGACTTTGGCTCAGGTCATGATCTCACAGTTCATGGGTTTGAGCCCCGCATCGGGCTCTGTGCTGACAGCTCGGAGCCTGGAGCCTGCTTTGGATTCTGTGTCTTCCCCACTCTCTCTGTTCTTCCTCCACTCACACTCTGCCTCTCTCTCTCAAAAATAAATAAAGATTTAAAAAAGTTTTTTAAAAAGAATGAAAAATTAAGGAAAAGCCCACTGAATGAAAGGACAGCAGCATTGAGGAAAGAACTACATGAAAGCTATAGGAGAAGAGAGAGGATAAATGGAGTGGAGTGGGTGGGAGGGAAATTCTTTCCAAAAGGGAATTTTGTTTTGCCAACTAAATGAGAAGCAAAAATAGATCAGGTCTTCCCAGCTGCTCTGTTTGTCTGTTTTCTTGCAGCTGTGCTAGAATTTTTTTTTTAGGCTAAAATTGCTAATCACCGTTGCCAGCAGGGCCCTTGTGATTAAAAGAAGGAAAGAAAGAAAAAGATTAATGACTTTAATACCCAAACATTTAGGGAATGAGAGTGTGGAGGGGGGCAATGTTCTGGCATCATGACTGGAAATCTAGACTGCTGTATTTTCACAGATCAAGACACTTTTCCCCAGGGAGGATTAGACCGGTGCCGTAGAGTGTAAAACGGAAGTATTGAAAACGTAATGAACTCTAGAAATTAGCTCTCTGTGAACAAAATTTTAAACCAATGTTTATAAAATGAACCTGACATATCGTTCTTTTAAGATTTTATTTTTAAGTAATTTCTACACCCCGTGTGGGGCTCGAACTCACGACCCTGAGATCAAGAGTCACATGCTTTATGGGCTGAGCCAGCCAAACACCCCATGACATATCATTCTTTATTACATTTATGGCCCCACCTCTCCAGCAGGTTGGACCGGGCATGATTTCTAACGTTTACTTCTTTGTTTATTAGGACAGCCTTCGTTGAAAACTGCCAGCACATAATAGGGTGTTTTCTCTGCCATCCTCTGCCCTGTGGACTGACAGAGCTTTGCCGGCGCACTTCTGAAAAGGCCCTTGAACTTGGGAATGCAGTCCACTGCAGGCACCACAAGCCAAGGAAAGATGCAAGCCACAGAGAACCCTGGGGTTTCAGCTGGAACACACGTCCTGAGCACCCTCTGGAAGTTTCTGTGATTTTTGTCCCCAGTGGCAGCATTTTATTTTCGTTCAGGGCTACGACCCTGGGATCATTCTATGCAGCTGTTAGCCATTTTCATTGTTGTTTGCTTGTTGTTTGGACACCTAGGCAGATTCTATTGTGTACTCCACGCGTTTCTGTCCACAGGTGCACTACCAGAACATTCTAACCACGGGACCTGTGTTGCTCTTTAACAGTACATAAGAAATTAAGAGAACCTTGAGAGCTGGCCCGAAAAATTTGTTAAGCTCTCACTTAAATCTTCCTTTTTTAAAATCATTTCTCCATGGCGTGGTTGTGCCTGGGAGAACTGGAAATCACCCCCTCAGTCATGAGTCCAAGAGTCTATGAAATTAAACAGGCCCAGAAATTAATCATGCCTTCTCGTCTCTTCTGTGAAGATATCCCAGCGGTCAAATTATCTCCTGTTTACTAGCGGATATTCAAGAGTAAGAATTTGGAAGCTCTTTCTAAACGACTTTACATAAGAGCTTAAAACAAATTCATTGCGTCTGTATGCAAATTTGTCTTTAAAACGTTATTTCCTTATGGCAAGGGAAAAGGGGAAGATAGGTCTAGGTGTGTCTCTGTGGCAAAGTGGGGGTCTGTTTTTTTGTGGTTAGTGCTTGGGGAGGCTAACGTTTGGGAATGAATTAATGAATGAAATTTAGCCCCAATGCTGAAAATTTTGGAGGAAATTGGGTATATCAAATATGAACCTGTTCTATCACCGGATGAATGAATTATTTTGATGTTCAACCGGGAGAGAGGTAAAAGTGGCACCAAGCTGGACATCAGGTACCCCCTGTTTCTTCAAGGACTTCCAATATAGGGTGACCATGTTTGACCATAAATTGGACAAAGAGGCTAAAAATAAATTCTAATTATGACAGAGTAGACGGAAAACCGAGAAAGATGGCTTTTAGTGCCAACGGTTTTTTCTTTTCCTTTTGTAAGTTATTATATTTTAACATTTTGGAAAATAAAAGCCATAGCTACACATTCAGTAGCCAGTATTTTTTAAAATTTAGTTTAAATAAATTTAAATAAAATTTTTAATTAATTAATTATTTTGTTTTATTATTTTTATTTTGAGAGAGAGAGAGAGAGAAAGAGAGAGAGCAATGGCGGGGAGAGGAGCAGAGGAGAGAAAGAGAGAATCTCAAGCAGGCTCCATACCCAGTGTGGAGCCTGATGCAGGGCTTGATGCCAGGACCCTGGGATCATGACCCTAGCTGAAATCAACACTAGGGCATTCAACCAACTGAGCCACCCCAGTGCCCTGGTAAACATATATTTTTTGATCTGCCCACTGCCAGCTCTCTTTTTGGGAACTGCTCCTCCATAACTTCAAACCTACAATTTTCTAGGGAGTGGCCATGCTCTTATGCCAGAGCAGCCAGAGCAGAGAAAAACACCATGGTAGTAAAGAGCCGTGTTGCACAGTAAAGAAGGGATGATTTTGCAGTGAGACAGACCAGGACTTAGTTTATTACTTTCTATGTGATTTTGAGCAAGTCACATTGCCCCTTTCAGACAGTTCTTTCTCTTTTTTTAAAAAAAAATTTTTTAATGTTTGTTCATTTTTGAGAGAGAAAGAGAGAGAGAGAGAGAGAGAGAGAGAGAGAGAGACAGAGCATGAGCGGGGGAGGGGCAGATTGAGAGGGAGACACAGAATCTGAAGCAGGCTCCAGGCTCCAGGCTCTGAGCCGTCAGCACAGAGCCTGATGCAGGGCTCGAACCCATGAACTGCAAGATCATGACCTGAGCTGAAGTTGGGCACCCAATCGACTGAGCCACCCAGACACCCCAAGGCAGTTCTTATATGACTACACTGGAAACAATAATTCCTCTATGGGTATTGTGAAGATCATAACACATATATACATATATACACACACACATATTCTCTCTCTCTCTTTCTCTCTCTCTCTATATATATATTTAGTACCTGAAACATAAGGAACATTCAATAATGGATAACTGTAACAGTCACAGCAATGAGAGAATGTTATGCAAGCAGTAAAATGATTACCCCGAGGCACCTGGGAGGCTCAGTGGAATGAGCATCTGACTCTTGATTTCAGCTCAGGCCGTGAGATCGAGCCCTGAGTAGAGCTCGTCTGGGCTTGGAGCCTGCTTGAGATTCTCTCTCTCTCTCTTTGTCCCTTTCCCCCACTTGTACTCTCTTTCTCTAAAATACACACATACACACACACACACACAAGATTACCCTGAGGACTATATAGGAACATGTCTTGTCATATATTATATTAAATATATTTTACTGATTATTATTAATATGCATTTAAGACATTAATGTATTAAAGATAATAACATTTAAATATTAAAAAAATAATAATATATTATTTTAAAAGAAAGCAAAATAAAAATTACATAAAATGCTGATAGTTACAACTCTCTAAGAAATCATGCATACCTGTTAACACAATTGAAAGGAGATATGTAAGTAAGAATATAGTTGTTTGATATTGAACAGGTTAGGACTCTTTGTTACAGGGAAGGAAAACCTGAATTTTAAAGTAATCCAGGCCAAAACTCGAATTTATTTGCTCCAGATCCCAAACAACTATTGAGCAATGGAGCTATAGCAGAGCAAGAATCCAGCTGGCCCATTGGCACAACTACAACCAGGAGATTTAACATCTTTGTGAGTCTTGACACCTCTAGACCTTGCCCTTGGCCTCATTCCTATTCGCTACAGTTGGCTTTGTCTACATGCAGAAAACATGGCCTCCCCAAATCACACTTTGTGACTTTCACTTCCAAAAGGGCCTCCCTGTATTGCCTATGTGTGTCTCATCTCCTCTTTTCAGGACATAGATCGGATCAGGGCCCAACATAATGGCCTCATCTTCACTTAATCACCTCTTTAAAGCCTCATCTCCATTAGCTGCATTCTGAGGTGCTAGGTTAGAGCTTCAATACGTGGATTTTGAGGGGACACAATTCAGCCCATAGCACATGATTTACTATGGTGTTTCCATCCCTGACTGACATTTACATCACTTCCTGGATTTTGGATTGGCTTAGATGTTTGGCATTTAACTCTTTGCTTCTGTGGACTTTGAAATTACTATTTTCATCCACAAAGAGCATTTAATCTTAAGATAGGCACATTGTGTCAGACTGTTGGATTGTGTCAGCTTTTAGGTGATCCTGTTGGGTCCTTTATTAATTTACTAAACAAATATTTATTGAACAGTCAGCATGTACTTAATATTAACATCTAGTGTAAATGTTAAGAAATATGATCTTCTTGGGAATATCAGGGTGAATTAGCCATGGATCCTGTCTGAGATTTTTAGCATAATAGAGAAGAAAAGTTGAAAAGCATCAATAAATATAATAAAAGAAATAAAGGTTTAAGGTGAAGTGTATTTTAGGAGATGTACAAATAAATATTATGGAAATTCAGAGGAGGAAAAGATAGCTCAAGGCTGGAAAGACTGGAGAAAGCTTCCAAGAGTGGGTAGTGTTTGAGCTGGGATCTGAGCCGTGAGTGGCACTTGAACCCATGGAGGACACGGCTTTTCAGGAACAGAGATTGGTGTTGGTGCTGCACCTGTCAGACATACCTGGGAGGCTGGGATCCTCCAAGAGGAAGTGCTAAATGAGGGCCCAGACATCCCCACATAGGAGGAGGGGAAAAGAGGTCGGCCCTGTGATGTATCAACCTCAGGCGAATTATTCAGCCAGAAGATGGAGTTTATTTTCCTTTCAGATAATGTTACCCTACTTCCTCAGCTCACATTCATTCCTCCATCTACGGCAATCTGACTTCTAAAGTCAACAGAAACCTCCTAATTACCAAATCTACTGGTCCCTGTTCCGTTTGTAGCCCACTTGCCTTTTTACGGCATTCCACTTTTCTTCTCCTTGAAACTTTTTCCTCCCCTGGCTCTGTGACACCCTTTCCTCCCAGCCCTCCTCCCCTCTCCTCCCAGGTCCCTTCCCAAATTTACATTTCCTAGGTTTTTAACCACATGTAAACATTGGCCTTTCCAAGTGACCACTTCCATTTTTTAGCTATTGCTTTTTGGCTAATGTCTTTTTTTTTTTTTTTTTTTTTTTTTTTTAGTTAAATTGCTCTTCTAGTATTTTCAGTCTCCACCTAGATGTTCCTTCCATGGGCTTCTTAAATTCAGGAAACCAGATTCGTTTTCTTTTTTTAGATCTACACTCACCTCCTACAAGATTTCAACAGTCTTATGGCTTTCAATGCCCTTCATGTGCTAGACTCCAAAGTGTGTTTCTTGAGTTTGGACTGCTTCCCTGAACTCCAGACTCATGCTTGTCTTCTCAGGCTTAATATGTCTCCAACTGTACTTTGTATTCTCCCTTAAGCCTGCTCCCTGCAGTGTCCCCATCACACTGTCACTCTTAATGACAAGTCTGTCTTTTCGATTGCTCAGATCAACAATCTTTGGGTTGTGCATTTTTCCCTGTTGCATCTTGAATCTGGTCTGACCACAAGCACTGTCCACTCTCCTTTCCACATAGGGTCAGAAATGACTACACTTCCCCACCCCATAGCTGCAAACCTAGTCCAAACCACATGATCTCTTGCTTGGATGACTGCAGTAGATTCCAAACTGGTCTCCCTGGTTCTCCCCTTGGCCCTCCCTTCAGCCTCTTCTCAACAAAGCCGCCATGTTGAAATTTTTGCTGGATGGAGCGTCTCCTTCGCCTGAACAACCCTAATGCTCTCACATAGCTCAGAGTACAACCAAGTCTTTCCTATGGCCTCAGTGTGACAGGCTTTCGTTACTCCTAAAACCTCGATACTGCCCTTGGCCCCATCCTGCCCATCCTGCAGCCTCTTTGGCCCCACGCTTTTTCACAAACACATTGGATATGCTTCTTCTGACTCGGGCCTTTGTACTTCCTCTTCCTGCAGCCATCCCAAAGCTCACTCCCGCTTCAGGTTTTTATACAAGAGGCTCTTAAGTGGGACGTTCCACACTATCTCAGATTCTAACTCAGCTCCCTGCACTTTGTATTTTCCCTCCATGCTTTATTTTTTCTTCTTAGTGTTTATTAATGTCTAAACATAAGATACATTTTACTTACTTGTTTATTGTCTGTCTCCTCACCAAGACCCAAAGAGCAGAGAATTTTGTCTGCCTTTTTAGAGTTGTATCTCAATCCCTAGAATAAGGCCTGGAACCCAATAGACATTTTCCAAATATTTGCTGAAGGCTGACAACACTTATATATAATATTTATTTGTTCCCTTAGTAAAGTACCAAATCGTTTACTATTCTTGTATCATCACACTGGGGGTTCTTTCAACATATGAATTTTGGAGAAACACCAACATTCAGTCCATAACATGGGTTGAATTGTGTCCTGCTCACCCCACCCCCAAATGATATGTTGAGGTTCTAACCCCCAGTACTTCAGAATGTGACCTTATTGGGAAGAAGGGCCATTGCAAATATAATTAATTAAGAAGAGGTTAAACTGGAGTAGAGTGGACCCCTAATCTGATATGACTTCTGTCCTTGTGAGAAGTCAGCCATGTGAAGCTGGAGGCAGAGACTGTAGTGATGTATCTCCAAGCCAAGGAGTTGCCAGAAACCACCGGCAACTAGAAGAGGCAAGGAAGGATTTATTTTCAGAGACTTTGGAAGAAGCATGGCTCTGACAACACTCTGATTTTGGATTTATAGCTTCCAGAACAATGAGATGATAAATTTATGTTCTTGGAAGCCATGATAAAAAACCAAAGGGAAGCCATAGAGCAAATGAGAAAGAAAAGATAGCCATTGCAAAGTGGTCTGTAGAGTAAATTTTTTAACATTTCATAATTTAAGCAGACAGATCACTTTTTAGATGAACGTTTCAACTGGAGTATAACATATACGCAGAAAAGCACACACCAGATCAAAATACAGGATGTTTTTGGCAGCAACCGAACACCTCTTGTGCCTTGTCCCTGTTCTGTATCCCAACAAAGACAACCACTGTTCTGATCGCTATCAGTGGAACAGAGCTCTGGCGGGTTTTGAGCTTATATACATACATGAAACCACACAGTCTGTGATCGCCACACTGCAGACCGCGCACATGCTGTGAGAAATGCCACCAAGTGGCATATGGGGGCTGCCTCCACCCTTTGTTCTCACCACCCCCACAATTCCATTGTATGCCCAGTCTACTTTATTTACCTATCTTGTGAATGGCCACTTGGGATAGTTCCAGTTGGGGGCTCTTAACAAATAATACTGCCATGAACATTACTGTACACATTTTATGGTGCACAGACACATTTCTATTGGGTGTTATATTCACTTTTTATCACCACTGCAACAAATTACCACACGGCTCTCACTTAAAACAGCACGCGTTTGTTATTTCTCAGCTCTGTAGGTCAGAAGTCTGCAAAAGGTCTCAGCAGGCATTACCTTGCCTGTTCAGGTTGTTAACCAGGTTCAGTTTCTTGCTACTGTAGGACTGAGGTCCCATATTCTTGCTGATTCAGCTGAGGGTCATTCCCAGCTTCATGGGGCCTCTGCATTCTTTGGCTTATGACCTTGTCTCTATCTTCAAAATTGGCAAAGACAGTTTCCAATCCTTCTCCTGCGCCATGTCTCTGGCTGTTGCTTCGTTGTTGTTTCTCTCTCTGACTGCATTGGGAAGTTCTGGGTTTTTAAGGATTGGTGTGACTAGGTTGAGCCCACTGACATTTCAGAATAATTCTCCCCATCTCAAGGTCTGTAACCTTAATCACATCTGCAATTTACCTCTCACCATGTAAGGTAACAAATCACAGGTACCCCAAATTTGGAGGTGGACAGCTTTGGGGAAGGGGCTGGTCTTTATTCTGCCTACGTTAGGTATATACCTGGGAGTGTTTGGTCAAAAGAGGTGCATAAATTCAACGATAGCAGGTACTGTCAATAGTTTTTCAAAAGGTACCGCTTTATACCCCCATCTGCAGTCTATGAGAATCCATGTGCTCCACGTCCTTGCCGGTTCTCAATATTGGTAACTCTCATCACTGTTAGCCAATCTGTTGGGCAGGTAGTGACAAATAAATGTGGGTTTAAGTTGCATTTTCTTGGTGATTAATCATGAATGTATTTTCATATGCTCACTGGTCATTTGTATAACCTCTTTTGTGAAATGCCTGTTCAAGTCTTTTGCCCATTTCAAAATCTGCATTGAAAGCAGACCACTTTTTGAACTGTGAAAACATTCATTAGGGCAGATTTGCCAACTGCACATGCTGAAATACCTGGAAAATAAATAGGTAACTCTAATGCATTTAGATTGCCAGTAAAGGAAGAAAATGAGCTAACCTATGCAGTTCTTTTCTTATCTTTCTTCCTTTCAGTAAAGCTTAACGACTAACGAAATCAATAACAATAACTCACATTTGTATAGTGCTTTAGGATTTACAAAGTGCTTCACATCCATTTTCTCATTCTCCTTTTGTTGGAAGGAACAAATAATATGTTGCTTGCTAGTGCTGTTTTCAAACTGTGTATTACTTTCACCAGTCGCAAAAATCAAGGCATGATGCATATATTAAAAATCATTGTAGTGGGACTAATCAGTAGCATAATATGTGAATTTTATAATTATCCTTCTTGGCTCACAATCATCTCGAATTTGCTGATAAATATGATAGATGATTGTAGAATGTCTAACAATCCCTCCATGCCGTTATGCTGAAAGGCACTTCTGGGAGTTGCTGTTAAATTGGGAAGAGAGCATAAATCTAACGAAGCTCTGTGATTGGAAATGGGTCTGTGGCAGAAGGGAGCAAACCTCTATTGTAGAGAGCCACAGAAAGATACAAATCAAGCAGACATTTTTTTTCAAGAAGCACAGCACAAATAACCTTTGTACATTACATAATTTTTGTCATTCCTTCCACACTAGACACTAATGAAATTAGCCTTTTTGATACTTTAATAAAGAATTGTGCTTCTTGCTTGATAGCACATTTTTCCTTGAACTAAATGTGTGTGTCTGGGGATGGGAGTCAGGGAAGACTAATATCTATGTGTATGTGTGAAATGAGAGAAACTGTTAAGAAAAGCAATAAATACGCATTAAAATTCTCAGGCTAAAAGGTACCCTGCTTTTTTTTTTTTTGCTTCTTGACATTTTAAATACCACTATGCTATAAAAGTATATGACCTCTTTTCCCATCAAGTTTACAACCTTAAAAGACGAGACCAGCAAATGTAAGATAGGAATGAAACATATAAATGTAATGACTTTTCTTGTAATACGGCCATCTCTCTCTTTTTTTAAAATTTTTAAATTTATTTTTGAGAGACAGAGAGAGACAGTGCAAGCAGGGGAGGGTCAGAAAGAGAGGGAGACACAGAATTTGAAGCAGGCTCCAGGCTCTGAGCTAGCTGTCAGGCTCTTTTTTTTTTTTTTTAATGTTTTTTATTTATTTTTGAGAGACACAGAGAGACAGCGCAAGCAGGGGAGGGTCAGAGAGAGAGGGAGACACAAAATTGAAGCAGGCTCCAGGCTCTGAGCTAGCTGTCAGCACAGAGCCTGACGCGGGGCTCGAACCCATGAACCATGAGGTCATGACCTGAGCCAAAGCTGGATGCTTAACCAACTGAGTCACCCAGGAGCCCCTTAATATGGCCATCTCAAAATCAGGATCATATCTCACGAGAGGTTTATTGTCCTCTTCTAATTTAGTAAAAGCCGCGGAAGATAGAAGGTTTTACTTGCAAATGTGTCCCTGCAGCCGCTGTATGACTTTTATCCCCTCTTCTTCAATCACAGGGCTTATTGCCTTGTGTCATGTCTTTACTTTCCATACTTGTATCACGCTCATGTTACTGCATGGACATCATGGTACCACTCACCGCGCACGTTCCTTTTCTTGTTAACTCGCTGCTCAGGGTGTCCACACTTCACCCACACACTTGCCTATGCAGTTTAGCGCTTCCTGCAGGCTGACCGCCCTCCTGACTCAAGGAAGGACATGTGGCCCTGGCCTAAGCTCATCAACAGAGTCCCATTCCTGGCCAGGGAGGGAGACGTGACTTAATTTTGCAAAGGGGGTTTGCTGGAGCTCCTCGGAACGAAGCTGCTCCATTCTCTTGAGACAAGGAAACTTGTGGGTCCGGGAGAGGAGGCGTGAGCCGACTTTGCAGGGGACAGATGAAAGGCTGGAAGACATTTAGTCTTCTAGGACATCACCAGAAACTGAAATAAACCAAATGTCCTGATACTTAACTTACAACACATCTTTTTTATTTTTTTTTAAATATTTTTGAGAGAAAGAGAGAGAGAGAGTGCGCCTGCTTGCACATGCAAGTCGGGGAGGGGCAGAGAGAGAAAATTCCAAGCAGGGTCCATGCTGTCAGCACAGAGCTCAACGTGGGGCTCAAAGTCACCAACAGTGAGATCACGACCTGAGCCGAAATCAAGAGTTGGATGTTTGACGGAGCCAACCAGGTGCCCCACAACACATCTCCTTTATGGCATAAAGCTATTTCAGTTGGGTTTTCGGTTATTTACAATGGAGTGTATCATAACAGATATTTTTTAAAAATTTATTTAATTTATTGTTTTAATTTACATCCAAATTAGCATACAGTGCAACAATGATTTCAGGAGTAGATTCCTTAATGCCCCACCCCATTTAGCCCACCCCTCCCACAACCCCTCCAGTAACCCTCTATTTGTTCTTTATATTTAAGAGTCTCTTATGTTTTGCCCTCTCCCTGTTTTTATACTACTTTTGCTTCCCTTCCCTTATGTTCATCTGTTTTGACTCTTAAAGTCCTCATATGAGTGAAGTCATATGATATTTGGTCTTTCTCTGACTGACTAATTTTGCTTTGCATAATGCACTCTAGTTCCATCCACGTAGTTGCAGATGGCACGCATGTTGTCTTTAAAGTGTATTTATTTTGAGAGAAAGAGCAGGGCAGAGACAGAGAGAGAGGGAGAGGGACAGGGAGAGAGAGAATCCCAAGCAGGCTCGGCAGTGTCCGTGCGGAGCTCAATGCGGGGCTTGAACTCACAAACTGAGAGATCATGACCTGAGAGAAGTTGGATGCTTAACCGACTGAGCCACCCAGATGCCCCTGGTATGTTATTTTTAAAATATTGTGTATTCATAGAAAACTTGACGTGTAGTAAAGTCGATAGATCAGGAGACAATTGCCATTGAAAATATAGTTTGTTACAACTCCCAAGGAGGTGGGGGGGGAGGCATGCCACACCAGGTGGTCCACATGCAAAGCCCCTGGGTTGGTTAGGAGCAGCAGAGGAGGGAGAAACTGCAGGCAGGAGCCTTTATTGTGGTTTCTGTGGGAAGGAACGAGGAGGCATGGCACAAATGTTTAGGATTGATTAGTTTGAATAATTTCAGTGGGCTCTAGGGCATCGGGCAGTCCCTAGTTGTCTAGTACCTGGCTCTGAGGTGATCACAGCAGTGGATGGTGACCCAGAGTTTGAGGGCCCTTGATTATCAAGGAGAGTTGGGGTGTGGGCTCTGGATTGGTTGATTTGCGTTTAAAAAGCATGCTCACCGGTGAGTTGTTTACTATCTCTGGGACCGGGCTTATCACCCTGGAAGGGAAGTCTCTCCAGGGCTAAGAGGCCCCAGATATCCAAGCATCAGAAAATAGAATATAAAAGACATGGTTAATGCATATGCTCACAAAAAGCTTAATAAAATCACCTAAGATTATATTTTTGCTATTAACATTGCAAAAGAAACAGGGAAACAACTAAAGCTGATTTTTCATGGTGCCACCATAAATTTTCTAAACCAAAAAAAACGCTTTTTAATTTTAAGTGCTGTTTATTTATTTTTGAGAGAGAGAGAGAGAGGGAGAGAGAGAGAGAGAGAGAAGTGGGGGAGGGGCAGAGAGAAAGATGGAGAGAGAGAATCCCAAGCAGCCTCCACACTCAGCTTGGAGCCCAACATGGGGCTCAATCCCATGACCCTGGGATCATGACCTGAGCTGAAATCAAGAGCTGGACTCTCAGCCAACTGAGCCACCCAGGTGTTCCTCTAACCAAAACATATATATATTAATTATGCATGATCTTCATGGAATGAAGCCTTCTGAATTGCCAAACTCTCCATAGAGTTATTGACTGCTTGGGCATGGTTACCTTTATTTTCTTAAAGAGGTCTCTGATAGCCTTTGCTTTCTCCTCTATTCATTCAACAATGTGTTCTGAGCACCTAGTATGTTCTGGTTACTGGAGACATAGCAAGGACCGTGAAAAAGGCCCTTTGTCTTAGAGTTTATATACTGGAGGTGGTAGGGCAGATTATAAAAAGAAATTAAGCAATTATATAAGACAACTCCATACAGTGATAAGTTCTGTGAAAAAAAAAAAAAGTGGGGAGCTAATCAGCACCATAGGATGAGGCCAGGGGAGAGTCTCGAGTTTGATTGGTGACCAAGAAACCTAATCCATTCCTTTCTCCTCCTCTCATTGCCCCTCCTCTTTGGATACATTCCGAAGGTATCTTAGTTCATGCTGATGACTCCAAGGGCTTCTGCACCAAAGTGCAGGTGGCTTTCACCGCTCCATTTCCATCCCACTGCCCCAGATGGTGATGGTTTTTCCACCTTATGTCTATTGTCAGGACAAAGGCAACTCACCAACACCATAGAGGCTAGCTCTCCCTCTTTCTGCTTTCTTTTTAGAGAGATTCGACCTAGCCATTGCTTCCTGCGTATCTCCTCTGGACAGAACACTGTGTTAGGTGCTGGGTCTTCATTCCATCCTGGCCCTAGATGTCTTGGCATTGCCCAATAAGATGTGGAGTGTCGCTGTCCTTCTCACAAGTAGCCAGCTGGTTGCAGAGCATTTGTGGCAGTGCACCTCTGATGTGGCAGTTCTTGGTTGCTTTCTTTGGTTTGTTTGCTCGTTTGCTTGGTTTTGACTAAGCACTGATTTAGAACCTGAGTCTGTTCAAGCTGTTATAATAGAATACCATAGACTTGGTGGCTTAAAGACAGCAGAAATTTGTTTCTCATGGTTCTAGAGGCTGGGAGATCAAATTGCCGGCAGATTCGGTGTCTGGTGAGATCCCACTTCCTGACTCATAGATGGTTCTCTTCTCACTGCATCCTTATGCGGCAGAAGGGGTAAGGAAACTCTCCGGGGTCTCTTTCAAAAGGACACAAATCCCATTAATGAGGGCTTTGCCTTTATATCTCAATCCCTTCCCAAAGCTCTTACCTCCAAATATCATCACATTGGGGATTAAGTTTCAATATATGCATTGTGAGGGGGCAGAAGCAATTCAGCCTACTGCAGAGCTATTCCAGAAGGCTACGAGTTCTAGAAGATTAGCTTCTACAGAGGACAGATTTATTGTTCAAGGTGGCAGTTTTTACTGACTTAGGGTAATATGGGACATTTGCTGGGAACTGTCTGCCCACACTATTCAGCTGCAATGATTACATTTTCTATAATTATATGAGAAATCCATGATCTATGTGTTTCCATAGTGTCCTTGTTGATAACAGTGAGTGTTATGGACTGAATTAGATTCCTCCACCTCCAACTCATATGTTGAAGTCTTAACCCCAATGCCTCATAAGGTGACTGTATTTGTAGATAAGGCCTTTAAAGAGGTGATTAAATTAAAATGAGGTCATGGGGCTTCTGGCTTGCTCAGTCAAAAGAGCATGCAACTCTTGATCTTGGGATCGTGAGTTGAAGCCCCATGTTGGGAGTAGAGATTACTTTAAAATAAATAATTAACATAACATAACATAACATAACATGAAATGAAATCATATGGGTGGGTCTAATCCAATATGACTAGCGTTCTTATAAGAAGTGGAAGAAGGGGTGCCTGGGTGGCTCAGTTGGTTAAGCATCTGACTCTTGATTTTGGGTCATGATCTCACAGTTCATGAGTTCAAGTCCCGCATCGGGCCCTGCATTGACAGGGCAGAGCTTGCTTGGCATTCCCTCTCTCTCTCTCTCTCTCTCTCTCTCTCTCCCTTTCTCTCTGCCCCTCCCTTGTTCACATTCCCTCTCCCTCTCTCTCAAAATAAAGAAATAAACTTAAAAAAGAAGAAGTGGAATAGACACCAGGCATGCTGTGAACTAGAGGGCCAGCGTGTGAAGAGGCAGCAGGAACATGGCCACTTCCAGCCAAAGAGAGAGACCGTAGGGGAAGCCAATGCTGCCAGCACTTTAATCTTGGATTTCTAGCTTCCAGAACTGTGAGAAAATAGATTTCTGTTGTTCCATCTATATTGATATGATGGCCCGAGCAAACTGAAGCAGTGAGGGAGAAGGGGCCCCTGCCAACACATGTCTTGCTGATATGAATTTTCTCTTCCATTTGGCCTGTTCTGTCCCACTCATTCCAGACTTTTCATCTTTGCTTTTCCCCTTCTATGTCCTGATGTCCGAATCATATTCTACCCAGCATCCATTTCCTTTCTACTGCCAACAGCATCTTGCTCTTCCTTTAAGCAGCCACCTTCTTACCATCTCAGTCCATGCAGTTGGGAGGGACTGATGTTACATAAGCTCCCTGCCCCTCCCCCACACCCCGGAAGCAGAACGTGACTAAGGTCCACAGAAGCTGGGTCAACAGGGAGTAGGGTAGGTTGAGGACTTTGGTGCAGCCCTAAGGAAGAAGATACTCTCCACCTGAGGTGCTAGGCTGATAGGATGTCAATCCACAGCTGCAGATGTGACTACTTGCCTTCTAGAAATGCAGTGAACTCAGAAAGCAGCACTGAGACCATGTCCTAATGATGTCATTTGGTCTTAGTCCAGCCTTCCTGAGCTTAATCCTTGCCTTCGTAATTATATGATCCAACCACCAATGCCTCCCTGCCCCCCCCCCCCTTTTTTTAAGCAGGGTTAGATTGAGTTTTTATAACTTGTAGCTAAAAGAGTCACAACTAGGAGTGCCTGGGTGGCTCAGTTGGTTTTAAGCGTCTGACTTTGGCTCAGGTCATGATCTCACAGTTCATGTGTTCGAACCCTGTGTCAGGCTCTGTGCTGACAACTCAGAGCCTGGAGATTGCTTCGGATCCTGTGTCTCCCTCTCTCTCTGCTCTACCGCTGCTTGCACTCTGTCCCCCTTTTTCTTAAAAATAAACATCAAAAAAAAATTAAAACAAATAAAAGAGTCACGGCTATAAGTATTGCTACTCTGGCTTTCTTTTGACAACCATTTGCTTGACAGATGCTTCTCACTTTCAATCTGCAGGTGTCTTTAGGTCTAAAATGGTCTCTTGTAGGCAGCATATAGATGGGTCTTGCTTTTTATCCATTCTGTCATTCTATGTCTTTTGATTTGAGCACTTAGTTCACTTACATTCCAAGTAACTATCAAGAGATATGTATTTATTGCCATTTAATACTTGTTTTGTGAGGGTTTCTCAAGATTTTCTCTGATCCTTTCTTGTCTTTATTCCTTGTGTTGCTGCTTTTCTTCAGTGATATATTTGGATTTCTACCTCTTTATTCTTTGCATGTTTATTAGTGGTTTTTGATATACGGTTACCAATAATTTTGTATGTAACCTCTTCTGCATGTAGCAGTCCATATAAGGTTGATAGTCATTTAAGTTTGAACCTATTCTTTACCCTTCTCCTCCCCACATTTAGATATATGTTATTATATTTTATTTCTTTTTTTTTTTTTTTGGTGAGTTCCTTGACTGATTTTTTACAGAAATAAAACTACCTGATGATCCACCAATTGAACTACTGGGTATTTACCCAAAGAATACAAGACCACTAATTCAAAAGGATACATGCACCCGTGTGTTTATAGCAGCATTATTTACAGCAGCCAAACTATGGAAGCAGCCCAAGTGTCCACTGATTGATGAATGGAGAGAGAAGTGATATTATATATATAATTCAGCCATAAAAAGAAATGAAATCTTGCCATTTGCAATGACATGGATGGAGCTAGAGAGTATAATGCTAAATGAAATTAGTCAGTGAAAGACAGATATTGTATGATTTCATTCATATGTGGCATTTAAGGAACAAAACAAATAAGCAAAGGGAAAAAATAAGAGAGAGAGAGAGAAATCAAGAAACAGAGTCTTAATTATAGAGAGCAAACTGATGGTTACCAGAGGGGAGGGGGAGGGGGTAAATAGGTGATGGGAATTAAGGAATGCACTTGTGATAAGCCCAAGGTGATGTATGGAAGTGTTGAATCATTGTATTGTACACTTGAAACTAATATAACACTATATGTTAACTAACTGGAATTAACATAAAAACTTAAAAAAATGAAGGAATCACAGCTTACAGACTAAATTGGATTCATTCCTTAATGCCCACCTCATACTTCATCTCCTTCGTCACTCTTTAATCATTTCCTCTGGTACCCGGAGTCTCTCTTCTCTGAGTTTTCAAAGAATTTAAAGCCTGTGAGTTGATTAGGCTTGTTTATATTTCTCTTTTCTTTTCTTCACCCCCCAGACCACGCCCCCGCCCCGAGACCCCCCAACCGTACTGTATTACAAGAGGCCAACTAAAATCTCTGTGTGCTGTCTTTGGCTCTCTCACTGGTTTGTCTCATTGGGTTCCTCCAGGCACCTTGGGAAAGGTTAAGTGAAAGTCACACAGTCGGATCTGGGGGGAAAGAAGGGGTAATAGAGCTGTGCCCTTTTCGCAGTTAAGGTTAAATTTGCCCACAATGACAAAACCCCAGGGTAACAATTGCTTAAATGAAATGGACATTTATTTCTCTTTCACATAAAAGAATGGTGGTCTAGAGCAGAGGCTGTGGCATGGAATCAGATCTCGGGCTTCCTTCATCTTGTAGTCTGCCATGAGCGACTTCCACTCCTAATGATTCTGGGAGTTTGCCAAGGTGCCAATAGGCAGGACAGTGGGAGGGATGTAGAATGGCATTGTTCTTTTCCCTTAAGAATCCCCACCAGAAGTTGCATTTGTCATATCTGCTTTCATCCCATTGGATGGAGTTGAATCACACTAAGCTGCAAGTGAGGCTGGGAAATGTAGTCTATATTCCAGGTGGCTGTAGTTCCAGTGAGGCGAGGCAAGGCAAGGCAAGGTGGGGTGGGGGTGGGGAGTAGGGGGTGGGGAGTAGGGGGTGGGGGGTAGGGGGCGGGGATCGCCTTACTAAGGATGAGGAAATGGACATGGGGGTTACTGAGAGTCTCTGTCACTGTCCTGAGTCCTTTCTGCTCTCTGATTGCTCAGCTCAACACCATTCTTAGGTTGTTGTCTATTGTTTCATATTCCGGTTCTCTTTCCCTAGGGAGTCTGTGAAGTCCTGGTGGGCAAAAGTTGTATTCAGTTCTTCTGCTTTCTCAGTGCCTTGGATTGTGCATGTTACATTCTATCTTCATGCTCATAAATCTATAGTTGGTAAGGAGAGGACTTGTAACAGGAAACCAAAAGCTAGGTGTTACACAGTTTAATTATTCCCCAGAGACATCACCCAGCATGAAGCCAGGCCCACACTCTTGCTCAGGCTTTGAAATCAGACAGTTCAGGGGCGCCCGGGTGGCTCAGTTGGTTAAGCATCCGACACTTGGTTTCAGCTCAGGTCATGATCTCACAGTTTTAGAGTTTGAGCCTTGAGTTGGGCTCTGTGCTGATGATGTAGAGCCTGCTTGGGATTCTCTCTCTCTCCATCTCCCTCTCCCTCTCTCTCTGCCCATGCACTCTCTCCCTCTCCTTCAAAACTAAAAATAAATAAATAAATAAATAAACTTAAAAAAAAAAAAAGAAATCAGACAGTTCAGTCCTAGAACCCTGGCTCTACTTCCTTTGGGCCGATGGTCATGGGAAAGCAAGTAAAGGTCTCTGAGCCTTATTTTGCTTATTTGTTAAACTAGGGTTAATACCTTCCTTTCAGTGTTGTGAGAATTCCACAGGCAATTTGTATCAATGCCCAGAACATTCTGGGATTCATTTATTCTTTTCTTTAATCTGCAGTACGTGATAACGGACCAGGAGCTGGTCCCCAGAACTGGAGTGTAGCAGGGTTCTATCCAGCTTTGCGTGCATCTAACTCAGCAGACCAGAATTTTTCTAGGCCAGGCGAACTGTGCCTGCTCTTTCTCTGCCTTCTGCATTTAAGACTTAATCTTTGTCCTTCAAGGACAGAACAAAGGGTGATCCAAAATGTAGTCACAATGTTAATAGAAGAAGTCTCTAAGTGTGCACACATGACTGAATACGTTGCATCCACTGGATGGTGTCTTCTGCCCTGACTTGCAAACAGCAACTGTAACTGAATTATGCAGAAAACTTGCAGGCACCAGTCCTTTCTCCTCTGCATCCACCTCTACTGCAACGCCAACAAGTCATTTCCCTGGGAAACTTTCAGCAAGTCATTTAGAAGAAGGCTATTGGAGCTTGACTATAGGATGCTCTTGGTCCCCAAACCTCAGAATTATAATAGGATTAACCCTCAGAAAAATTTCTGCTTCTTCTACACATTTCTCTAAATGACCAACAGATTCACTTTGTGCTTAATTCATGTCAAGTTGGGTTTCTGACGTTTGCACTTGCAAGAGTCTAACACACGGAGATTATAAATGCCCCCCCGCCTTGTCAAGCCTATCTTTTCTGTATTTTAGAGCATGGCTGTATCCATCACACATGTGCCTGTCCTCACAAGCTTGTAGAGACTCCACAATTTCTCGTGTTTAGAAGAAGAAGGGAACTACGCACAAGAAGGATATTTCAACTTAGACTAGCCAAGGGCAAGATCATTTATACAGATAAGTGTTACACTTCCTGCCTTTAGTGCTCTGTCATTCCTTCAAGCAAGGTACTGCTTTCCTTTAAACATCTTCAGACTCGCCTAATTTAGCATGAGGCACTTTGAAGGCTCTTTCCTACATCATCGCTCTAAAATCCACTTGTGATTATTGTCCCTCTTTCATTTGCAGAAACGTCAACATTTGTGACTGGAGAGAGACCAGGCACCTTGCGGCCCTCTTTACCCTCTGTTCTGTGTGACTACCGGCATAGTTAACTTCCCTTCTTGCCTGCTCACAAAGCCAAGGGTCTCTCTTAGGAGGAAGACTCTAGCGTCGGGCTAGATGCATCTATTCCTTTTTTTTTTTTTTAATTAATCTGCCCTGGCACCCTCTGCCCCCATCCCATGTGACTTTAGTGTGGTTGTCAATGACAAAGCCCAACATGGGACTCATGATGGCCAATGTTCCATAATCCTTAAAACAGGTCCAAGTTGAAAGGCCAGCAGGGCCAGGCTGGATCTTTTTTTTTTAATTTTTTTTACATTTTATTTATTTTTGAGAGACAGAGAGAGACAGAGCGTGAACAGGGGAGGGGTAGAGAGAGAAAGAGACACAGAATCCGAATCAGGCTCTGAGCTAGCGGTCAGCACAGAGCCCGACGCGGGGCTCGAACCCACGAACTGTGAGATCATGACCTGAGCCAAAGTCGGAAGCTCAATCGACTGAGCCACCCAGGCGCCCCCAGGCTGGATCATTTTAAGGGTCTGAGATGCATGCAGAGGGAGAGGCAATGTCTCTCTTTGCTTCTGGGACTGTAGCCTGGAGGGACCACAAACATGGCAGGGGCCATCTCTCCCACTGTGCGGAAGGAGCCTGCTTGAGAACTAAACAACAGAGAAGCACACGGACTTAGAGAGAACCCAGTGACCAACAGGAGGCTCATCCAAGCCTGGTCTTTTCATAAACAGGAGACTATAGACTGCTTTTATGCTTAATTCATATGAAGTGCTGATGCTTACACTGGGAAGAATTGACATAGAAGACGTTGGGGTGCCTGGGTGGCTCAGTCAGCTAAGCATCTGACTTCAGCTCAGGTCATGATCTCACGGTCCGTGGGTTCGAGCCCTGCTCCGGGCTCTGTGCTGACAGCTCAGAGCCTGGAGCCTGCTTCAGATTCTGTGTCTCCTGCTGTCTCTGCCCCTCCCCTGTGCACTCTCTGTCTCTCGCTCTCAAAATAAAATAAAGACATTAAAAAAACTAAGGGAAAAAAAACATAGAAGACATAGAAATCATCTTTAGTGTTTCTTCTTCTTTTGCCAAGCATTTCTCTTCATATTTTAGGTCAAGTCTCTACCCATCAAACATGATCCTGTACAATTTGGGGCACATACATGTTAAATATTCATGGGCACTATTGTGTATCTTCAGTTCAATACAGCGTAGGCCTATCTATTTGTTTAAAGGCTTATTTGAAAGGTTTAAAATGTTTTCTTACGCATATATATTGCTATTTCAAATTTGTGAACTCATGGATGACAACATTCATATTTCTATGTTTTTGCTGTGCCTGGACACTGCCCAGTATTATGACAGGCACTAAATCCCTTACCCAAAGCCCGGGGGGCCATTTGTGTTTCAGAAGTAGGAAGACTTTGGACTTTAAAAAGGTGACACAGAGTATAAAACTCCCCAGGGAGCCTCAGGAAGTTCCCTGTTTCTCCTGCAGTGATCATATGAATATTAACACCAATTAAGACTGAATAGCCTCATGTCATTTTAGGTCAAGGTTTGTTACCAAATGAGCTTTAAATATTTTTGTGTTTTGGAGCTTTCTGGTTTTAGAATTTCAGGTCAGAGTTTGCATCCCTACTTTCTGCCCTAATCATCTCTCAGAGCAGAGACTAAATTCTGGTAAGGGTGATACCAAGAACCTCTCTTGAGATCATTTTGTATTTTACCTAAAGTTCAATGGCAGTATAAATAGAAAATGTTTGGAATAAAGATATTACACACACACACACCACAGATACACACACATGAACACATGCACATATGTGCAGAAACATAATGGAAGATATAAACCACCTTGTTCGTTTTTAACGATAGTCTTCTGCAGTTAGAAGGATTATGGATGAGTTTCGTTGTTATTTTCTCTGCGTTTTTCTGTGTTTTTAGAGTTTCTGCTTTAAACATCTCATGTTCTTTTTACGATAAAAGGGCTTTTCGGAGTGGCTGCCGGGCTTAGTCAGTGGAGCATGAGACTCTTGATCTTGGGGTTGTGAGTTCAAGCCCCATGTTGGGTGTAGAGACGACTTAAAAATAAAGTCTTTTTTGTCCTGTCTTTTTTTGTCCCTTCCTTTCTAGAAGTTATGTGTCTTTGTTTCCCTGGTCTGATTTCGTTTGCTGGGCTCACAAAAGAATGTTGAGTAATAATATGGTAGGAACCATTCTTACTTTATTCCTGACTTCAATAGGAAAGAATGCATTTACAGAATTAAAAATGATATAAATAGGGGTGCCTGTGGTGTCTCAGTTGGTTGAACATCCAACTACAGCTCAGGTCATGATCTCGCAGTCTGTGGGTTCGAGCCCTGCGTGGGGCTCTGTGCTGACAGCTCAGAGCCTGGAGCCTGCTTCGGATTCTGTGTCTCCCTCTCTCTCTGCCCCTCTCTGGCTCACATTCTCTCCCCCACCCCCTCAAAAATAAATAAACATTAAAAAAAAAAAAAAACCAAAGTTTGTGAGAACAGATTGCAAGGAAAGAGAGAAAATGAGAAAGAAAAATGCACTTCCTGTCCCCCCACCCCCAAGAATGAACTAGGTC
>CM053577.1:15305702-15364239 GCA_028646485.1 Cryptoprocta ferox
TATTTCACCCTTCCCACCCCCACTCCCAACCTGCCCTTGGGTCACTAAATTGCTTTTGATTCCAGGATGATTTGCGTAAACAAAACTAAATTCTGTAGAACCATGCAGATCATAACATTTTAAAAAGAAAGCAAAATTCTATTTTGAGGGCAACATTGCTGAAACAACACTGAGATCAGCTATTTTCGGATCACAAGGTATTTTTATATCTTAAAGGAGAGACTATCTTGTTTCTTGTATAGCGGTTTACAGGAGGTTTTAGCTACTAAAAAGTTGTTGCGATCCTATTGTTTTACTTATTTTCTGCAAATAACTTTTCTAGCTCTATTTCCATACTATCATGATAACTTCTCTTCTAGTGTTTAAAGTGTTAAGTTTTAGTACATCCGAAATATCCAAATGGCCACAGTATTGTGACATGCTATCAGATGACTTATTTGGCCTGGAAACTTCAGGATTCAGGTTTTTGCTCTTTCCAGAAGCAGCACAATTTCAGGAGAGAAAGCTCTGTTCCAAAAAAATCTGAGGAATGAGACCTACAAGGAAATGTGTTAAGCACTTACACCCAACCTCCCTATGGCAGGAAGTCAGTGCTTCATGCTCATTGCATGAGTAGAAGAAGGGAAATGGCCTGCCTCTCCGGCTTCTCCCCAGTCCACCAGAACCCGTGAATGAATTTCCTTCTGCAGAGGCAGGAGCTGGAAGGCTGGAGGCCGAGGGCTAGGGGCTCATCTGGACGCTGAGTCTGGCCGAGAGCAGAAACAATGGACAATATCCAGTTTGGGGACTGTCCTGGAAGCAGAAGCAGGCCAATCCCCACTGAGGGAAGAAGGAAGGAAGCCAGGTCCCTCCTGAAGAATATCTATCTATGGATTGCTATGAGCAGTAAACCCAAAATAAATGGGACCACTTTTTAATGTTTATTTATTTTTGAGAGAGAGAGCGAGAGCCAGCGAGAGAGCGAGAATGCGAGTGGGGGAGGGGCAGAGAGAGGGAGACACAGAATCTGAAGCAGGCTCCAGGCTCTGAGCTGTCAGCACAGAGCCTGACGAGGGGCTGGAACTCATGAACCATGAGAAGTCGGATGCTTAACCGACTGAGCCACCCGGGCGCCTCTAAATGGGACCAGTTTTGATAAATGCCCAAAAGAACAGAAAGTGGGGACTCAAATATTCATACACCTGTGTTCATCACAGCAGCACTCTTTGCAAGAGCCCAAAGGTGGAAAGAACCCAAATGTCCATCAGCAGATGAATGGACGAACAACTGTGGTAGATACATACAAAGGAATGTTACTCCGCCGTGAAAAAAAAAAAAGAAATTCGGATACAGGCTGCATTGTGGATGAACCTCAAAAACACGCAAAATGAACTAAGCCAAACACTAAAGGATAAATACTGCATGATTCCCCTTATATGAGGAACCTAGAAGAGGCAAATGCACAGCGGTAGGAAGGAGAGACTACCAGGGACTGGGAGAAGGCGGAAATGGGGGTTAGTGTTGAATGAGGACAGAGCTTCTGTCTGAGATGATGGCAAAGTTCTGGAGGTGGATGGTGGGGATGTCTGCATAGCAGTGTGAAGCACTAAATGACACTGAATTGTGCACCTGAAAATAGTTAAAATGGTAAATTTTATGTTATGTATATTTTAACTTAATTGGCTTAAATTTTTTTTTTTTTATTTTTACAGAGAGACAGACAGAGAGCACAAGTGGGGAGAGGAGCAGAGGGAGAAAGAGAGAAGTCCAAGCAGGCTCTGCACAGAGCCCGACGCAGGGTTTGATCCCACACCCCTGGGGTTATGACCTGAGCCAAAATCAAGAGTTGGATGTTCAACTGACTGAACCACCCAGGCGCCCCAATATTTTACCATAATCAAAATGAAAACAAAATAAAAGGCAATAGGGGCGCCTGGGTGGCCCATTTGGTTAAGCATCTGACTTCGGCTCAGGTCATGATCTCACGGTCTGTAAGTTTGCGCCCCATATCAGGCTCTGTGCTGACAGCTCGGAGTCTGGAGCTTGTTTCAGATTCTGTATCTTCCTCTTTCTCTGCCCCCCTCCCCCCTACTCCCCCCACACTCTGTCTCTCTCAAAAATAAATAAACATTTAAAAATTTTATAAAAAAATAAAATAAAAGGCAATAAATACTCAAAACCTAAAAAAAAAAAAAACAAACAAAGGAAAAAAGGACCACATAGTCCCTTGTCTGCCCATCACAGGGATACTGCCCCCTTGAGTACTAGTTTCTCTTTCTTCTCTCTTGCTTCTTCTCCCCCTCCTCCCCATCTCCCCAACCCACCCACATTCCCACATGTAGTTTTCAGTGTAGTATTTGATACTCTGGGATACTCCATATATTCAATTTAATCGTACCTCAGAGAAAGCTGTGTTTAAACATCCTTGAAAGGGGTTGCAAAGAAGTTGCAACATTTCCTTCTAGTAGCTTCCTTTCTGTCTCTGGCAGCGTCATCTATTTCTCCCTCTCTACTAGGTCATTCCCATCAATAGCCCCATGGGTACTTTGTCATTAAAAACAACCAACCAAGCAACCAACCAACCAAACAAACAAACAAAAGATCTGGAGCCCATATTCCTCTCTAGCAACTGCCCCAATTCTTTGCTCTTGCTCACAGCAAAAGTTCTTCGAAATTGTCTATACTGTTTAACCTCAGTTCTGCCCTCAACCACTACCCTCTGGCCTCCTTCTCCACCACACAACTGATTAAGATTACCAGTGACCCCCATTTGCCCAAACAGGGATCAGTCCTCATCTTTCTTGGTCTCACAGTAGCATTTAGTGGTGGATCACTTCCTCTTGAACACTATCTTTTCTTCTTTTATTTTATTTTTTGGCACCGCTCTCTCCTGGTTTTACTCCTATTACCCTGACTATTCCTTCTTGGTCTCCTTTGCTGGCTCTTTCTGTGCTCCAGAGTTTGAAGCCTCTTTTCTTCTATTTTTGCCCTCAGTAATCTCACCCTGTTTTGTGGCTATACATGCCATTTGTATGCTGATGACTTCCAAATTTATATCTCTAGTTCTGACCTATCTCTTGAACACCAACCAGGCTTCTCAATTCAATAGCCAATTGGATTTCTCCAAGACTGTTGAATGGGCACCTCAAATTTAAGAGGTCTAAAATGGAATTTTTAAAATAAAGTTTAATTATTTTTGAGAGAGAGCACGACTTCAAGCAGGGGAGAGGTAGAGAGAGAGAGAGAGAGAGAGGCAGACAGAGAATCCCAACCAGGCTCTGCACTACCATCACAGAGCCTGATGTGGGGCTTGAACTCATCAATGATGAGATCATGACCTGAGAGGAAACCAAGAGTTGGAGTAAAGTGCCTAAACTATTTTCAAAGGCACTGAGTTCAGTCCTCTGCCTTCCTCAGAAGGCTAAGACATAGTCTTTCTTTTCCTTTGGTGTCTAAATGGAAAAATGCATACAGCTTTGTTTCGTTCAGAATAAAAGCCTAAGATATGTGAAAGCTCCTTGCTGGAGGAATATTTCTTGAACATGTGTTGCCTACCGGGCTCTCTGCTTTGACTGAGGCCAGAAACATGTACGAAACAGAGTTCTTGATGCTAAATATTTGAGTAGGGGAAACAGATATGTAAGTGCATGATTTTCTTAATTTATTTGAGTTTCTAAAAATCAGTATAAGAGACTAACTTCCCAGTGAAAAGGTGGCAAGGGATATTAAGACATCAGCCACTCATACACACAGACACACTGCACATGATCCTTAACCATGAAACTATGCTTTTCTTGATTCATCATACAAGATATACTAAACAAAAGTAAGATTGCATTGCTTACCTATTTGATTGGCGAAGGTAAAAAATCTGTTAACTACGGTGTTGGTAAGGGGTTGGGGAAGAGACACTCTCACATATATAACTGGTGGGAATATGCATGGGTACCACATTTATGGAAAGCCATTTGATGGTATTAATCAAAATTTACAAAGGGACGGAGTGCCTGGATGGCTCAGTTGGTCAAGCATCCCACTTCGGCTCAGGTCATGATTTCACAGTGTGTGAGTTTGAGTTCTGTGTTGGGCTCTGCGCGGACAGCTCAGAGCCTGGAGCCTGCTTCAGATTCTGTGTCTCCCTCTCTCTTTGCTCCTCCCACGCGCATGCTCTGTCTCTGTCTCTCTCTCAAATATAAATAAACATTAAAAAAAAAAATAAAAAGAGTCAGAGGGGCAAAAAAAAAAAAAAAAAAGGAAAGAGTTCCCAAAGCTTGAACGATCTGAGCAACAAAGTAAAATCGTGTTGGATTATAACCTAGTGTATAAAATAAATATGCATGAGTCCATCCTGATATAGCCTAATGCCCGGCATCTTAGGTGTGGGTCGCATACAGTGACTTGCTTCCAGAGAGTACCGACCATATGGAAAGGGGTGGGGGGTAACTTCAGAGTGAGGAGACCTGCCACCATCACAGCCAGGAATCGTGGTCAACACCAACTGTGATATGTTGACAGTATATACATTTGACATGATGTGCTAAAAATGGCACTTTACCCCTTCTTCCCCCAAAACACATCATCCCAGTGTAACCACGAGAAAAACATCAGACAAATCCCAATAGAGGGATTTTCTACAAAATAGCCAAGCAATACTCCTCTATATATTTCTAAGGAGCTAACGAGAAAGGATGGAAATTGCTGACTCGTTACAAGTAATAGAATCAATGGACTCAAGGAGTCCCAGTGGCGGTGGGCAACTCTACATTTCCAGTGACAGTGATCTGCGTGCTTCTCTCTTTTTCTTCCAAGTAGCCTGTGGTAGGAGTAGAGACAACAAGGTGAATTGATCCTGGACTTGGGCAGTGAGTGGGGTAGAAGGACCAAGGGGTCCGGGAGTTGAGGGCAGGGAGCAGTAAAGGGAAATGGTAGTGGGGAAGGGAAGGCAATAAGCCCAGAAGGAGCCCGGTGCTGTGACAAGGGAGAGGCCGTGGGGTTGGCTCCCTGGACTTGATGGAAGGGTGTAGGTATGAAATTCTGGTTCTGGTCAACGTGCGGGGCTCCTCAGGTGTGACATTAGAAGGCCATGCCTTAAAAAACTTGGTACATTTGCACAATGTTAAGTAGCTCTTAACATTAAGGTAAATGGGAAAAGCAGAGGTAAAGAGATAGGGAAAAAATAAAGGGTGGTTGAGAAATGTTAAATAATCCTGTTTGGTTACAATGGAAGGTCCATTGGGTTGTGGGTTGTTGTGGTGCATGTACTGGAAAAGATAAGGCGGGGCCAGATTGTCCCAAGTTTCTGGTTTGGAGAAGGAGCGTCGGCACACAGTGCAAAACATGTCGTCTTCTTCAAGCCCAACTTCCTATCAGAGAGCAGACGTTAGGATGGAAATCACTGGGGTAGATTGGAAGATTCGGGCGATGGACACTATCCTGATTACTGCAGCAGGTCAACGGCATTAAGATTTTTTAAAAACGTTTTCCTTATTTTTGAGACAGAGTACGAGTGGGGGAGGGGCAGAGAGCGAGGAAGACACAGAATCCAAAGCAGGCTCCAGGCTTTGTATGCTGAGCTGTCTGTATGGAGCCTTATGCTGGACTCGAACTCATGAACAGAGAGATCATAACCTGAGCCGAAGTTGGGCGCTTAACCGACTGAGCCCCCCAGGCGCCCCTCAGCAGCATTAAGAAAAAAGTGAGAGGAGGGGCGCCTGGGTGGCCCAGTTGATACACGTCTGACTCTTAGTTTCTGCTCAGGTCATGATCTTGCGGTTTGTGAGTTCAAGCCCCGCACCAGTCTCTGCACTGCTGATGTAGAACCTGCTTGGGATTCTCTCTCTCTCTCTCTCTCTTTCTCTCTCTCTCTCTCTGTGTGTGTGTGTGTTCCCCTCCCCTGCTCTCTCTCTCTTTCAACATAGATAAATAAAAGAAAAAGAAAAAAGTGAGAGGTCATAAGACCACTAACAACCAAATGCAATATGTGGCTCTTTTTTACCTAGTGACTCAAACAAACCAACTAAAAATGACAGTTTAGGGAAATAGGGGAAAACTGAAATGGACTGTGATTTAGATCATATTAAGGAATTACTTAATTTTTTTAGGAGTGACAGTGATATTCCAGTTATGTAGAAAATGTCTGTGTTTTTAGAGATGCTTCCTGAAGCACCGGGGACTGGAATGACATGATGTCTGGGATTTGCTGTAAGAAAGAGCAAGATACAGGATCCAGATGAACGCTTATCAATATAAATCTAAGCGTTGAATCTGGGGTTTGTTGTAACATGCTCTCGACTTCTGAGCGTGTTTGAAGATTTTCATAGTCAATTTTTACGAACAGCTGAACAAAGATTTGGGTCGAGAAGATGGGTAGAGTCATCCCACCTGTAATCCCAGGTGGGCGAAGGCCCCAGGCGCCGCTGCTGCCATGGGCAGGTGGGCTGGGGGGCCCGGGAGGTGGAGGAGGTGGGTGGGCTGCCCTTTACTCCAGGGCAGAGCCAGGGTGGTCTGTGGTTTCACCCTGGAGCTGAGAAGGGGAGCTGACCCTCGTGGGGCCCTTTGCCTCCTCTTTATTCGATGGCTGGGAAACCTCGAGGATCTTTCCTTGGGCGTCACACCCAGGTCTCCGGCCCACGGAGGAGGAGGACGCCAGGCCACAGAGGACGGGCTGAGTGGCAGGAAACAAAAGCCCCCGCTCCACTGCGAATTTGTGGCTACTTAGCAGCCCCTGCTACTCCAGGATGGGAGGGGAATAAACAGTGATTATGGGTAAAGTTTGTGGTGTTTGTTTTTCCCAAGATCAAAACTCTATCTCCCCTCTGTGAACATAAGCCATCAAAAGTTGATCTGTCTTTAATTTTCCGTGGGTGGTCCGGGGCTGACATCTTGCCCTTTTGTCTCACCCTAGGAACTAGGGACCCAATCTTTGGTTCCATCTGCTTCTAAGACAGCGCGCCTCCCCGCTGCCGGCCTGGCCTGGGATTCTGCGTTTTGAAACTTCGTCTAATGTTACAAGGAACAAGAGATCCTTACATTTCGTTGGGAGCATTCCGGGCGAAGAGCATGTGTCCTGGCCACCTTCGTGCACAACCGGGCTGGATTTGCGAGAAAGTTGCAGAGCGTGAGGCAGGCTTCCACGTGACCCCTCGCTGCCCCCACTTCTCAAGTCCCCCCGAGATCGGAGAGACTGTTCTGCCACTTGAAATGGAGTAAACCCCACCTTGGCATCCATAGATTTGGATGGCTGGCGAGCTGGCTGGGGTTCTCAGTGAACAGATTGTGCCCGTCCCGTGGAGGCTTTTCCCAGAGGTGGAACTGGGAGAGTGCGGGGGACAGAGGTCAACACAAAAAATTGTGATAACAGCTCCCACGAACCAGTTTGACTGTGCTCTGAAAGCACCTTCGCATGCTTGAATTCTTGGGGACGGCCACTCCCCTTTCTTCAATAATGAGTACAGGTGACTGACCATTCCAACCCCTCTGGGGCACTGTGTTTCTCTTGGCATCTGCTAGGTGGGGCTACCCCAGAAATGCAGAAATTGCACAGGGCTTCGGGCTCACTGACCGGTCACAAGTCACAGGGCACAAGGGGACCAGGGGGAGGAGTGCAGGAAGTTCAAGTGTCCCTCCTCCCTGCCCATCTCACCCTGCACCCTCCTCCCCAGGAAGGTATTTCTGCATTTTACTTACTTTCTGGCACTTTGGGGCTCTGGGACAATAGTGTTTGAGACCAAACACTCATTTGAAACCTTGTATCATTATCCTTCTCAATGCCCTGGAAGTCAGAAGTCTGTTCCTATCAAAAATCCTAAGAAGAGTGGGAGCACCTGGCTGGCTCAGTCGGTAGAGCATGTGACTCTTGATCTTGAGGTTGTGAGTTTGAGCCCCCCTGCTGGGCGTACAGATTACTTAAAAAAAATAAATAAAATCTTTTAAAAAATCCTAAGAAGGCTGGCTTGAAAGTATAAAATACAACTAGTATGCAGAATTACTAGGATGTGGGCATCTTGAATTCATTAAGCCCATAGGCTTTATAGAGTACACTTAAAATGTATATACTAAAGTGAATATAATCTTGATGATTTATTTTGCCCAAGAGGAAGAAAAGGATGAGAGGAAATTAAAGCTGCCCTGGCACAGTCACGGGGGTGGACCCTCAGTCAACACTGCAGACACACTGGGGTCCCAGCAATCTGGACAGGCCCCCACCTCGGGACAGCCCTGCTTGGAGAGCGTGCTAGTTTCTCCCCAGGCTGACAATTGCGTTTTACAAGGTTCCCACTCATTGTCAATTGAGAATCTGTTACTACAAAACCACCTAATAGCTCGGAGCAACATTGTTTACATTTTTCAGGTCTATGGATGAAATTATACATCAAAAGGTCTGGGACTGTGGCTCACCTGTGCCTGGGCATTTATCACTCCTGCCTGAGCCTTCCTGGAGATGGGTTCAGAGATAAATGCATTCAGACGTGACCATGAAATTGGAGGCTGAGAAACCGGGCTTGAAAAGTTCCTCTGAAGCAACCTCGCATTTCAGGTGAGGCAGAATTCTGTGAACTCACTGACAGAGCTCTGATGAAACGCAGGGTGATCCCAAGTCTCCCCGGCGGAGTCTGCCACCCTTCGAAGTCCTTAAAGTCGCTTGTGGTTCCTGAAAATATTGGGATAAAACTGGGTAAAATAACTTGTACATACTGGCTTTATGGATAAACCGACATAGGTGCAGCCCTCAGGAGGACGACTGGCACATAAATAAGTGCTACATACTAGCACTAGATTTGTTTCAAAAATCTGGTTTCCTAAGCAATGTGATCTGATCTATCAATCTATTCATCATCACTTATTGAGAGACTTCGGGTTTGAATCCCAGCCTTGCAATTTGGTAGTGTCATTTCAAGCAAGTTAAACATCTTTCTTTGCCTCAGTTTCTTCATCTGTAAGGTATAAATAAAGATAGTACCTTGTAACACTATTCTGAGGATTACATGAGTGAATAGCAAAACGTTGAGAGCAAAGTCAGCACACAGTAAATGTTCCGTAAGTGTTAGGTGTTACAATTAAATCTGAAAAGACATACACTAAAATTAACAGTAGTATTAAAATTTTTTAATGTTTATTTATATTTGAGGGAGAGAGAGAGACAGAATGCAAGCAGGGGATGGTTAGAGAGAGAGGGAGACAGAATCCAAAGTAGGCGCCAGGCTCTGAGCTGTCAGCATAGAGCCAGATGTGGGGCTCAAACTCGTGACTCAGGTCAGATCATGACCTGAGCCGAAGTTGGGTGCTTAACTGACCGAGCCACCCAGGTACCCCTAACAGTGATATTCCTGAGTGGTAGAATCATGAATGTGTCTATGTAATTTTATGTTATGATAGTTTAAGCTTCCTCTAGGGCAAGGGCACATCTTCCTGGTCTTCATAATCTTTGTGTGCCTAAACCCGTGCCTGGCTGATAGTAGCTGCTGAGTAAATATTAAACTCAGCTGTTAGGATTGCTTTCGGGGAGCACCTCTCCCAAATATTCCTTGTTATTATCTCATGTCTGCACGACTATTAAGTTTCTGGAATAAAATAGGTGAAGTGAGATGAAATAAACAAAGCTTCGTAAGTACCAATCGACACAAACGTATTTCTTACAAAATGGTGTGCCTTTGTCGAGACTCCTTGAGGGCTTAGATAGTAGGTTCTGAATTTGCCCTCTCACGGGAGGCCCCTCTGTAAGCCGGCACTGTGGGGTTTGCTATAAAAATAATAAACTACTAGTTAATCATCTGCATATGTAGCCCACGTACCGGTGGTCCCCTGGGAATGGTGAGTAAATGAGATTTTATGGAAGTCAGACCTCTGGATGGCCAGTGAAATTGGTAGTCAAACACACACACACACACACACACACACACACACCACGAAAAGCAGGATTACAGGAAAGCGTATATAATATGATTTCATGTGCATGTAAAGTTACATTTATAAATCTGTAGGTACAAGTATGTATAGAATGGCTTAAATAAAATGTAAGTGGCGGTTTTCTCCAGGTGATGGAATCTGGGGTGATTTTTTTCTCCCTTTATACTTTTCTACATAGAAAAATATGGGGACGCACACATACTCTATGTGAGAAAATGAAAAAATGACCACATACTTCCAATTAACTACTTGTCAAAGGGAACTTCTCTGTTCAACAGACTTTAAAATTTATCTATAAAGACATCAACTCTGATGTCTAGCTGATGTATAAAAACACAAGAAACCCCCCCCCCCCAAATACAAGATACTCAGTTAAATCTGAAGTCTAATAAACAATGATAAGTATATATCATGAAACATTTGGGATATTGCCTCTTATCTTCTATAGGAAAGTAGAAAAAAGTAGCAACACTCCTACCACTATTTATATTTCTTTTCATTCTTTTTTCTATAAGTAGGTTTTGTTTCACGTTGTGAAAGATCATACTGTGTGTGTACAAGTTTCATTCATTTACCAAGTTTGTATTGTGTCTCTGCTGTGGACCAGGCACTGGGCTAAGAATTGAGAATACCCCAGGGTAACACACCATCAGCTTTGCCTCCACTAACATGAAATCATTTTTCTAGTATATATTCTTTGTATAAAATAACTTAGATGCATAATGTGACATTGAGGTGGCTCATTCCATTTTACTTAGTCAATCTTCTGTTGTGGGTTAATTTCTTCATTCACTTACATACTGGCTCTTTGCTATTGTAAATAATACTGCCCTGAATGTCTTTGTGTATCAAGCTTTTCTCAAATTGCAGCATTATTTTATTTTTAAGATAGATATCTAAAAATGCTATTTTAATTTTAGGAGAGACGGAATCTCATATTAATTTGTCTAAATAGGTTAACTGGCTAGAGCAACAAAAATGTCGGTCTCTAAGATTAGACTCCTAATACATTTGATCATCTTTCCATATTTGTGCTTACTAATGTTATTTACTGGATTATCTATTTTTAGAGATGAAGTCTTAGTGATTTTTCTTATATACTTTATGATCTTATATAAAAAGCCTGTTGGGGCACCTGGGAGGCTCAGTCGGTTAAGTGTTGGACTCTTTCTTCTTTTATTTAATGTTTATTTATTTTTTGAGAGAGAGAGAGACACACACACACAGAGACAGAGACAGAATGTGAGTGGGAAAGGAGCAGAGAGAGAGGGGGACACAGAATCTGAAACAGGCTCCAGGCTCTGAGCTGTCAGCACAGAGCCAGACCTGGGGCTCGAACTCACGGACCATGAGATCATGACCCGAGCTAAAGTCGGATGCTTAACTGACGGAGCCACCCAGGTGCCCCAAGTATCGGACTCTTCATCTCCATTCGGGTCTTGATCTCAGTCAGGGTCATGAGTTCAGGCCCCGCATTGGGCCCCAAGTTGGGCTCTGTCCTGGGTGTGAAGACAACTTTAAAAAAAAAAGAAAAAGAAAAAAAAAAGACTATTAGCTTTGTGTGCCCCTCCCCCCCGGGCTCTCTATATTAACTTAATATTTGTCATTTGCATTTTTTAGTCTGTTCGCATTTTATTTTTGCTTGTTGGTTTTATTTTTATTTTTGACCTACAGCAATTTAACATTGTATTTAGGAAAATCTGTTCATCTTTTGATTTCTTTGAGTTCTTCTCAGTATAGAATGTCATTTTTCTATCCAGATGTTTACAACCTATTTAATTCTATTTTACTTATTTTTTTTACATTTTAAAATATATTACAATCTTAAATCATCTGGAATTTATTTTGGGGTAGACTTGTAGTGAATAGCTAATAGGATTTCTTTCCCAAATGACCTACCAATTATTCCCAAAGAAAACACAGTTTTTCTTTGTCTTTCCTATCTATTTTTGTGATGAATTTTTAATCATATATTTAATTTTCTTACATAATGAAGTTTATCTCTGGACGTTATATAATGTTCCTTTGATCTGTCTGTTTACTTGAATATCATTATTGGTCTACATGATAAAATCTAGTAGAAGTGTATTATAAGGTATTATATATTACAAACTACATAGAATGCAAATTGTTATAGGTTTAGAATATGTTTTTAAATGTTAGAGTTATTCCCCTAACTCTAAACTCTTCTTTCTGAAAAAAAAAAAAAAGTTTTGTAAAACTTGCATTGGGGTTTGAATGGAAATAGCATGAAAGCTATAAATTAATTTAACAATGGACATTTCTCCACTTATCCAAATCTGCTGCTGTAACTATTAACAAAAATCTTATATTTACCTCATTTTACATTTCTCATAAAGGCTATGCCTGGGTTTCTCGTATCTTTTAAGACTGAATCCCACCAGATTCACCCCGATCCAGCCACATTAGCTCCGCTTTTTATATTTATTTATTGTCTCTAAGCAATCTTTCAGTTGAATAAGAGGTTGTGTGGCTTAATGTGATCTAAAAAATGACTGGATTAGTCAATCCCTGAAGATCCCTTCCTCTGCTGAAGGTCTGGATTCTACGATCTCTTAAGCACATGGTGTTTTCTTGCCCCTGCTTGTTGCTAGCACTGTGTTTTCTTACCTTCAGTGGCCTCCCCTGCAGATCTGAGCTGAACCATTCTTGACAATCCAACCCACGTCCCTACCTTCTCCTCCTCCGCACCCAGGAGCTCTGGGCCTGATGGGCTCTGCTCCTTCGCATTTAGCCATGTATTCTCTGACCACCTACGTCTGGACGTTTCAATTAGATTATAAATACCTTGAGAGCAAGAACCATAAGTTTCCACCTATTACAACACCACGTGGATTTTTTTTTAAGACTTTATTATTTTTTTAAAGTAATCTCTACACCCAAAAACGTGGGGCTCGAACTCATGACCCCCAGACCAAGGGTCACATGCTCTTCTGACTGAAACAGCCGGGCACCCCTACAACAGTGTTTTATACATTGTATGTGATCTTTAAATACTTATTAAATGAATAAATGGTGGGTGCCTGGGTGGCTCAGTTGGTTGGGCGTCCGACTTCAGCTCAGGTCATGGTCTTCATGGGTTCGAGTGCCACCATGGGCTCTGTGCTAACAGCTCAGAGCCTGGAGCCTGCTTTGAATTCTGTGTCTCCCTCCCTCTCTGCCCTCCCCTGCCCATGCTCTGTCTCTCTCTGTCTCTCAAAAATCAATAAACATTTAAAAAATTGAATAAATGGCAAGCATAGAATTAAAACTGTATTTGTTTCCTTGTTTGTTTTAATCCTATGAAAATGGAATTAAAGCCTTTGTTAGTTTCCTGGTGTAACTAAACTTTATATCTGAATACAAATGAAATACTGAAGATATAATTTGTTTCCTCACTCATTAGCATTCACTAGTCGAATGGATAGAATGGGTGCCCATGCAGAATGAGCTCCCCATCATTGCTGGCATTCAAGCAGCCCAGGGTGACTGCTTGTGACGGATGTGGTAGAGTAGATTCACGTCCAGATCCCTTCCAATTCTGAGATTCACTCATTCATCAGATATTCCATGGCTGAGAATATAAAGATGTGGTCCCTGATCTCAAGAAGCTCACAGTCTAGATGGGAAAGGATCACATATGGGAAAAACAAAGACGTACTGTGGAGTGCGGAAGATGTGTGAGAGTCATGGAGGGAACAAAGTGTTTCAAAGGCAGTTGCGATGGAAGCAGAAGTCCAGAAAGGCTTCTAGAAGGGGGAAGAGCCTGAGTCTTAGAGCTTGAACAACTGTAGTCCAGGCAGATATAGGTGGAGGGAACAGTAAACTCGCGAGTGAGCAAATTGAGCCAAGGCATGGAGGTGTGGGACCAACGACCTCTGAAAGGTTCGCCATGGCTGGGGTGACATCCCGGTGCTACAGGTCCTAGACGTCTGGGAGAGTGGTTGATTCAGAGCACAGGCCAGTAAGGCCGGGGTCCACCTCCGTGGTTTAGAAGAAACCAGTTCCATTGACACCTTGATCACGTACTTTTAGCCTCCAGAACTGTGAGGAAATAAATTTCTCTTGTTTAAGTCACCCACTCTGTGGTTCTTTGTTATGTAGCCCTAGAAAATTAATTCTCTAAAGGAAGCTCAAGTAAATCAACTGACATACAGGTGTCACTTTGGAAAATAGGTACATAAAATTAAAAAATAAAAATAAAGCTTTAAACGCCTTCAATAATCTGCTCCCCAATTTTTTCCCGAAGATTTCCTGTATTCCTGACATGCCCACTTCTGATTAGTGTGAACAGTTTAAACCGGGGGCGCCTGGGTGGATTAGTCAGTTGAGTGTGCGACTTTGGCTCAGTCATGATCTCGCGGTTCATGAGTTCGAGCCCCGCATCGGGCTCTGTGCTGACAGGTCAGAGCCAGGACCCTGCTTCGGATTCCGTGTCTCCCTCTCTCTCTGCCCTTCCCCCACTCGCGTTCTGTCTGTATCTCTCTCAAAAATAAATAAACATTACAAAAATTAAAGTTGGGGCGCCTGGGTGGCTCAGTTGGTTGAGCGTCCGGCTTTGGCTCAGGTCATGATCTCACGGTTCGTGGGTTTGAGCCCCACATCGGGCTCTGTGCTGACAGCTAGCTCAGAGCCTGGAGCCTGTCTTCGGATGCTGTGTCTCCCTCTCTCTCTGACCCTCCCCTGCTCACGCAGTCTCTCTTTCTCTCTCTCAAAAATAAATAAAACATTAAAAAAAATTAAAGTTTATCGAAACGTCCAGATTAATCTTGTGTAAGTACAATTAACTTCTAATATTAAAGTGAATTAAAAGGCATGAGTTTCAAGATTTGCTCACAGGACAATAAAGCACTGTATTCTCACCTTCGATTTGTGTGAAAATCTACTTGTGATCACACTCACACAGTCTCTAAACACTAGAAAAGGAGTGAGAAATTGCCCCCTTGGTGTGAGGGCTGGCAGTGATGAAGGCCAAAGGGGATTTTTCTTTTTGCCAGAAAATAGGTTTTTCTCTTGTTAAGACAACACAAACTAAGAAGGATTTGTGTTTGGGGGTCAAGCAAGACATTCTGAATCAATGTTTCTTAAAGAAGAGACTTCATATTCTGGTGCTGGGGGCAGTCAGGAACCCTTGACATTCCTTGGCTTGTAGATGCCTGGCGCCACTCGCTGCCCCCTTGTCACACGGCATCTCCTCCTTCTGTATCCCTGTCGTTGTGTGTCTTCTCCTCTTCTTATGAAAACACCAGCCACATCTGACAAAGGGCTCTCATACTTCAGCATGCCCTCAGTTTACCTATTATTTACATTGACAGTGACCCTATTTCCAAAGGATGTCAAACGCTGAGGTGGCGGAAGTTAAGATTTCAACATAGCTTTTGGAGAGAAACACGGTTCAACTCATGACAGACCATCTCATCCCACTGATTCCTGTTACAGCTGTTTGTTTCTAAGGAAAGTTAAGATCTCAGAGGTTGAGCCGGAGAATAAATTTGTATGAAATTGTACCTTATTACTCTCAGTTTCAAGGGGACTGGAAACCTAGCAGCTTCTAGATTCGGGTGTGAGGGATTCTTGGATTAGAGCGTCAAAAGAAGAATGAATCAATCAGACTGTGAGAGGGGAGTGTTCTCGCTGGACCACAGAAGCTACTGGAACAAGAGCTGGCGCAGGTCAGGATTTCTCTGATTCTCTTCGTTCTCTGTTAGAAGGAGTTCTCTTAATGGTAGGTAATGTGACTACTGTCAGTTCCCAAGTTTTACTCTTAAGCTTTCTGGCACTGGGGGCAGATACCCTGCAGCTCATGGAGATGGGGTGCCAGGCCATGGACAATAAATTTTGGCCAGTGGGGGGGGGGTGCTTGGGTGGCTCAGTTGGTTATGCATCTGACTTTGACTCAGATCATGATCTCACTGTCAGTGTGTTCGAGCCCCGCATCGGGCTCTGTGCTGACAGCTCAGAGCCTGGAGCCTGCTTCAGATTCTATGTCTCCCTCTCTCTCTCTGCCCCTCCCCTGCTCACACTCTGCCTGTCTCTCTCTCTCAAAAATAAACATTAAAAAAATTTAAAAAATTTTGGCCAGTGGGATGGACTCCTGAAAAAACAAGGCAATTACTGAGATAGCCACATAGATGAAGACAGGGAACCGAACTGACCATATTACAGATGTCCACGGAAAATCCAATTTTTATGTAAATTACCCAGATGGGTTCCAGTGCTTGTTCATGTTCACGGGAGAAATTACTCTGTTCTCTATTTTATGTCATTTAGTGGATCAGGTTTATATCTGTGCCCCAGTGCAGTGATCCATGCATGACATGTACAAAATCCAAATTCAAATAATAGTTTCAGATTCATCTGAAAATTGAGTAAGTCAGATGTTTTGCATACATGGTTTTTGTCCTTTTGGGGTGTATGGGGTGGGGAGTGCATAGTATTTATTTATGAATCTAGGACTTATACAGACTTTCAAGTCAATTAGTAACATTTGCTGGAGTTTAAAAGTGGTCGTGGTCATACTCTAACGAAGGTATCTTTCCCTTAATTTCTTTTAAGGCATTTGTGCAACTATTCAAATGTTGATTCACTTGAGAACAATAGGGAGCACATTAAATGTAGTTTGCTATTTCTACATTATCCCTACTAATTACTTGCCTAAATCAATTATAGAAAGGAAATGCAATTTTTGCCTCTCTGCTAAACTCCAGAGGACAGAGTGATGATGGAAGCTTGATTTTTTTCCCCCAAAACGTTACCTTCTCAAGGTCATAAGGACCAGACTACTGAGTGTCAGGTCCGATCTCCAGCTGCCAAAGTGACATCTTTGTCTGGATCCAAATGGGCACCTCACACCCAACTTCTGTGAAAGCAACGTAACCCCTGCTTCCCCGGGACTCCCTCTCTGGTAGGCTTTTCCATCTTCCTTGATGATTAGTTCTCAGGCCTCGACAGCTCCCTTTTTCCCTTCATCCCTGCCTTCTGTGAATTATCCAAGTATTATCCATGGTGTTACCTAGGTCCCGGTCCCCAAACTTTGCTGAGTGTGAGAATCACCTGAGGGACGTGTCAGTGAACTCAGATTTGAGGTCCCATTCCTGGAGACTGAATTAGTAGATCTAGAAGTGGCCCAGTGATCTGCATTTAAAGCAACCCCCGTCCTTCCAAAGTGTGGTTTGAGGACTACCAGCATTTAGGAGCCTCTGCCCTGACTACTTCCATTCCCACAGCCCCCACCACCTCCAGCCCTACCCCTGCATCCAGGATCTCCATTTGGTAAGTCATTCTCCACCTAGCTAAGAGCTCCAACAACACATGCATTTATTTTTTAAAATGTTTTACTTATTTTTGAGACAGAGAGAGACGGCGTGAGCAGGGGAGGGTCAGAGAGAGAGGGAGACACAAAATCCGAAGACAGGCTCCAGGCTCTGAGCTAGCTGTCAACACAGAGCCTGACGCAGAGTTCGAACTCACGAACCGTGAGATTATGACCTGTGCCGAAGTCGGACGCTTAACCAACTGAGCCACCCAGGGGCCCCAACACAGGCATTTAAAGGTCTATTTTTTTCCAGGCCCTTTGCCCATCAGTGGAAGTACGAAGATGAATAAAGCATAATCATCATCTCAGGACAATTCCTTAGCGAAGGAGGTAATCCAGGAACCTGAATTCTATTCCCGAGATCAGTGCTATGTTTAGGAGAACAGGAAGAACCCCGAGGTCCTCAAAGAGGGAGAAGAAGGAGTGTTTAACTCAATCTTAGGAAGTTTCAGGGAGTTTCCCGGAGAGAGTGATGCTGAATTTAGGATGAAAATGAGTTTATCAGATAGAGAAGGGCTGGAGGGAGAGAACATTCCAGACAGTTTTAAGCAGGGGAATAATATAACTAGATAGGAGCTTTAGATTTATCTCTAGACTTATCTTTTAGCGTCACACATTGGACCCTCTGTTAGACTGTTTGAAAGTTCCTAAGAGTTCCCCACTCTTCAACATCAACTACTATTAATTACCTCCTTTGTCTTCTATTCAAGGCCCTTCATGACCCAGGCCATCTCTCTTTTATCATCACCTATCACCTCTCTTTGTTTTGTTTTTTCAAGTTTATTTATTTATTTTGAGAGAGAGACCGATCAGGGAGAAAGAGAGGGAGAGAGAAAGAACCACAAGCAGGCTCCATATTGCCAGCGCAGAGCCCGACGTAGGGCTCGAACTCACAAACTGTGAAATGATGACCTGAGTGAAATCCAAGGTCAGACATGTAACTGACTGAGCCACCCAGGCACCCCTATTGGCTCTTTTAAAAATCTGTGTTCTCCCTTCTCTAAGACGGTTCCTATGCATCATCCTGCAGTTCTCTCCTTGCCCTGCTTTTATTGCCTTGCCCGCTCCCATTTTTCAACATTTATTTCTTCACCTGGTTAATTTCAAGAGATGGGATGCACAAATGGATGGTGGCCAGAGTAGCTATAAAACTAGAACTCTGGTCCAAAACTTGTAGTGCCTTGCCCAGGGAATCAGTACTGGATCTACAATAAACAGCCGAGAAACTAGCTGGCTGTAAGCCAGACCTGTAGGACATCAAACCGCTATCTCTAGTAAAAATCCAGGTAGCTAGATAATAATTTCTGTCACAAAAAGCCCCAAATGGCCAGGACTTGATTAATATCTGACAGCTTTCTTAATGTTTACCCTGCTTCCAACCTAGGACCAACCAGAGAAAGGCCAATATGCGCGCTTCCCCCATCACATAGGATGCCCCCCCTTGTAGTTAGCAGCCTACAACTTCCCCATGCCAATAGCCTTCGCCAGCGCCGGAAGTGTTCCCACCTCCCTGTCTGCCTTTGAGTCTCCGCCAAACGCAAGCGACAGTGGCTGACTTCCTTGTTACAGCAACCTCTGAATAAATGGGCTTGGCCTATTCTCACTCGGTTGGTCTTTATTCCCACAATTTGTAAGACTGTTAAAAATAAAACAATTGTGGGGCACCTGGGTGGCTCAGTCGGTTGAGCGTCCGACTTTGGCTCAGGTCATGATCTCACGGTTCATGGGTTCCAGCCCCGCGTCAGGCTCTGTGCTGACAGTTCAGAGCCCGGAGCCTGTTTCAGATTCTGTGTCTCCTTCTCTCTCTGCCCCTCCCCCACTTGTGCTCTGTCTCTCTCTGTCTTTCAAAAATAAATAAATGTAAAAAAAATTTTTTTTAAAGCATAATAAATAAATAAATAAATAAATAAATAAAACAATTGTAGCCCTGGTCTCTATATTTGGGATAGTCAAAGAAATGTCCACTTACGTCTTTCCTTTGTTAAAGCAATTCCCTAATCTGTATGGAAAGTGACTAATCTTGAGGGGTGACTGGGTGGCTCAGTCGGTTAAGCATGCGACTCTTGATCTCAGGGTTGTGAGTTCAAGCCTGATGTTGGCTTGAGAAAAATAGTAAAACTCTTTACTAGAGAGCCTACTTGAAAAAAATAATCTCCACACTAACTTAAAAAGAAATGGTCAGGTGCCCCACATCACTATGGGAATCTTCCAGTCCAGCTTGCTTGGTTTTATACACACCCTGCTATAATAAATCTTGGTTGTTTAGTGGATCGCTCTATTGATATTACTTTGAAGTTGCTTAGCTCAAGGTTACCATTTTACTTTACTAAAACCACTTTACTCATTTACCTGAAAGGTTTACACGACGTGGTGTTTCTGCAGCTAGCCCCTCTAGGTCGTCAGGCAGCCTCTTGGGCCGGCCTCCTAAGGGCTTAGCCCATCATTTCCTTCTGCCCCTTTTAACCCTTAAATATTTGATCCCCTGAAGTCCTGAATTTAAATTTTCCAAGACTTCCAGAAACCCTGATTTAGCACTAAGAGTTTGAAAATCCTGTTAACCTGGATTAACCTGTTAACGCTGTTCTTTACAGTGAATGATTTTATCCTAAAGCAATGTTCTCAAAAGCTTCAGGGGCTTTTCCACTGACACAGAATGGTGTGCAGATCTGTAAGACTATCGGCCACGTCTGGCCTGGTCTCCCGGCATTCTTCTTCTGCCGGGATCCCGTGCCCTAGGAACTCTGAACTACCTGACTCCCATCCATGCCTCCCCCCTGCTTGCCTTCGTTCTCCTGGTTTGTCCTGCACATGATGCCCTTCTACCAGCTTCACCTCACCTGGGTAGTGGTCACATCTCTCTTTTTTCAAGTCCAGCATCAGCAGGTGGGAAGAGCACTGGGTAGGAAGTCATTCTGTGCTTTATTACTTCCCAGGTACAGGATGCTGGCATATCACTTCCCTTTTCTGAGTCTGTTTTATCATCTGTGATAATAATAATTACCAAATAGGTCTGAGGACTTAAAAAGAAAAATGTTTATGAAAACATTCTTGGCTTAATGTTCTCTTTCTAGACATGGGTGGTTACACAGGCATTTGCTTGTGATCATTCATTGACCTGCCTATTTCTGTTTGTGCACTTTTCTGTGTGTTGACATCAATGAAAAGGTTAGAAACAACTATCCAGTCCAGCTTAGTAGGGTCTTAGAAATATTATAAACATTGGTTGTCTTTCCCCCTTTTCTTTTCTTGCTGGAGGGCAGATGACCAGAGTTAGATTGAATGACCAAGGCAGGCATGGCGAATTAAGATTCACAAGAGCCTAGATGAGTTACGTTGAAGGACTGAGAGCAAGAGATAAGACATAATAGGGACCAGCATGCAGAAGGTCCAGAAGGAAACAGTGCAATAATGAGCGGGAGATGTGCTTTCAGTGGATCATTATGAAGAAACTGAGATTTCAGCTGACCACAAACTTGATTTTACTCCACAGTCTAGCTTGGCCACAAAGCTCTGTGGCTGTCTGCAAAACAAGCAAGCAAACAAAACCAAACCCAAACAGAACAAAAGAGAAATCTCAACCCAACGCTGGGTTTCAATGCATGTGTCATACTCAGATCCCAGCAGGTAAATGGACCCCCTAGATTGTTGAATCTGTCAGACCACACCCATACTGTATGCATTCAGTGATCGAAGCCTCTTCTTAGAATGGGTCTAGATCAGTGACCGGGTCCAGAGTTCAGTGGCTAGCATCTTAAGAGGGGCTTAAACCCATGTTATAGGAAGATCTGGAGAATTTAACCTTAAAATATTTGGAGGGTGCCTCGGAGGGCTTCATAGATAGCGAAGGATTTTGTCAGAAGTCAGAATTATTCTATGTAGTTTCATAAGGGAAAACTGGACTCAGTTGGTGAAAGTCTAGATTTTGGATCATATTAAGGAAGGAGGTAGCTCCTGACTGCCGTGACTTGAAAATAGAACAGATTGCCTGCTCGTTATTGGCGGTATTTAAGCAGAGGCTCTATGGTTATGCATTACATCCATTGTAGATTATATTTCTATTTTGGGTGAGATGATAAATTATATGCCTTCTGGTATGAGTTGACTTGTGTCCCCCACAAAAGATACATTGAAGTCCTAACTCCAGGTACTTGGGAATATGACCTTATTTAGAAGTAAGGTCTATGGGGTTTTGGAGGGGCACCTGGGTGGCTCAGTCAGTTAAGCGTCCTGCTCTTGGTTTTGGCTCAGGTCACGATCTCACAGTTTTGTGAGCTCTAGCCCATTGTCGGGCTCTGACCTGGCAGTGGGAAGCCTGCTTGGGATTCTCTCTCTGTCTCTCTCTCTCTCTCTGCCCCTCCCCTGCTCACGCTCTCTCTGTTTCTCTCAAGTAAATAAATAAAAAAAAAGACATGAGGTCTATTGAAGATGTAATCAAATTAGGATGGTCGTTAGGGGGAAGCATCATGTAGTGGTTACAATGACTACTGTCCCTGTAAGAAGGGACCAGAGACAAACAGGGAGAACATCATGTGAAGACACAGACAACGGAGGGAAGCCTGCTGTGTGACAACAGAGGCGGAGGTTGGAGTGAAGTGACCCGTAGGCAAGGAATTCCAAGGATGGCAGGCGACATCCAGAAGTTGGAGAGAGAGCACGGCTCTGCCGATGCCTTATTCTCAATCTTCTAAACTTCACAACAGGAAGCTTTAAAACAATTTGTTTAATGTTTATTTATTTTTGAGAGAGACAGAGCATGCGTCGGGGAGGGGCAGAGTGAGAGGGAGACACAGAATCGGAAGCAGGCTCCAGGCTCTGAGCTGTCAGCACAGAGCCCGACGTGGGGCTTGAACTCACGAACCACAAGATCATGACCTGAGCCGAAGTCGGACGCTTAACGACTGAGCCACCCAGGCGCCCCAGTTCTGTGGTTTTAAGCCATCCGGTTTATGGTCCCTGTGACAGCAGCCTTAGGTAGTTTAGCACACCTTGAAAATCCATTCAAAGCCTCGGAATCCTTACTAATCAGATAGCAACAACCCAGACGGGCTGGCCTTACAGGCCTTATGTCCGCACATAGATATGTCTGTAAGTAACCCCCTCCCCGACCCCCACGGTGACAGCCTATCCCCTGAGCTTCTCGTCCCTGGTGCTTCCCCCAGCAATGCCCACGGCTGCTGATGCCCTGCGAGACCCTAGGCCACACTTCTCCTTCCCCCTCCAGCCCTGCTTTCAGGCCTGGGAGAGCCCAGGGCTCAGACTTTGGAAGCTCTGTGAGGCCAGGGTCACGGTCAGGGCTCTCTCTTGCTTACAGTAGGAATCAGTAGGCATTGGGGGCTCCAGCCCAGAGTGTATGGGAAAAGGCAGTCAGAGCTGCAAATAACTCACCTACAAATGAACCTTTGGAACACGGTCATCTGTGAGTTCAGGGACAGCCTATGTTTGACACTCCGGCCCCGTTTATAGATAAGGTTATAACGATGCAGCAGATTGAAACATTCAACAGTCCAGAAACATGCTGAAAGAGCTCATAAAGCAACTCATTTTTCCTCACACTGAAACTCAGGAATGTCCTTTGAGGACTTTTGCTGAGACGCGTGAGTGATTTGCTTTTTAAAACGCTGTAAATCAGGACCTCCATGTGATTCTCGCACAAGTCCGGCAGGTCACGTGTGATGCTTCTCCTTGTGCCCGACTCTCCTCACGGTGGAGCGAACAGGGCTTGTGTAGGCCGAGACCCCGATCCGCAAAGGGAGGGTAGGGACGAGTCCTCGCCCAGGCCAGCAAGTACAACTCGGTCCTCCCTCTGACCCATTTCAAGAGACAGCGAGGGCCGGAGTCCTTGAATCCATACATGCGCCTCTGACCTTGATCTGGTGACTGTTCCTGTGGGGTGGTCTCCCCAGCACCCCAGCCACTGGCCCAACTCATCACTTTGCACACTGGGCTTCCACACAAGACTGCATTTTATTCTTTTATTTATTTGTTTTTAAAAAATATTTATTTATGGGGCGCCTGGGTGGCTCAGTCAGTTAAGTGTCCCGATTCGGCTCAGGTCATGATCTCGCCGTCCGTGAGTTCGAGCCCCGCATCGGGCTCTGTGCTGACAGCTCGGGGCCTGGAGCCTGCTTCCGATTCTGTGTCTGCCTCTCTCTTGCCCCTCCCCTTCTCATGCTTTGTCTCTCTCAAGAATAAATACATATTAAAAGAATTTTAAAAAATTATTTATTTATTTGGAGAGTGAGAGAGCAGGAAAGGAGCAGAGAGAGGGAGAGAGAGAGAGAATCCCAAGCAGGCTCTGCATTGTCAGCGCAGAGCCCCATGAGGGGCTAGACCTCACGAACCATGAGATCGTGACCTGAGACGAAATCAAAGAGTCAGATGCTTAACCGACTAAGCCACCCAGGTGCCCCTAAGATTGCATTTTAAAAGGAAGCCCATTGCTAACCTATGTGTATGCGTGTGGACCAATTTGAAAACGACTCCTCATGGTCTGGAAGAACGTTGTGGTGGGTTGAAGGGTGATCCCCCCTTGCCTTAACCCCTGGAACTTGTAATTTGGAAAAAGGGTCTTGGCAGATGTAATTAAGAATCTCGAGCTGAGGGGCGCCTGAGTGGCTCAGTCGGTTAAGCCTCTGACTCTCTGTGTCAGCTCAGGTCAGGAGTTCACTCACGGTTTGTGAGTTCGAGCCACACATTGGGCTCTGCACTGACAGTGCAAAGCCTGTTTGGGGTTCTCTTTCTCTTCCCCTCTCTCTGTCCCTCCCACATGTGCTCGTTCTCTCTCTCCAAATAAATAAATCAAGCTTAGAAAACATTAAAAAAAAGGAATCTCGAGCTGAAATCATCCCGGATTATCTGGGTGGGCCCTCAATCCAATGGCAAGTGTCCTTATAAAAGACAGAAGAGAAGACACAGACACAGAGAGACAAGCAGGAAGCCATGTGAAGACAGGCAGAGATGTGAGTTATGCAGCCAGAAGCCAAGGAATGCCTGATCTCCAGAAGCTGGAAGAAGGAATGGATTCTGTTCCCGAGCCTTCAGAGGGATCAGCCCTGTCGAGCCTGTGATTTCAGACCTCCAGCCTCCAGAACTGAGAGAATAAACTTCTGCTGCTTTAAGCCACCAAGTGTACGGTAATCTGTTACAGCGGCCATGGAACGTGGTAGAACCATCTCGAGGCATTTAGTGTAGCTGAGGGAAAGGACCTGTGGGGTCCTGGCCGTTACCTTCGACCTGCACATCCACCGGGTACACCAGTCTTTGCACCATGTTGAATAAATATTATAATTCAACTTCTGGGAGTCTATCCTGAACTACAGAAGAAAAATGGAAAAATTTAACTCTAAGTATGTTCATCACAGTACTATCTGGAATAAAGAAAAGTTGGAAACAAGCTGAATGTCTCACCCTAGGGCATCAATTAAATAAATGATGGGGCAGCCATTTAGAGAATCCTATGTAGCCATGAAAATAACATTACAGAAATGTAACTATGCATGTGGAAACATGTTGCCAGTTGACCTGTATAAAAATGCATTATAGTATCATCCCATTTAAAAAATACGTAAGTAGGGGCACCTGGGTGGCTCAGTTGGTTGAGCATCCGATTGGTTCGGGTCATGATCTCACGGTTTGTGAGTTCGAGCCCCGTGTCGGGCTCTGTGCTGACAGCTCAGAGCCTGGAGCCTGCTTGGGATTCTGTGTCTCCCTCTCTCTCTGCCCCTCCCATGATCATGCTCTGTCTCTGTCTCTTGATAATAAATAAATGTTAAAAAAAAATTTTAAATATACATAAGTATATAAATTATGTATAAATACATAGAAAAATCTAGAATGGAATGTCAACAGTGTTTTTTTTAAGAGAGCGGGTGTTTTAGGTTCATTTGCTTCTCTGGGTTGTCTGTAACATGCAATTTACAATAATAATGCAAAGTATTTGTAATAATACTAATCATTATTATTATTATAATAAAAGCAATGAAAGGCATTTATTTCATTTGGAGGAAGAAAAAAAAACCCCAGAAACTTGTCATCAGCCACACAGTGGGAGGTATTATTTTCCTGTGTGGAGGATTTAGAAAAATGGGCATGAGAAGGGGTCAATCTAGCACGAGAAGATCCCTCACTCCTGGGAGCTCAGAATGATGCTGGGTCAGGAGCAAGCGAGTCAGCAGGGGGATGATAAACTAGACAATTGCAGGACTTGTCAGAACTTTCTGCATGCTAACGCCATGGCAAATCTCCAAGACATGCACGGGGTTACATTTTCCCTCCCACTTTATTTGATCACGGAGCCAAGAACATATGATAGTACTCCTGCTCTGAGACACACAGTTGGGGAACTTTTGGAATACGGTTTGACAAAAAGCAGTTCAATTAAGTGAAGAGCAAAACTACCCAGTTCCGAAACGGGGGAGAATGATTCCAGTTTATATATTGCTGAGAAACACTGGCTGTTCCCTGTGAGCCATAAATCGAAATACTGTGTCCTAAAACTATATTAAAAGTCTGGCAAATAAGAACAAAGAGCATAGAGTAGATTGAATATTCTCCCAGCTATCTGGGCTCTGCATTAAAAAAAATTTTTTTTAATGTTTTATTTATTTTTGAGAGCAAGAGAGACAGCACGAGCGGGAGGAATGGGCAGAGAGAGAGAGAGAGAGAGAGGGAGACACAGAGTCTGAAGCACCAGGCTCTGAGCTGTCAGCACAGAGCCCTCCCTGGGGGCTTGAACTCACAGAAGGGGAGATCCTGAGCTGCGAGCTCTGCATTTTAGAAGCCGCGTAGAAATGTGAGAGAGGATCCTGAGAATTGCAGCAACCACCAAAGCAGAAGAGGCAATTATATGACATGCCAGGGAGAGCCAAAATAATGCACCTCATGTGTGCCCAAGGGTCAGTGTACACAGAAGCATCTTCCTGGGGCTGATGGGCCGGGAGAAAACCCCCGCTTGCCAGAGGCAGGGAGGCCTTCCGGGGGCTCAGCTCAGCACCCAGGAGGTGCTGTTCCCAGAGGGCTCTTTCCAGACTCTGCCTCCACGTCAGGGAGATTATCCTTCTTTTTCCTGCCCAACTTGACGACAGTATTAAATTGGATTCTTTTTTTTTTTTTTTCTTTCCTTTCTTCCCCCTTAATTCTTTTCTTGCGCCCTCGGAAGGCGCCCCTAGGGACGCAGTGGCCCCAGCTCGGTTCGCAGCCCCGCCCAGGCTGGCGGGGTGGGGGTGAGGGTCGCTCCCCTGCCCGCACAGGATGCAGCCCCCCCCCCCCTTCCCGGACAGAAAGGAATGTGAGACGACATCCTGCGTTGCGACAACACTCCTGGATTTTCACTTCCTGCCCCTCGACCCAACACCCTGTGTTCCCCGGGAGTCCCGGCTGCTGTCGGCTTTCTCCTTCCTGTTCTTTCTTCTGCGAGTTCTTTGCTTTCTCTCCGTGCGAGACATTTGGAAGGAGGAGCAGCCCCATGTGCCTTTGGGAAGCTGGTGTGTAGATTTTTGCGGCTCTTAGGTTGTGTTCGCTCCCACCCGCGGGGGAATGGTGGCCTTTCAGCAGCCCCAGCCCCAGGGCAAGGCTGCTCCCCACTCCCCACCCTCCCTGCTCGCTCAGGATACTTGAGTGTGCAGGAAAGTCACCTGGACAGCCTGTTAAGCCTGCAGGCCACCCCGTCCTCACCCAGACTCCCCCTGAGAGAGTCTAGTCGAGGCTGCATCTGCATCAGACACACACACACACACACACACGCCCCGAAGTGACTTGTGATGTAGAACTACCGCTCCGGACAGCAGGCCCAGCTGGACCGCCCCCCCTCCCCTCACACCTGCTCACACCTCAATTTGTTTATTTGATCACTCAGTACTTCTCAACCTCTGCATTCCAGTGCAACTGGGTGGATAAAGTCCACACCCTTAACCTCTAGCATAGAACCAGGATGTCCGTGTCACTGACTATCCCAGTTGGGACAGTTTAGTGAGAGAAGGGGACACCTTTAATAATTATGTCGAGAAATCGGCATGACCCCGCCTGCTGTAGGCTCTCTCTGCCTCTAGGTTCTCTGTGGGCTGGCCTCCCCTTACCTCTGACCCCTTTTGAAGACGGTCCTCCTGGGACCCCAGCACCCACCCCAACGAGAGACCCCAGGCTCCCTGTAGGACTCGAAATTCCATATGTGCCGTGCTCTCTTTCTCGTTTTTATAAAAAAGAGGTTTATTTATTTTGAGAGAGCGAGGTGGACACGTGCGCGTGAGCAGAGGAGGGACAGAGAGAGAGGGAGGGAGAGAGAGAATCCTCAGCCAGGGCTCCTCTATGTCAGCGCAGAACCCGACTCGGGGACTCGATCTCATGAATCACGAGACCATGACCGTTCCTCTGCCATCTTCATGCCCTTCCTTCTGGGGTCAACTTAGATATTACTTCCTGGTGAAGACGGCCTTGAGCACCCTTCCACCCCACATGGGGTTGGGTCATTCCACCAGGGCTCCACATACCCCACCGTGGCAGTATTTTGTCATCATCTACTGACTGGTGTATCTTTTCTCCCAGGAGCCTGAAAGAAAGGAGTCCCTGGGCAGGGACTACATTTTGTTTTTGACTACATTTAGAGCCTGACGTGTCTAGTCAATCATTCAACAAAAGCGTGTCTCAAAAACAATATACAAAATATTGTTAATTGCTCCCCAAGAAGCGTTCAACAAATCCTGACTGAGCATGTGCGAGCTGGTCCTCCCCCCAGCTGCCTCGCTAGTAGGAGCCATTCTTCTCAAAGCACCTGCGCTTCAAGGGGTATGTCCTGCAGCATCGGAGTGACTTTATTCATTTATTTATTTTATTAATATTATTTTTAATGTTTTTATTTTTACTTTTGAGAGAGAGAAAGAGAGGGACCGAGTGTGAGCGGGGGAGGGGCAGAGAGAGAGAGAGAGAGACACGAATTCGAAGCAGGCTCCAGGCTCTGAGCTGTCATCACAGAGCCCGACTCGGGGCTTGAACCCACGAACCGTGAGACCATGACCCAAGGCGAAGTCGGATGCTTAGCTGACTGAGCCATCCAGGTGCCCATGCCTTAAGACCTTTCAAGGGTTAAGCATTTTTTTTCATGTTGGCGAAACAAAAGGGCCACAACAAAAAAAGACAAGACTTGGACAAGAGGCACGTGACACAGCAGCTAACTGTGGGGAGTCGGCTGCCTGACTGCCACTATGTCTCCTCCCTGCCCCTTTCTGGACAAGTCACTTAAACTCTCTGTGCTTCAGTTTCTGCATCGGTGTCGTGGGGATCAATAACTGTGCCTGGTACGTAGTGCTCACTAAATATTATTACCAATAGCTAGTTTGGTCCAAGGGCTGCGTCCCTAACTGTGAGTCCCTCAGGGCAGGGTCACAGCACATGAAGGGGACAGGCAGGTTCATCAGGAGCTCTGCAGCACACCGGGTAGGACAATCTCCTGTCTCTGTTCAGCTGTTGTAGACAAAAGTCTGGAGGGTTAAGGGCAGCTGGAAACAGCTTGAGGTTTGGACACAGCCACTCTCAAGTTCGGTCCCAACCAGAGCGATCTTGGCAATCAACTTGGGACAAAATAAATAGAGATACAGCAGGAGAGACTGGGCATCCCGGGGAGGATAATGTAGAGAACGCAGAGCCCACTCTTCATTTGAGACTTTCCAGAGATTAAAGGAAGCTGGTTTCGAGTTTTCTTTTCTGGTGTTACCCGCCAATCACCGTCGATCAGTAGTTACTAGCTGAGTAGCAGTACTCTGTGCATGCTTTTTTCACGCCGAGAGCAAGAGTAATTTTGACAGTCGAAGCTCCGTTTAGTGGATGAGCAAAGTAGAGAAGAGTCCGAGTTGAATCTGCCCCAATACCCCCATTTACTGTTGACTGGGTTTCATTTAAAGGAAATCTCTTCTTTTGGGGAGCACTTTCCAGTTGGCGAGGCACATTCACCACGTGCCAGGGGCAGGCTGCTGACCAAAGCAGGTGAGAGTCCCTGAGCACTCGCAGAGGGTACTTCTCTCTTAAAAAAGAAACTCTTTATTTGTTTTTAGAGAGAGAGCACACGTAAGCATGAGTGGGGGAGGGCAGAGAGAGAAAGGGAGAGAGAGAATCCCAAGCAGGCTTTGCATTGTCAGCACAGAGCCTGACATGGGGCTCCATCCCACCAACCGTGAGATCACGACCTGGGCAGAGATCAAGAGTTGGATGTGTAACTGTCGGAGCCACCCAGGCGCCCCTACCTCTCACTGTTAAAAGCCCTTTGGTGTGGGAGCTTTGCTTACTCCAGGCTCCTCCCGACTCTCCTCCCCAAGGCTGGAATGGGCTTTTCAAGGGTGTGCATCAATCTAATTCATTTCCTGGGGTAATTTGTGTGCCGCATCTGCCGGGCCCTTTCCTAGGCACTGGGCGACAGCTCTGAACCAGGACGAGGCTCTCCCAGCCCTCTGGTCACTCCTGGTTGGGGACAGAGAAACATGAGAATTTAGTACAACCACATAGGTATTGCCCTGGGCCGCCAGTCCTCCCAGTGACATCCTCCTCTTAGAGATGGCTGGTGGGGCCAGCATGGGGGAGAGGAGCTGCCTGGGAACGAGGCTGATGAGAAAACCGTGGGGATTCTGTCGTGGAGGTTGCGAGACCCTGAGGGCTGTGTGTGTGTGTGTGTGTGTGTGTGTGTGTGTGTGTGTGTATCTGGGGCTGTATAAACCTCTCCCTGCCCTTGGCTGGTGATACTCACTGTTTACCCTTCCGTCCAGATGTTACTTCTGGTGGAAGACTTTCGTGCCCATCCAGGTCTGGGTTGTCTGCACTGCCTGGTGGCCTCATGGTCCCCTGTGCTCGCCCCGTTGCAGGCCTGAGCACTCAATGCTCCACCGTTTCCTGACTACCTGCTGACATCCTGATATCCACGTGGCAGGGTAAGGAGTGCCTGCCATGTTTACCGCTGTGTCCCTAATTTAGCACAGGCCTGACAGATGACAGTCATTCATTAAATATCAGTGCCATCCTGGGCACCTGGGTGGCTCAGTCGGTTAAGCATCCAACTTCGGCTCAGGTCATGATCTCACGGTTCATGGGTTCGAGCCCTGCGTCGGGCTCTGTGCTGACAGCTCAGAGCCTGGGGCCTGTCTTCAGATTCTGTGTCTCCCTCTGTCTCTGACCGTCCCATGCTCACGCTGTCTCTCTCTCTCTCTCAAAAATAAATAAAAACATTTATAAAAATTTTAAAGAGAAAGGATGAAACTTGAGACTCCATTTTGTTTTGCCCACAAGCACTAAGCTAGCGTTGACCAACCCTGGCTATCTAAAGAAAGCATGTCGGCTTGGAAGACTTAGGCTCTTATCCCAGTGTTCTTTTTTTCTCCCCCCCCACCCCAGTTTTCCCATCGATCTTCAATTTGACTTTGGGCAATTTAGTATAATTCCTGGAGCTTCATATTTTTCAGCGTTTAAGCAAGGACAATCGTGGGAATTAAAAATGTGTGTTTAAGTTCAATATAGGTAACATAGCTATAAAAATTCAGTGTGTGATATAAACTGCAAAAATAGTGGCATATAAGTATAGAATAAAGGAGTTTTAAAGGTATTTTTTAATATTTATTTATTTTTGAGAGAGAGAGAGAGAGAGAGAGAGAGAGAGAATCCGAAGCAGGCTCCAGGCTTCGAGCTGTCAGCACAGAGCCTGACGTGGGGCTCAAACCTGCAAACTGTGAGATCATGACCTGAGCCGAAGTAGGACACTTAACCGACTGAGCCACCCAGGCACCCCAGAACAGAGGAGTTTCATACCCTTGACTTATAAACTTGACAAGGCGAACTGGTTGCTGAGGGGTGAAGTTCCATCTTCCCATAAAAGGACGGGCCAAATGCCCTTTTTCTTGTCTTTAGCATTTCCTGTGTGGGTCACATACAGGACTGGTGTCTGACATAACCAAGGCATTAGGACTCCATTGCTGTATGGGAAGGGGGTGTATGGAAAGAGGAGGTACCACGTTTCCCTTGACTTGACCTCTCAGCCAAAGACACCGGAAAACCCGTTCTACTGGACTGCCCTGAGATCCTCCCTTGCGAGAGCTTTTAGCATTGAGGTACAAGGAACAATTTCACACAAAGAAAAATATCAACGCAGATCATAGGTTCTCAGCGACACACACAAAATTGGAACCAGAAGATCTTGATACCAATGGTGAAATGATATTCTCTCCCCACCCTCCTGTCCTTTCCTCTAAACCCTTCCCTCTCTGCCAAATCTCTTTCCCACCTCATCCCATTCCCTGTAGATGACTGACCTTTCCTCCCGCGTCACAGAAAAAAGAGGCCCCCCAAAGCGGGGCGTTCACAGCTTGCTGTCTCCCACCATCCACCTCACCACATAGTGACCTGTCTCCACGCTCACTCCCATCCCCCACCACACATCAAGCGAGAAGGGCTTGTCTTCTCTGTACAATCCTAATTCTTCCACCTCTGTTTGGAATCTTATCCTGTTTCCTGCAGAATTCCATTCTATGAAAGAAACCCTTTCCTCTGTCTTTAACCTCTTCTCTACTTGGTGTTTCCACGCAGACTACCAAGTGGGCCCCACACAATACTCTAAATATTGCTCTGTTTTCCTCTTTCCCTTGGGAGCTACACTTTTTGGCTCTCATGGTTTTTGTTTCTTGGTCTTCCATGTCTTCTGTTTCCCAGGAATCTGTGTTTACACTTGTTCTCACTCTACACACCCTACTTGGGGGATCTCTCCTTCCACATGACAGTTGCCACCTGTCCAAATTTATTCCTTCCTGGAACCTCAGAGTGTGACCTTATTTGGAAGTAGGGTTGTTGTTGCTATAATGAGTTAAGGTAAGATCATGCTGGAGTAGGGTTATGTTTTCATTTTTAAAAAGTGTTCATTTATTTATTTTAAGAGAGAGAGAGAGAGAGAGAGAGAGAGCAGGGGAAGGGCAGAGGAGAGGGAAAGAGAATCCCAAGGAGGCTCTGTGCTGTCAGCACAGAGCCCGACACGGGGCTCGATCCCATGAACCGTGAGATCATGACCTGAGCCAAAATCAAGAGTCGGATGCTTAACCGACTGAGTTACCCAGGTGTCTTGGGTGATGTTTTTATAAAAGGGGAAAAAAGACACAGACGAGGGGAGAACACCACGTGAGAGTGGAGCAGTGATTGGAGCTATGTGGCCTCAAGTGAAGGACCACCAAGGACACCATCAGAGGTTACAGGATGCAAGGGGCGTCTCCTCCCTTACAGCCCTCAGAGACAGCATGGACTGCCACACCTTGATTTCAGACTTTTAGTCTCCAGAAATCAATGTAGCAACAGTGCTAAGGTTTCTCTGAAGGTTCTAGGGGAGGATCCTCCTTGGCCTCTTCCTAGAGCTGGTGGTTGCTGGCCATCCTCGGCAGTACAGGGGCACCATTCGAATCCAATCTTCACCTTCATCATCACATGATGTTTTCTCTGGATGTCTGTATCTAAATGTTCTTCTTATAAGAACAACAGTCAGATTAGATTAGAGACCACCCTAATCCATCATGACCCCATCTTAACTCGGTTATATCTGCAAAGACCCTGTTTCCAAATAAGGTCACATACATAGGTTCCAGGTAAACATGAATGTTTTTGGAGGAAACTATTTAGCTCAGCTCAGTGACTTTTGGCTGCAAATTCTTCTGTACCTTTTGCATTTTGCACGTTAAATGTGTTAGTAGCCACTCACTAGATACTTGATGAGTATACGTTGACCTTATTTAACTGGAGGAGATTCAAAACCCCTCAAGCAAAGCACAGTTTCGAGAACCAGCTGTTCAGCCCCAACATTGTCTCCCCTCTCTTTGGGCCATAAGTGCATTTAATTCCTAAGGCTGTAAGCTCCTAAGGGCCAGGCCAACTGGTTTCTTTACCAGGGCAGCTACAGTATCTGGTCCTCAGTCAATGTTTGCTAAAGAATGGGTACATGGATGACAAGGGATGACTATTTTTCAAAGATTTTCATGCTCTTTGAAAACCACTTTGAGCACCGGCATATTTAGGCATAAAGAATGGCGAATGAGAAAGATAATAACTTGGGGGTACATATGATTCTAACATTCATGAAGCCCTTTTGTACATGATTTAATTTGATCCTCACGCACCCTTGAGAGAGAAGCCAAGCCCAAGTTTTTTACTCAAGGTCATGGGGCTAGCGATTGACTGGTTAGAACTCAGATGTCCTTGCTCCTGTAGGGCTTTGAGTCCCTGTCTGCTTTCAACAAGCAGGTTTTGATGAAACCCAGTCATTCATCTCCTCGACCCAGTCTCCTGTGGAAGAAATTTCAATGAGGAAGAAAAGGCCATATTTCTCTTTGAAAATGACAAAAAGTTATACTTGAAAGCAAGAAAGCAAAGTTCTCATTTGATGTGAGAAAGCCAAATGAGAGGTTTTTTCCCCTCTAAGCTAAAAGCTAAGATTGGAATATGTACATATTAGACATTTAATATTTAAAGCATTTGCTTAAGAAAATTGGCCCTGAGATGCTCAGATTATTCCTAATTATTATTTATCATTTTAAACATTTCTCTTTTTCGATTTCCTACTCGTGACACACTACCATCATTGGTAACGTTTGCTATGAAACTCCCAATACAAGTACACATTTTCATCTACAGCATCTATATCAAGGATTGGCAAACCATGGCCAGTGGGCTGCTTTCGTCTAGCTTGAGAGCTAGGAATGGTCATTACATTGATAAGGGTTGTGATAAAAACAAAGACAGCATGTGGCTTGTAAAACATACAGTTACAGAAAAAGTTTGCTGAGCCCTGGTCAGTATTTGTATTTGTATATATGTATAAAGTCATTGAGCCAGACATTATAGCACTTGTATATATGTATGTATGTACATATGTATGTGTGTGTGTACGTATTCCCTCCCTTATCCCACAAGGGGCTTTATCAAAGCAGATAAACTCCCAAAGCCTCTGTGACTATTCTGCAAAATAAGCCTCTCCCTGCCCCTTCATACAGTCATGGTATTCATGGCTTAAAAGTTGATAGAGCACGGAATTGAGCACTAAGCTGTGTTCAATGAAAGATGAGAAATGATGAGACGTACAGAGGATGAAAGTCGATACGAAAGAGCAGCCTCAGCTAAGAAAGATGATTTACAATTTACATAGAACTTCATATTTTCCAAGTGTATTTTAAGTCCCTTTTATCAATTTTCCAATAACTCCTTGATGATTTGTGTTAACTATAGAAAAATCAATGAAAAAAATGGTCTAAGTGGATGTTAAGTTGTGATGTCAGCCTGCAAATTATTTTCTGGTGCCATATCAATACAGATTTTAAAAAATGTTTAACTTTTATTTATTTTTGAGAGAGAGAGAGAGAGAGAGAGAACGAACGAGCAGGGAGCAAGGAAGGGGCAGAGAGAGGGGGGGGAGACACAAATCCAAAGCAGGCTCCAGGCTCTGAGCTGTCAGCACAGAGTGGGGCTCAAACTCATGAACTGTGAGATCATGACCCGAGCTGAAGTCAGACGCTTAACCAGCTGAGCCATCCAGGCGCCCCATTGATACAGATTTTTAAACATTCCTGCTTTCACCTAGAGATGATTGCATTTGCATTGTGTTCTTTTTTTAAAAAAATTCTTTAATGTTTTTATTTATTTTTGAGAGAGAGAGAGACAGAGCATGAGTGGGGGAGGAAAGAAAGAGAGAGAGGGAGACACAGAATCTGAAGCAGGCTCCAGGCTCTGAGCTGTTAGCACAGAGGGGGCTTGAACTCAACCAAACTGGAGCTCATGACCTGAGCCAAGTCAGATGCCTAAGCCTAACTGATTGAGCTGCTCTGGTGCCCTACTGCATTGTATTCTAATAGCTGTCACTGTCATGACATGGTCCTCTGAGATTTGGAAGTGGTGTTGAGCTCTCAGGGTCCCCCAGTGAAAGTGGACGTTCAAAGACTGGAACAGAGGTCAGGACTAGGGAAAGGACAAAAATTTGCCAGGGATCTGGGCCTTCTACATTCTCCTTACCCAAGGACTCACACAAAGTATGGTTTATTTGAAGGGAGTGGGGGTGTGTGTGAAGGTGTTGGGGGTGGGGGGGAGAAAGGGGAGGGGCAAGAGCTCGGCTGCTGGGTTACGGGAATAAAAACACCAGAGGCATTTTCCCAGGCATCAGTACTCGGGGCGTTCATTAGCCAAATGGGCAAATCCTCCCTCACGTACACATTCGACCCTCCCCAAAGACATCTGCAGGCCTTTACTCCTCTGACCCCCAAGGTAGGCGTGGCTTAGGCCGCCTGTTGGACAGTGTGCGGTTTGCCACTTTGATGTGTCTCCTCCCCACCCCCTTAATTATTGGACTGCTGGCTGACTGCAAACAAGTCTTTATTTGCCAGAAGGGAAAAAGAGGAAAAGGTCGGTGTGAGAACCAGATCAATTACTCGCCTCAAGCTAATTCTTTTAACTAGGTGAGCAGTCCCCCCCACCCCCCTTCTGAAAGAATTCCAGGGATTGATAGAAAGAAGTTTGCTCTGTGGGTCCTTTGTGTTTGCTGGAACTACCTTAATAAATTCTCATACCCTGACCAGCATAAGGGACAGAAATTTGTGGTGCCACAGTTATGGAGTCTACAAGTTCAAGATCAAGATGTGGGCGGCCTTGGTTCCTTCTGAGGGCTGAGGAGGAATCCGCTCTGTACCTCTCTCCTTGGCTTGGACATGGCTGTCTCCTCCCCGTGTCTCTTTGCGCGGTCATCTCTCTATGCATTGTCTCCAGACTTCCCCTCTTATAAAGATCCCAGTCATATTGGAGTAGAGCCACCCTCATGGCCTCATTTTAACTTGATTACCTCTGTAGAGGTTCTGTCTCTGAAAAAGGTCACATTCTCAGGTACTGGGGGTTGGCACTTCAACACAGGAATGTGGGGGGACACGGATCTACCCATAACACGCTCCCACACCCCACTATTCACTCCCAGTGTTTACTCTTCCCACCTTCTGCCAATGTCCCCTTTTCCCCACTGCCAGGTCCCCGGCTCTGCCTCTCTCCCTCCATCCGCAGGAAAGACTGATACAAAGTGCCATGTGCACTTGGATAACCGTTCTCAGATTTCCTCTCCGTCTCCGTTTCCACCACCCCAGTGTGGACTGCCCATTCCGCACCTGAACCTATCACTTCCTTGACTTCCTCAACACCAAGGTGATCTTCGCCTTTGTTTCTCTTCAGCTCTGGAAACTGCTCCCTGGATACAGCGCAGACCTTGGCAACCACATGAAGTTACAACTCACCTCTGAAATCTAGAAGCCCAATATCCCACTCTCCGACACCACACTCAGCTCTCTCTCCCACATGCTCATCGAACCTGCTCTTGGGGCTGAGGAGCCCCTCCCCCCGCCCGTTTCCCAGCTCCGTTCTAGATCCTTCTTCTCCAGCACTCCATACATCTATGTCACCACTAGCCACATGTGCTTATTTAAATTTAAATAAAACTTAAGAATTCAGTTCCTTGGTCATACTAACCACATGTCAAGTGGACAATAGGCTCATGTGGGCTAATGGCTACTGTATTCAACAGTGTAAATTCCAGAGCATTCCCATTCGAGCAGAAATTTCTATGGACAGCACCACTCTAGATCTCTCGATCATCCCTTGGACTAATTTTTCATGCACTAGCACCCAGTTGAGTAAATGAATAAACCCTTAGGATTTTTATGTCTTTGTCTTTCCCATGCATCTCAAACAACAGATACACAACTGTGAATCAGTCCCACCAACTACCTGTCTCTGTTCTGAACCTGACCGATGTGCCTAGCTGGAAAATTTATTCAGCAGGATACACTGCAATCCTTTCATGCTCTTCACCTATAAAATGGTGATAATAATAGTACTCATAAGATTATTGGAACAATTGAGTGAGATAATGCCAAAAGGTGATTATTATACCGAAAGGTGCAAATCGTAGCAATTCAATACATTTTAGCTTTATTATTATTTTTTAATTCCAAACCTCAGCTGGACTCTCACATTGTCACCTGCCTTCTTATCTTTCTCAATAAGTACATTCCTATCCCTTTCTACTCCTAAAGAGAAGACACATTTTATTTATTCTTCTTTCCAAGTTTCTATTTGTTTGTTTGTTTGTTTGTTTATTTATTTATTTATTGGGGGGAGAGAGAGAGGGAGAGAGAGAATCCCAAGCAGGCTCCACACTCAGCTCAGAGCCCAATGCGGTGCTAGATCTCATGACCTGAGCCGAAATCAAGAGTTGGTCACTTAATTGACGGAGCCACCCAGGCGCCCCAAGAAGAGGCATTTTCTTCCCCTACAAAAACATTTTATTATATTCTTCTACATCAGTGGGAGAGACTTTACTCTGCAATAAGTAATTCTTTGTAGAATAGGGCAGATCTACTTTAAGGTGGTGATGTTTAGTCTCTAAGACTGGTGGTCAAGAAAAAACAAGATATAATTTCTGGAAGTGTCTCTTGGTAAGGTGCAGGATCAGTTTCCGGCTGTTCCTACAACACATCACCACAAATATGGTGGCTTCAAACAACAGCTGTTTATTGTCTCTTCGTTCTAGAGGTATTGTTAGGAGGGGCCATGTTCCTTCCAAAGGACCTGCTTTTGGTGGCTCCAGGCATTCTTTGGCCGTGGCCTCTATGTTTTCACATGGCTTCTCCTCTGTGTGTGTCTCTGTGTTTTCGCCCCTTCTGTCTCTTACAAGGACACCCATTATTGGATTTGGGGTCTATTGTCTTAGTTACACTGGGATTTTTATTTATGGAGACTGAGTGGTGACATAATTTGGTCAATGCCATTGAAGGAAGAATTTATTACTTACACTTTTCAAGAGAAAGGGCATATCATGCCACTCAGGCCGCATGGGGAGATGGGGAGCACCAGGTTTGGTTAGAAGGCAGAAGCAGGAGGGGAAAGCAGAAGAGGAAATCCCAGGGCCCAGCCTTTATTGGAGTTTCCACGGGAAAGCCAAGGCAGGCAGAGTAAATGTTTTAGGATTGGCTAATCTGAATGACTCCGGCAGGCTGCAGGCCCTAGCATAGTCTCTGGATGCCTGGCACTGGGCCCAGGGGGTGATCTAGGGCAGGGGAAAGGTGGGCTTGTGTGTGATTTAGATAAGGAAGTGGTCGGGGCTGGAGAGTCGGATTGGTTGCCTGTGAAAGGTGTAATCCTGGGCAAGCTGCTATTCTCTTGAGAGGTAGCTTGCCTGGGGGTGGGGTCTCCCCTCTGCTCTGTAAAGGCCCCCAAATGCCAGCACTTCAAGAATGCAGCAAATAAGAGAATACAGTTAATATAACTGGCCGATGGATGGATGCCAAATAGACAAATACAGCTGGTTAATCCAGGATGATCTCATGTCAAAATCCTTAACTTCATTACATTGCAAAGACCCCCTTGGCCAAATAAAGTCATGCTCACAGGTTCCGGATGCACAGATCTTTTTAGGGAGTATGTGTTGGGGGGCACTCTTTTAAACAAATGCCTCTCAGGGACCCATTCCCATTTGCCTGGGTCACCTCCTTGTCATTTCTTGACTGGACTATCATCAAACTTGCCTTCTTGCCTCATCGGCTCCCCTCTGGTCCACCCCTTGGGCAGCATCAAAATGATCTTTCAAGGATGGAAGCCTGATCCCGTCCCTCCCCTGCTCAAAAAGTCCGCTTCTGAAGAGCGGGGTTGTGTCAGCTGTAGCATTCTGAGTGTTGCAGAAAATACAGTGTAAAGGAAACAACATTTCCAAGCTTTCCAACTCCAGAGAATTTGCTCCAATTTGTAGATCAGAGCAATTTAAACGCATTCATCTGGAGGATGGATGTGCATAACCTCCCGCTCTGATGCTTGAATGAATGAATGACTATCCCGCGCTCCATCTTCTTTCCAGCTGCTTTATCTAATTGGATGCAGATTAAACATGTATACTTAGTAAAGTGAATTTGGAAACTCCATAATCCCTCAGAGGAAACAGATTTCCAAATGTTCAGTATGGCCAACAGGTTCCCTTAGACCCTAGCATGAGATCGTTTTCTTAAGTTTTCCACACTTTGTCGTAAATTGAGAACACGGAACTCCCCTGTACACGAGCTAGCAGAGGATGAAGAAACGGATAGCCCAGGTCCAAACTTTATTCAGTTGAGACCACGCAGACCTGCCTTACTTCATCAAATGCAAAAAAAATCAAGTTAAAATAAGAAATTTTTTTTTTTTTTTAGATAACTGTATCTCAGCGCTCCTTATAAAATGTTAATCCTTCAGGATGCACTGGGGGTCACCTGCTGAATCACTTATAGTTCCAAAATCACTCCACAGATCAAACTCCCAATGATTCATGAGCCTTCCCTACTAGAGAGCAAATCATATTTTAAAATATATAGTTGTATCTCCAAAGCCCAGACAATAAGATCTCAGGCATGAATCAGAAAGTCTCAAAAGCAAAAAAGAAAACAACAAAAAAAGTCTCAGAGGTATGAGCAGTGTCTCACTGGACCTGTTGAATGCAGCCCCGCCAGACACCGTGGCATGGGCCACTGTGGGGGACAGGATTGAGCTCTTCATGGTGTGTCACTAGAGCCCACTTTTGTTCTGATTTATGAAGTTGGTTGAGAAGGCAAGTGATAGAAATTTAACTCCAATGGGTGTGTCATGTAAGAGTCTTTCTATTGGACTGAAGGTGAAGGAATGGTTTTGTCAGTTGAATCCAGTGCCTTAGACAAATGATATCAGGATGCGTCCCTTTCTCCTTCTTCCACTCTTTTTTCTGTTGGCTTCATTCTCCACATGCCAATGTCAGGAGGTGTCCAGGCTCCAGGCTCACTTCCTACCAACTCAGCAACGTCAGTGGAAACACTTGTACTTTTCCCCTCTATAATCTCCCTCCCTCTAACATCCTAGGAGCCTTAGTTTTGGTCACATTTCCAGTCCCAGTGACTGGCACACCTGGGTCACTAGCTTGTATCTGGAGCCAGCAATAATGTTTGCTACACGGGAATCACCCAAGATTTTCCAAAGGAAAGGAGGAATAGGGGATTGGGTACCGGGCTGGCAAAATCTTTCTTCCACACTCCAGGAAGTGAGTTGGCGGTCTGTGGAGGAAGGTAATATGAACACAGTTCCATCTGTGTATCTTCACCCCCCGGTTGCATCCAGGGAAAGAACGCATTCATTCGTATGTACCAAGATATGTATACGTTGATCTTTTTCTTAGAAGACATAACTTCTGAACTTTATCGCTCTTCATATGCGGATCCATAGAAGGTTCTGGAGAGACCACGTAATGACGTCCAGGCTATTTGTGATGAGTATGTACCATCAAGCTTCAGGGACTGATTTGCGTCTCATGCACATTAGTGCGAACCTGATTGTCAGTGTGCTGTGAAGGTCAGTTGCTTCTGAAAACCAATGAACTCCTCTTCCTGTCCCACGGCGGTAGACCTGGCCTTGACTGGAATCCCTCTTCCGATAGTCTGGTCCATGACAGGTTGGCAAAGTAAATTGCCACGTCTAGACTTGTTCTCTCAGCCCTAGAAAAGAGAGGTCACTGAACACTGACTTATTGAGTACGATTTGTCTGTGTTTTGAAAGCTTAGAGATGTGTTCTCTGGACTACATATTTGGCCTAAAACACCCCATGAACCACCACTCCCCTCACCCTACATGTTACCCACGGCAGAGTCCCGTGTTCGCTGTTTACAAACATCTGTTCTTCAGGACCGAGTCATTAACACGGTCCTGTCTTCATCTTCATAGGCTCATTGGAGAAGTCTTTTTTTTTTCCTATAATTTTTTAAATCTAATAATTTATTTATTTTTTATAATTTACATCCAAGTTAGTTAGCATATAGTGCAACAATGATTTCAGGAGTAGATTCCTTAAGGCCCCTCACCCATTTAGCCCATCTCCCTTCCCACAACCCCTCCGGAAACTCTCTGTTTGTTCTCTATATTAAAGAGTCTCTTATGTTTTGTCCCCCTCCCTGTTTTTATATTACTTTTGCTTCCCTTCCCTTATATTCATCTGCTTTGTATCTTAAAGTCCTCACATGAGTGAAGTCATATATTTTTCTTTCTCTGACTAATTTCACTTAGCATAATACCCTCTAGTTCCATCCGCATAGTTGCAAATGGCAAGATTTCATCCTTTTTGATTGCTGAGTAATACTCCATTGTGTACATACACCACATTTTCTTTATCCATTCATCCATTGATGGACATTTGGGCTCTTTCCATACTTTGGCTATCATTGATAGTTCTTCTAGAGACATTGGGGTGCATGTGCCCCTTCGAAACAACATACCTGTATCCCTTGGATAAATACCTAGTAGTGCAATTGCTGGCTCACAGGGTAGTTCTATTTTTAATTTTTTGAGGAACCTCCATACTGTTTTCCAGAGTGGCTGCACCAGTTTCCATTCCTACCAGCAGTGCGGAAGAGATCCTCTTACTCCACATCCTCGCCAACATCTGTTGCTGCCTGAGTTGTTAATGTTAGCCATTCTGACAGGTGTGAGGTGGTATCTTATTGTGGTTTTGATTTGTATTTCCTGGATGATGAGTGATGCTGAGCATTGTTTCATGTGTCGGTTGGCCATCTGGATGTCTTCTTTGGAGAAGTGTCTCTTCATGTCTTTTGCCCATTTCTTCACTGGATTATTTGTTTTTTGGGTGTTGAGTTTGCTAAGTTCTCTATAGATTTTGGATACTAACCCTTTATCTGATATGTCGTTTGCAAATATCTTCTCCCATTCTGTCGGTTGCCTTTTAGTTTTGTTGATTGTTTCCTTTGCTGTGCAGAAGCTTTTCATTTTGATGAGGTCCCGCAAGTTCATGTTTGTTTTGGTTTCCCTTTCCTCCAGAGATGTGTTGAGTAAGAAGTTGCTGTGGCTGAGGTTGGAGAAATCTAAGATAGGATATTTGAATCGAAAGTCACTCCAGGAGATCCATCTACTTTCCCACCAGTTGATTGACTCCTTTCCTACAATTTCTTTTTTTTTTAATGCTTATTTGTCTTTGAGAGAGAGAGAGAGAGAGGGAGAGAGAGAGAGAGAGCATGAGAGAAGGAGGGGAAGAGAGAGAGGGAGACACAGAATCCAAAGCAGGCTCCATGCTCTAAGCTATCAGCACAGAGCTCAATATGGGGCTCAAACTCATGAACTGCAAGATCATGACCTGAGCCAAAGTCAGTCATTTAACTGACTGAGCCACCCAGGCGCCCCTCCTCTCCTACAATTTCTCAAAGATGGTCAACCAATTCTGTTTCAGCACTTCTTGAGAGGAAAGTCACTATTCAGAGATTCCCCAACCCTCTTCATTGTGAACACCTTGTACCATGAGCAAGTTCTCTCCCATATTGATCTCAAGTTGATCCCTCCCTAATACCCGGCTCTTCTAAACTCAAATCCAGTTGTTAGGAACCCTTTGTTTCTCTTTTTAGTAATAGACCAGAGTTGGCACTTCAAATGATTTCTTGTGTGTCTCTTTACAAGTTAAAGGCTCATCATCTTTATTTCAGATCAGTAACAAGGCATGTTTCTGGAATGTGTATATGGTTTCCATATAAACAGTCTCCAAACTCATGGATCAACCTGACAAAGTCTAGACTCAGGAGTTTGTTTCAAAAAGAAAAACAAGCCAGCTATGATAGAAAGAAGTGCAAGCCTATAAATTGTGCTGAGGTGTGTTTATATAACGACATAAGAATTTAAATAAAGCACTCTAAGAGTAAACGAAACTACAAGTTATAGCTGTAAAAGCAGCTTCAGCAGGGTCAGCCGAAAGGACAGGTTACACTTGCCTCGAGCGAGCACACAATACAGCTTTCCAAGCAGATGGCCAGCACGTCAGGACACTGAGTTTGGGGGGTGAGTTTCATCATCCATTCTCATCTGGAGACACTGAAGTTCAAAGAGATGAGCCACTGCCTCAAGTCACACAGAGCCCTCCTTTCGGGGGCCAAAAATCCCCGTGACCACTCTGACCTAATCCAGGTGACAATTTACAGCTGATTCATGTGACCTTGTTGACTCAGGCCAGTACCCTAAAGCTATTTCCCATCTCAGGAGACAACAAGTTCAAGCGAGAGTACCTATTCAGCTGTGAATTTTCATCAGATTTCTTAGAGATGTCTGCAACAGGCCCCCGTCCCCTCCCTACTCCACGAATCCCTAGAACTCCCAAATCACCGCTCAACTGTCAGTCAAGCTTCTTAGAGAACCAAAGATATAATTTGTTCAGTAAGTTTGGCTTATGCTAAGAGTTAAGCAAAGTCAGAAAAGAAGGTCAGATGGATCAAAGTAATATATTCAAGTACTAGGTTAAAAATAAGACCAAGGGGCTGTAGGAGGAAGTTTGAGGGGTTTATAAGCAAATATCAATGCTTTATAAAATTTGATAGCCATGTGTCAAGTAAATGTAATTTTTTTAAGTTTGTTTATTTTGAGAGAGAGAGAGAGAGAACGAGCACAAGGAGGGGAGGGGTAGAGAGCGAGAGACTCCCAAGCAGGTCCCTCGCTGTCAGCATGGAGCCCAATGTGGGGCTCAAACTCATGAAACATGAGATCTTCACCTGAGCTGAAACCAAGAGTTGGACGCTTAACCCAGCATGCCTAGAGTAAATGTGCCTAGAGTAAATGTAAGTTTAAGGCAAATTGTTCCATGCTATATGTGTGTGATTACAAAAACGGTGTGTTAAATATATATCTTTAGGACCTATAATCTATTAATATTAAATATTGGGCCTATTTTGGGTTCTCGCTGAATTTATAATTAGACAGGAGAAAAATGGACAGATGGTATAGGCTGGCGGCTCAGAGACATGGGTAAATATCATTGTCCAGACACTTGACACACTTCCCCTGGAACACCTTAATTAGCTCCCAGTGGTCCCCCTGCCTGTCTCTCCTTTCTATAATCCATCCTCTCCAGGGCCATGAGGACCATCCTTGTCAAAAATACTTTATAGGGCACCCGGGTGGCTCAGTTGGTTAAGCATCTGACTTCAGCTTAGGTCGTGATCCCACGGTTTGTGAGTTGGAGCCCCAAATTGGGCTCGCTGCTGTCAGCGCAGAGCCTGCTTCAGATCCTCTGCCTCCCTCTCTCTCTGCCCCTGCACCCTCTCAAAAATAAATAAATAAAGAGCACATTTGTCATGTGTCATTTAACACTCTAAAATCTGGCCCTAACACATCTTTCTAACCCTACTTCCCACTGTGTGGCCAGACACCAAATATTCCTGCTTTAGGATTCACCTAAGACTCTCGTGTTCATGAAGTCTTTGTACCATGGACACGTACCTACAGAAATCAGCTTTAAAGTAGAATTCTGGAAGGGCAAGGAAGTAGATGTCTGGTGAATATACAGCTGGTGACTTCCAGGCTAAGTCATATAACAAGGACACAGCATCTGTCTGGCTCTCTCGGGATGCTTGCCCTTGGGTCCCAGCTACCAGATTGTGAAGCAGCCCAGGCCGCATGGAGAGGCCACGGTGGGGGTCCCACCCAGCAGTCCCAGTTGGGCCCTCAGCTGACAGCCAGTATCAGTTGTCGCACATGTGAGAGAATGAGCCCTCAGACAATTCTAACTCTTACCCTGCAAGCCTTCCAGTTGAGGCCCAGTCCTTATGGAGCAGAGATAAAAGGGTGCACTCTCTGTGACCTACATTTCTGACCCATAGGAACCAGGAGAGATGATACATGATAATTGTTGCTTTAAGTCACTAAGATTTGGGGTAATTTGTTATGCGGCCATAGCTAATGAATATAGTGCTGCTTCCCTGATTTTACCCACACCGGGTAACAGATTGGGGTATTGGTTAGTTACTAGCCAGTGCAGAAGTCTGTATACAAAGGTATCCCCAAAGGCCTTTTAAATAATAACCTTTATAGGAAAAAAGAGAATATTTGAATACCCACTAAGAAATGAGGGCTATGTGTGTGTGTGCGTGCGCACACGCACGTGTATGTATGTAGTATCTTAAGCATAAATAAGTCTAACAGGATAGAAATGCTAGTCACTGGAGGGGCGCCTGGGTGGCTCAGTCCAACTCTTTTCTTTTTTCTTTTTTCTTAAGTTTATTTATTTACTGAGAGAGAGAGAGAGGGAAAGTGAGAGAGAGAGAGAGAGAGGGAGGAAGGGGCAGAGAGAGAGAGGGAGAGAGAGAAAATCCCGGGCAGGGTCCACACTGTCAGTACAGAGCCTGATGCGGGGCTCGAATTCACAAACCATGAGATCAAGACCTGAGCTGACGTCAGGCACTTAACTGACTGAGCCACCCAGGCACCCCGAGCATTTGACTCTTGATTTCGGCTCAGGCCCTGATCCCGGGGTCCTGGGCTCCAGCATCGCGTTGGACTCTGCCCTGAGCATGGAGCCTGCTTAAGATTCTGTCTCCCTCCTTCTGCCCCTCTCCCCCGCTCACACTCTCTCTCGCTCTCTCAAATTAAAACAAAGAAAAAGAAAAAGAAAAGGAATGCTGGTCCCTAGGGTCCTGGTCGCAGCCATCAATTTCCTCTGCTCTGAGCCCTGGTGAGCATCGCCATCGAGGCATGGAGGAGAAAGGCACAACTGGGTGTAGATTCCTGTTGTTTGCACTTGAGCTAGTCCTCTGCTGTGTCCTATGGGATTCTTTTCTCCGGGCTATTTGGTGCAGCATCAGTTGCTTCTTGTTTAAGGGTCTTAGTACTGTTTTCAGATCTGTTTCCATGTCTGCAAGGATGATTGCTCAACTTGGCCTCAAGTTGTCAAGCTGTGTCTGTTGAGTTGAATGACGATCTGCTCCATTCGAGGCCCGACTTATCTTCACGTGGACATGGCGTCATTGCATGGATGTGCCCACAGTTTTTTGGTTTTTATTTTTGGCATCTATTCCTCGGTTGATTTTCAATGACTTGAGTCAACAAATTAAATATTGCGTGGTTTTTCCATATCCCGCGGCAGCCGATGTTTAGTGTGTTCTTGCCACCTTTTCTTGCTTTTCTTCCTGCTTCTCTGACTGAGGGTCATTGGGCAATGCAGGCCCATGCCCACTGTGCTTCTGGCTAAGAGCCCTACTTATCGCTGTGGGTCAGGGCGACAGAAAAGATCATGGTTAAAATAGAACATGTGAGGATCAGCGCGTAGCTGAGAGTTAGCTAATGTCCGCTTTAGAGCCTGGATGGTCAGGAGATCAACCGTTGAATGCATTAGTGGGGGGACTAGGAGCAAACATAATCTAAAAATAATGCCTGTTTTCTCATACATATTATAATTAGGGTTATGTCCAATGTGGGGGGATTCCAATTAGCTTCGGGCAAGATAATGAGACCTGCTGTGAAGACCTGACTTTGCAAGAGCCAGCAGCAGGCTGACCGGCTCGTCTGCCCGCCCGTGCCCTGGAGTCCGCCAGGCCTGATGCATCATCACCGAGTGGAGTAAAAGAACACCAAAGAAACGGCTCCTGCCTGGACGTAGGTCTTATTTTCCAGGCTAATGGATTTTCCAGGGAGAAAGCTCCTTGGTGGCTTGGCTCTGACGTTCTTGTGGCTGCAGGACTGAGCCTGGGCTCGGGGGTCCCGCAGAACTGTGATCAAACCCTGCTCCTCCCACCCATCGCTTGTTTGTGCACAAGTCCCTGAACCTTCTGGGCCTCAGTTTGCTCGCTCTCAGATGAGCATAATCATACCTGCCTCGGAGGACTCCGTGAGGATGGAATGAGGTCACGCTGATGAAATGTGCAGGTGAGAGCTTGCTGCATGCACGCTCTCAATAAATGGTCACCGTCATTAATCCTCGACTGTCAGAGCCGGACAAGACCATACCAGACAATTCTTTTCAACCTTCTCATCTTACAAGTGAGGCCGCGGAAGGCCAAGAAGATGAGAGGACGTGCTCAAGGTCACATAACAGGAGTAGAATTTGGTAATCGCAACCGGAGCTTCCCTAAACCCCAGAGAGGAAATGGGGAAGAGCGAGGAGACAAAATTTGTATCAGATGGGTGAAAAGTTTTGTAGGTGTCTGATAACAAATGTACTTTAAGAAACTTTTAAATGTGGCAAAATACACTCGACATGAAATGTATCATTTTTACAAAAAAATTTTTTTAATGTTTTTTCATTTTTGAGAGTGAGAGAGAGAAACAGAGTGCGAGCAGGGGAGGGGCAGGGAGAGGAAGACACAGAATCTGAGGCAGGCTCTAGGCTCTGAGCGAACAGCGCAGAGCCCCGTGTGGGGCTTGAACCCATCAACTGTGAGATCATGACCTGAGCCGAAGTCGGAACCGAAAGAGCCACTTAGGCGCCCCCTGTTTTTACCGTTTTTACGTACGCAGCTCAGTGTACGCTCACACTCCCACGTGGCTGTCACTACCATCCACCCCCAGAACGTCTTCTGTCTTCCCAAACTGAAACTCGTCCCCATTAACCAATGATTAGTGTACTTTAAAAAAAGATTTTTTAAAATGTTTATTTTTAAGAGAGAGAGAGAGAGAGAGAGAGAGAGAGAGAGAGAGAGAGACAGCGGGTGAGTGGGGGAGGGGCAGAGAGAGAGGGAGACACAGAATCCAAAACAGGCTCCAGGCTCTGAGCTGGCAGCACAGGGCCCGATGTGGGGCTCGAACCCACAACCTGTGAGAACAAGACCTGAGCCAAAGCCAGATGCTTAACTGACTGAGCCACCTGGGCACCTCTGATTTGTGTTCTTTTGAATCAGAAAAAAAGGATTTTGAATTGGGAACATAAATTTCCAGGGTGTCCTCACTTACTGTTATGACATAAAGTCTCAAAGTCTCCTCCTTACCTTGACTGTGAGCGGAGCATTGCATTATTTTCGGTAGATTTTAATCAGGAACGCTGTTCATTTCGGGGCTGGGGGTGCCGTTTTCTGCTCTCCAGCCCTGGGCTGCACTTGCTTTGCCCTGGGCCGGCTGGACAGGAGCCCCCCCCCCCCCGCCCCCGTCCCCCAGGTCTTTAGGACTCATTTATACAGTGAGGACTTGCACTTCCAGCCACCGGCTTCCCATCTGTCCAGGACTCTTCAGTCCCCGGTGGTCCCTCATGGAGTTTCGGCGCTGCTGTCCCAGTAGCAACAAGGGAAGCAAGAACTGTGGTCTCTCGTACAGGAGAGGGCTGAATCCTGTATCATTTTTTTTTAACGTTTATTTATTTTTGAGAGACAGAGAGAGACAGAGCACGAGTGGGGGAGGGGCAGAGAGAGGGAGACACAGAATCCCAAGCAGGCTCCAGGCTCTGAGCTGTCAGCGCAGAGCCCGATGCGGGGCTCGAACTCATGGACCTCGAGATCATGACCTGAGCTGAAGTCGGACGCTTAACCGACTGAGCCACCCAGGCGCCCTGGTGGCACCCAGGAATCCTGTATCATATGCACAGACAAAGAACAGCCTGGAACCAGGTCTGTTGATGAGACGGATACTGTTCTCCTGCCGAGTGCGCCCTTCTCTCCCTGTTTTCACACCAGGCCAGGCACCTGATATCAAGCCAGACGTGAAGCCAGACCCCCTCAGCGGCCACGTCAAATGCCTCCCTGGGTGTCTGGAGTGGCCTGGTTGTTGAGAGCCTGGAGAGTTAAGGGAATCAGAAAGTTAAAGGGTCTGAACTGATCACGCAGGAGCAGAGCAGTCCAGATGCCAGAGGAGCGACCAGATCTACACCAACGAGACACACCAGGTCCACTGTCCACTGCCGTGATTCGCAGCTGCTGGGAGCCAGAGGCTCCTCTGAGTCAGGCCGAGGGACCCTTGAGAATGCTGCAGCCCCCCCCCCCATCCCCCCAAGGCTCCTCCTTCCCCAGGGAGCCACCAGTGGGCTCAGTCCTGCCACGGGGAATGTTCAGGAAAGCTTCATGCCCCTTCTCTACTCCCAGGTCTGAGCTTCCTCATCAGCCTGTGAACCATTCTCTACAGTTCTCTCTGGGGTTGTTAGGGATTCTTTGTCATTTCACTGCTCATTAGTGGCGCCTGGGTGGCTCAGTTGGTTAAGTGCCTGACTTTGGCTCAGGTCAGGATCTCACAGTTGGTGAGTTTGAGCCCAGTGTCAGGCTCTGTGCTGACAGCTCGGAGCCTGGAGCCCGCTTCAGGTTCTGTGTCTCCTTCTCTCTCTGTCCCTGCTCTGCTCACGCTCTCTTCTCTCTCTCTCTTTCTCTCCTTCAAAAAGAAATAAACATTAAAAAAAAAATTCAGTTGCTCATTGAACACTACTGAATTCTGTCATGATAGTATTAATAAAAACAATAGCTTTTTTAAAAAAATGGTTTTTTTTTTTTGAGAGAGAGAGAGAGAGAGTATGAGCAGGGGAGGGTCAAAGGGAGATGGAGACAGAATCTGAAGCAGACTCCAGGCTTTGAGCTGTCAGCACAGAGCCAGACAACGGGGCTCGAACCCACGAACTGCAAGATCATGACCTGAGCCGAAGTCGGAGCCTTCACCGACTGAGCCCCCCAGGTGCCCCAATAAGAACAAAAGCTTAATTAGGAGCATGCACACGTGCTAGCACTTCCAATGCAATTTATCTCCACCGCAACTCTGTAAAATAATTGTCATCACCGTATGATGTGGAAACTGAGGCATCGCGAGGGTAAGCGACTTGCCCAGTCCACAGGCAGGGAGCAGAGAGCTGGCTACAAGACCCGGCAGCCGTGCTCTGCATACATCCTCCGGGGAAGGGCGTTTCCAGGCCGTCCGTGGTCCTGCTGGGCAGGTCAGCTACGTTCTAAAGACACTCTAAATTGGAGCCATGGGTTGGAAATAACATTATGATGACTTTATTTATTTATTTAAATGTGTTTTCTTTTTTTTCATTATTTTTTAAAAGTTTATTTATTTTGAGAGAGAAAGAGCATGAGCAGGGCAGGGGCAGAGAGAGAGGGAGGGAGAGAGAATCCCAAGCAGGCTCCATGCTGTCTGTGAGGAGCCCCACGCAGGGCTTGAACCAAGAACCATGAGATCATGACCTGAGTTGAAACCAAGAGTCAGAAGCTTAAGGACTGACCCACCCAGGAGCCCCACAATGACATTAAATATGAGCCAGTAAGAATTATAATTGCTTTAGTAGCTAAAAATTGTCATACTAATGAAAAGTATTTTTTTTTACTCTTTACTGATAAAAAAACCCCAATAACAATTGCTATTTTAACCATTTTACTTTTTAATTTTGATGTTCACTTGTTAAACTATTTAACCATTTTAAAGGATATCATTCAGTGGTATTAATTACAATCGCAACATTGTGTAAGCATCACCGTGTTCTAATTCCATGGTTTTTCACACCCGAGCGGAAGCTCTGTACCCATTAAGCAACAGCCCCCAGCCTGTTCACCTCCAATTCCCTTTTCATCTCTAGGAATTTGCCTATTCTAGATATTTTCACAAAAGTGGGATGATACAGTATTTGTCCTATTACGTCTGGCTTATTCCCCTCCACGTGATGTTTTCACAGTCCATCCACGCTGTCGCCCGTGTCCCAACTGCATCCATTGTGTGGATAGACCACAGTTTGTTTATCCGGTCATCTGTTGATGGATGCTTGGGTTGTTTCCACCTTTTGGCTCCTGTGAACAACGCTGCTATGAACACGGGTCAACAAGTTTCTGTTTGAGTCTCTGTTTTCAGTTCTTTGGGCCTCTGCCTAGGAGTGGAATCGCTGGGTCATAGGGTAATTCTATATTTAACTTTTTGAGGAATTCCTTTTTGCGATGGAAACAAACAGGTTTTAAAAAAGAGGATAAAACTGCAATTACATGGAGTCAATTTCGTTGCTACAATTAACAACCAAACTGGGGCGCCTGGGTGGCTCAGTTGGTTAAGCATCTGACTTGGGCTCGGGTCATGATCTCATGGTTTTGTTAGTTCGAGCCCCTCGTCAGGCTATGTGCTGACACTGTGGAGCCTGGTTGGAATTCTCTCTCTCCCTCTCTTTCTGCCCCTCCCCCCAATAAATAAATAAATAAATATTAAAACAAACGAACAATCAATCAAAACAATCAATCCAAACAATCCTATGTGTGGTTCGGAATGGCGATGATATTCTTGATGATGTATTTATTTATTTTTTTAATTGTAAATATTATTATTATTGTTGTGTTTAAAGTAGGCTTCACACCCAATGTGGGGCTTGAACTCACAATCTTGAGATCAAGCATTGCATGCTTTCCCAACTGAGCCACGCAGGAGCCCCTTGATGATGATGAATTTTTAATTTCATAATGCAAAGATAGGGGATAGTTGGATACAGGAACACTGTATGAAAAATTCAGCCTTATTAGAGCAAATCTGTGGTTTTATTCCAAGAATCAGAATCTCTCCATTCTTGAGGCGATATGTGAAACAGGGTGGGGAAAACTGGCCCTGTCTGCTATCAGCAGTTCTGTATGAAGACCCTGGGTCCCAGGCAAAGGGTCTTTAAGTTTTTTTTCTTTTGAGAAAGAGAGAGAATCCCAAGCAGGCTCCGCAGTGTCAGAACTGCCTCACATGGGTCTCGATCTCACGAACCTGTGAGATCATGACCTGAGCTGAAGTCAGGAGTCAGATGCTCAACCAACTGAGCCCCCCAGGCGCCCCAAGGGGGCTTTAGGACTGGGAGACCAGGGACCTGGGAGGGGAGGGCACAGGTCCAGGCGGGTGGAGTCCGAAGGAAAGGGCACCTCCAAGGCCGTCACTGGGACGGGGGGTGGTGGTTTCCGTGTGATGTTACTCTTTGGTTACCAGCAGGCTGCACGCGAACCAGAGACAGTTCAGAGGGGCAGGTGATCTGGAGTCTGAGAAAGCAAAGAGGTCATGAAAGCCCCAGGTCCCACTGCTGAAGGCACCTCGGAGCAGTCTTGGCAAAACCAGGTGGGCTGACAGCTCCTCGAATTTCTGCTTTCCTCTGAAACGTCACAGCAAAGCTTTGTTCTTGTTGTTCAGTTTCAAGCACTTTTTCTGCCTGTGATGACTCAGTGCGTGGGTGGGGGTGAGGGAGACAGGTCTCTGGGGGGCCAGGGAGGACGTAGCTGTAACTTTGGAAATGGCCTCCTGGGTGTTTTGATGACTGTCTGCCCTGAATCACCCACAGCAGGTCATGTTAAAACTGAAACGTCCTCAGCAAAAGGGTAAGAAAGTGACACTGGATTAAAATCACTCATAAAGCACACCGATGAGTGCATTTTCACTCCAGTCCTTTTCTAAGGGTAACTTGAGAGGAAGAGGAAGAGATTGTTCTAGAGTGGCTACCTCAGGGGAAGGCTCTGTGTCGTCAATTTTCCTCAGAGCCCAGTCTGACCCCCACACAGGTCCTCCACTGTGGGCATCGTGTCTAAAAGGGGAGGCCTCTGTGGAGACAGATGGGATTCTTTCCTCGAGGGTTAGCTCCATGTTGCGGGTTTCTTGTCCACCGAGTCCCTGGCCTGTATCTGCACTCATGGCAACCTGTGGTGGGGGTCCCAGAGCAGGTGGGCAATTTCCAGGGCTTTCCAGTCTTGGCTCCTCCCACCAACTCCCTTTTGCCACCATTCAGACTCTGGCACACTACTGGATTGTCTATCAGGCTTGAAAGTCTCAATCAGGAATCAGTATTTAAGCAGATGGTGGATATTTTTAAGGAAAATATCTTATTTCTTTAACTTCATAAGTTATTTACTTTACATTACTGTTGACCCCTGGACATGCTTCAGCCCATGTGAGGCAAATGTATCCATCCTTCACTGCCATTTTCCACCAGTGCAAGCCATTTTCCCAATGGCCCCTGACTCAGAAGTTCTCTCTCCTGTTCCCAGCTGCCATCTTGGGCAATTGTAACATCGTGTTGATAATGAGTTGGTTGCTTCATTCATTCAATCATGAAATGATTGAACAGCTATCTCTCGTGGCTACTAAACAGTGTTAAAATAAAATACAAAATGGAAACTGGACCTGGAAATTCCCTGACAAAACCGGTTACGCCATGTAAGCGAAAGCGAATTTCGCTTATCCTGCAATACAGGGGACATTAGGTTGAGTCCCTTCTTGTAAACCCCTCTAAAAATCATAAATAAAACTTCAGCTGTTTTCCAAAACTGGCATAAGAAAACCACTTTTATCAATACTTGTCATTAAGGAAAACTTCAGTGCTATAAGCCGTCATTGCAAAAACTAAACAGCCTCCGAATTTTCACTGCATAAATGGTCCTAGGATACACACACCACCGAGCTATATTCCATTGTTGGTTTGAAAGCTCCCAGTTCTCGGACTATTTTTATACGCACAATAAGCTCTCACTATTTACAATTTTATTGATCTGATGGCTTTCATTTGGCTATTTCTGGATTATTGACACAGGAATAGAAATAATGTTACTATGAGTAATAAGGTTAAGAAATCATCCATTCGTTGTGCATTACGTTGTGGTTGTGTGCTTGCTGACCTGAGCTGCGTGAAGCCCTTACTCGTCTCCTGGCTGCATCTGTCTAAAGCCAGGGCACAGAGGGTAAGTAAGTACTGTGCACGGGATAAGTACTCAACACTGGGAAATGTTTCTTTTTTTCTTTTTAATGTTATTTTTGAGACAGAGAGACGGAGATAGAGCGTGAACAGCAGAGGGGCAGAGAGAGAGGGAGACACAGAATCCGAAGCAGGCTTCAGGCTCTGAGCGGTCAGCACAGAGTCCGACACAGGGGTTGAACTCACAAACCATGAGATCATGACCTGAGCCGAAGTTGGACGATTAACCGGCTGAGCCACCCAGGTGCCCCTGGAAAATGTTTCTTAAGTTGAATCAAATACTCCATAAAAGATGCTATTCATCTCTCAGATATGGTTATTCAGAGATGATTCCATAAAACCACAGAATTTTAAATAAGATTATCCTAGGGGCACCTGGGTGGCTCAGTCGGTTAATTGTCCAAACTCTTGGTTTTGGCTCAGGTCATGATCTCACGGTTCGTGGGTTTGAGCCCCGTGTCGGGCTCTGTGCTGACAGCTCAGAGCCTGGAACCTGCTTTGGATTCTGTGTCTTCCTCTCTCTCTGTCCCTCCCCCACTTGCACTCTGTCTCTCTCTCAAAAATAAACAAACATTAAAAATAAATAAATAAATAAACTTAAAAAACGATTATCCTAAAATTATCCAGGTGGGAACATTACCAATTATAACATTGATTTCTCTGGTTTGATCCCATAACTCGGGCCCAGGATCAGGGGCAGATCGGGGCCTGCGTTTTCCCAGTGGAGTTGGTGCGGAACTGGTAGGTTTGCACAAACAATGACCCACTGCCCTTCCATCCTCCGTGTGGGGGCTTTGGTCACATGGTGGGGAGAAGGGGTGCCCCTTTGCCCCTTTGGGCCACACTGGTGTTAAGGTCCTGGTGTGAGGAGGCTGTTGGCCGTGTAAGAAGGGCACGAGCTCAGGGTTAAAGTTACTTACTTTTTATACATGTTGGAGACAATCTCTCTGGGGCTTAAATGAATAGCGTCCTGCCCTGACTCACCCAGTCCCTGCTCCTGTTGTTATCTGGGTTGCTATGAGGCTTCTTGTAGACGGTTCCTTACTCTCCCTGGTGGGACTAGTTCACCCTTGGTCCTCACCCGGCAGCTGACCACTCGGTCTGCCGCTGTCAGGTGTCTATACGGATGGGGCACCGCTGCCCAAGTTCTGCTCCCACTTCGAAGTCTGCTGAGAACTGAACTTTTCGTGCTTGATTTTTCCTTAGGAACTATCAATACCGCTGGCCAATTTTGCGTATAAATGTCAGGTTATGTGCCAACTTCATGAGGCTTGGATGGAGTTTCTTTCTGTTGATTACCTTTGTGTGTTTATTTTCTTTATTAAAAAATTTTTTTAATGTTTATTTTTCAGAGAGAGAGAGACACCCACGCAGAGTGCAAGCGGAGGAGGGACAGAGAGAGAGGGAGACACAGAATCTGAAGCAGGCTCCAGGCTCTGAGCTGTCAGCACAGAGCCCGATGCGGGGCTTGAACTCACAAATGGTAAGATCATGACCTGAGCGGAAGTCAGACGCTTTGACTGAGCGACCCAGGTGCCCCACCTTTGTGTCTTTCACTTGGAGCCCACTGTGGTGGTGAACAGGCTATTTTGGGGGACAAGATCACATTTTTTCACTTAAAATTCTTTTTTAATGTTTATTTATGTTTGAGAGACAGAGAGAGACAGAGTGTGAGCAGCGTAGAGACAGAGAGAGAGGGAGACACAGAATCCGAAGCAGGCTCCTGGCTCTGAGCTGTCAGCACAGAGCCCAATGCGGGGCTCAAACCCACGAACCGCGAGATCATGACCTGAGCCGAAGTCAGATGCCTAACCGATTGAACCACCCAGGCGCCCCTCTTTCACTTTTTAAACAATGTTTGTTTATTTTTGAGAGAGATGGACGTGAGTGGGGGAGGGGCAGACAGAGAGGGGGACAGAGGATCCGAAGCGGGCCCTGCGCTGACAGCATCGAGCCCAATGTGGGCCTTGAACTCACGAACCGTGAGATCGTGACCTGAGCCGAAGTTGGACGTTCAACCCACCGAGCTCCCCAGGCGCCCCACCACATTCTTTCACTCTTAACATCTGTGTGTTCTCACTAGCTGTTTTGAACCCTCTAAATTTTTAAAAATGGGAGAATCCCAAGCTACTTAACAGCATATTCTTGCTCCTGACTTGCCACTGGCTACAGGAGAAAGTTGTCTGTAAGAACGTTTGCACCCCAGCTCACGGGGCAGAGGAGCAGGGCCGTCCTGGGGTGGAATGCAGCAGAAGGAAGGGTATTTCCACGTGCGGCGTCTTGTGGTTCCAGAAGGACCTCGAGCATCTCTGATGTTGCATTCTTTTTTTCATGCTGGCCACAGCTCCGCTTGTGGCTTTTGCCTCGCTGAGTTCAGTCTGTCATAAACCGGAACCCACCACACAGCGGTCTTTGCCAGTGTAACTCCTCTCCTCTCCCTCCTTCTGCCAATCTCACCCTCCTCTTTAGTCACCTCCGGTCCCTGTGGCTGTTCCCAGTGCGGTCCCCATTCGCTCATCACTTTACAACTACGGCCTCCTGCCTTCCTTGGCTTCCCTCTGCCCTAATTACTCAGCCCTTCAGTGGATTTCTTTCTGTTCCTCTGTGGTTTGTTGCAGGGGTTTCTCTTTCTGTCACTTCTGTTTCCACATACAGTCGGTTCAATGATCTGTTCTAATGGGGAGCGAGGTGGCATGAATTATTTCAAAATAATTTACGTTCGCCTTTGGCACGCGTTTCTGCACTCACATGTGAGTTTGGGGGTGTCTGCTATTCTGGGAATTCACACGTCCAACTTGGTGATGGAACCAAAGTATAAATTGCCTCGGGAGGAACGGGGGAGTTATTCAGCATTTTGTTTCCTCTGGCCCCTGAAACCTTCTTTGGCTCTCAAGTCCGTGATGCAGTGGAAAAGCATCACTTCTCATATAGTTGGCTTGTTCTGGACCCAGGAGAGCCTTTCCAGTCCCTTCAGGGTGTCTGTCTCAACTGTTTGTCTGGTACATACTGTCTCTGTCAAGGGGGGGCGGGTAGGTAATCAAGAGGCTGACTTGGAGGAAAATGATCAGGGCTCGTGTCATTATCTAGGGAAGAAAAATTCCTTAATTGTGAGACTTTGCCAAATGAACATTCATTAACTATATCTGCTTTTCAGCGCACACACAAATGTAAGTGGTCTGATTGTTCTGAAAAATCATCCTTGCTGTTCTTGTTGTAAAATATGTAAGCAACATGACGAATGATTGAAAATATTAACTGGCTTTAAACTAGCAGGGTCCTTTCACGTAGAGGTGCCCACACAGGGCTGAGTAAACATTTGACATTCAGGGTGGTGTGCCGGGCAAAGGTTTGAGGCCCCAACCACACCATGAGAAATATTTAAAGTTCGCTGATTTGTTACATAAACACTCTAACCTCAGACTCGGTCTCCCAACGACACCCCTCTCCTCGGTCTCTGCCCCTGCCAGAACGCAGGGGGGCGTGGGCTGTTTTCAGAACAAACCTGCCAGTAGTCTCCTAATCCTGGGGTGAAACGTGGTACAAAAGTGGATTTGGAGTTAAATTTTAAACTTTATTATGCAGGAGAAAAATGTAGGGAACTTGTCAAGAATATGGATTCCCAGGATTCCAGATAGTCCTATTTCTTAGGTGTGTCTGGAGACAGGAGGCTGCATTGTTAACAAGCATCTCAGGTGATTCTTATGCAGATAGTGCTGGGATTGGTTCAAAAACAAAACAAAATACCTGTACAACTAACCTAGTGCTTGAGAGTCTGCTAATTGCCCAGAGAGGATTTCTATGTTCATCTAGCTCATGTGTATTTAGCTTACCTTGACTACACCGGGTGTGGCCAGTCACAGTGCTGCTCTGTGAAAAATTAAAGCTGAAACAGCACCCCCATGGCCTCAGACTCTGGAAAGCAATGCTAGGTTGGGGGACCACACTTCGGACCTGGGGTCCTGGCCCCACCGCTTATGCAGCGCAAAGAAGGAGCCTTAGATTGCCTTAGGATGACTTCTCACCATGGTAAGGCTGAGATCACAGGAGGAATTTCATTCTTTTTTGTTTCGTGCTGATGGCTCAACTACATGGTCCCACTTTGTCAAGTATTTTCCCCATTCTTTTTGGTTCATGATATCCATCTTCTGTCCTAGAATCAACCAACTTCCTGAGGTCTGAAAGAAGACCCAGGAGTAAACATTAAGAATGGTTCTTTGGAAGAGATCCTGGGTGGCTCAGTCTGCTGGGCCTCTGACTCTTGATTTTGGCTCAGGTCATGATCTCACAGTTGTAGGATTGAGCTCCTCATAGGGCTCTGGGCTGCGCTGGACGTGGAGCCTGCTTGGGATTCTCTCTCTCCCTCTCCCTCTGTCCCTGCCCCCTGTCTTTCTCAAGAAAAGAGTTCTTTGGATAGTCTCTTGAATCTATGGTTATTTTAATGCATGTTCAGAACATGATGCTTCGGTAGGTAACATCACACAACTAGCTGTCAATTTAGAACAAAACTGACTATTTAGTTTTGTTCCATCTTCAGTGACCAGTGGTATCTGCCCAGGGCTGTGGACACTGGTTTGCTCTCAGGACATTTATGGGCTTTAGCAAAAATGCTGCCTATCTCTTGATGGATAAGGGCTTGAAGTCAAATCAAATCTAATTGACCAATAACTAAATCTGAAAATGAAGGCTACCCTTTAAGAGTGGTTTTAAGTGTGACGTAGGGTCTGAGGGCAATCCACCAGGGACATGGCGTAGGCCATGAAGTCTGCCCTGTGATTTCTGAAACTTTTGACATTTATGTATCTCAGTATTGTCTCATGACATAAACTAAAACCTTAGCTTATGAAATCCTCCACTGGTGTGTGGTCTGACACCAGTTCTCCTACACCATGTGGGTGGGTTTC